>CM067508.1:14480759-14760759 GCA_034509495.1 Acestrorhynchus altus | reverse complement strand
AGAACAAATAGAGAGAACAGAATATAGAGCCCTTAAATATGCTAAAGCCTTAGACGTTGAATTATTTTTTGATGCGTAATTATTAAGTGTTGAGAAATTTACTGACTCTGATTCCTTACAGAGGTAGTTAAAAGAAACCAGGATTGCAATGGATTCAACACAAATATAGCCACTTTATTTACTAACCAAACTCATTTCCAAGTTGGAAGTGCTAATTACACAACCCAGTTAGGACACTAGGAGGGTTAAGACAAGCACATGCTTGTCTTACATGTGAAGCCAGCCACTGCCTCTTTTTGAACTGCTGCCATTGCATCATTGCTGGGTAGCCAACATGCTACAGGAAAGCACTGGGTCCTCAGCTCTGATACAACTAACAGCCAATCAGCATCACACTGGGTGTGATGTGGGGATGAACACCATGGCAAGCAACACGAACCAGGATTCAAAGCTGCAACCCTCAGACAATCATGCTTGTGCATTAGACCTCTGAGGCAATCTGAGCCCCACATTGTGCCAGCAATGGATCCAGTAATAATCAGGGGGAATTTTTTTAGGTTGTGAGCATTATGTTTACCACAAGATTCAACAGCATTGATTTTCGAGAAATGTCTCATATGGATATGACATGGACTTCAAAATGACTCTCTACTGCAGATGTCTATATCTATTATATTAAATTAAAGGGGAAAGATATTGGAAAAAGTGAGTCAGACAAATATGACAGAGTGAGGTCTTGGGTGCGTCAACGTATCTTTCAATTTGTCATGGTTTATATGGCAGGTAAAAATGTCAAAATGTCACAGAGTGAAATCTATCATTACACAATGTACTGTTTGTGGCTGGAAATGATGCCTGCACCCTGAATAGAACCAGACAATGCAGTCATCTACCTCTGTAATTTCTGTCCATCATCATAACATCATCAGCTACTGCTGTCTTATGAGTCACGTTTATCCTGCCCTGTCTTCATGACCAGCTCTATATTTGTTCCAGATGATCTCAGTCAGGAAAACTTTCAAAGTCATGAACACAAATAGAGCGGACATGCTCTATTAGTGTGCACCAAAGCCCATTGCGTCGGGCCTGTATTCTCGCACTCATAAACACATAAGTCTCTCAGTTAGCTGTTTTGGCTCTGCATTCAAGATCAGCTCTAAAATGAATAAAAGCATCATAACTGCTCAGATCCAACTAAAAGCTGTAGCAAACTCACTGTAGGTTGTTCACATTTCAGCACAAAAAAAAAAACACAAATAAAGCTATTTCATTTTTCAGGGCCAAAAAGTGGAGTGCTCTCAACTGGCCAACTCATTCACCCTAACTGAATCTAACTGATTTCACAGAATTTCAGTCTGCGAGAGGATGTTAGAGTCTCAATTATTGGGCTTATCCAAACATCAATACACTGAGAACTGGATGAATCACCAGCTGACATATTCAACCAAGACTAATCCAGAATCATTAAAATACCAGACAGAAGAGAGTCAAAAATGTAAAATATACCTGGATAAAATCTGAGAGGACATACTAAACTCAGAGACACTAACCTAAGTGGGGATCAAAAGTACAATCCCTGGTTCCTGGAGCTGTGCGAAACACACACAGCATGTGGCGCCAAATTTTTTCAATTGAATTGAAATGTACTAATGTTCTAATGACTCTTTTGTACAAGAAATGCCGTACTGTGGACTGCTGTATCATTCTTGGTTGAACTAAAAACCACAAAATCTATCTAATACTATACTTTCATTATTCAAACAAAACTCATTCAGTGTCATCTAGACTAGGCCTAATCATTGTCCAGTAAACCAACCTAAAGAGAGTATACTTGGACTTGCTGCTCTCTTTCACCCAAGATTTGGAATGATGTTAACTGACAACTGTGTTTTTAAGTGACATAACGGCATTGGACAGTCAGTGTTTCCCTTCAAGCATGTTCAGTTGTCCAATGTTGTTGCATTAGAGACTGTCTGAAAAGGCGTTGTAGTGCTACTCTCTTCTCAGAAGAAACATATGCTACCTCCCTAGCCAGTAGTCTTTATCCCTGTCCAGTTATTTGTGGATACACACACACACACACACACACACACACACACACACACACACACACACACACACACACACACACACACTGAAATAGGTAGGAAAGAAATAGCTCAGATAAATCAGCTGACAGAATGATGAAATAGATGCAACAATGAGTAGAGCAATCCCCACTGCAGTGGGTTTCATTTCTGTACATAGACAAATGTAGAGAGATGTACTTAACCCCTATTCGAACAGGATTAGTTTTACCTGGGGAAGTGAGTGATGTAATATTACTGCAGGAAATATGTGACATTTAAGGCGAAATTTACATGGGACTAGAATTTGTATCATTAATGACTGAGGTGAGGCTGCTTGATTTACACACACACCTCCTCCAGAAATGTGCATAATGTGTGGCTTTACCACTGATAAAGGATTAGAGCACAATAAGCAACTTTATACCAGTGTGGATGAACCAGCTTGTTTGCAAACTCACGCACTGATTTTAGGCAGCATTCACAAGTATGAACATTTGCCACAGACTTGAAAGACCTGAGGTATCTGTGTCATGTACACAAAACTAGATGTCTCCTCAAATTCTTAGTACTGAGAAATCCCGCTAAACCCTCCTTGTCTATAGGTTTTGAGGGAATATTGATCCATATGTCGATTTGCATGTGACTAAAATAACCTGAGGTTAATTTTACAGCTAATTTTAGAGGAGAATAAAATAGCCCTGACATTCAGACAGGACTAAAATCAGTGAGAAGCTCTGGTAAAAATGACTTTACCCCACCCCTATAGGGCTTTAGATTGCAATCCTTTAATTTTGCTGCTCAAAGACATTTATGGGAGTGACAGCTTAACACTTTTATTTCTAGATACACTTTTTCATCTCCCTTCTTTTGAGCACACTCATGGCTACTGCATGCTGTTGCCTCATAATAACAATTACTTCATTGTGCTAGACTACAGTATAAAAGTGTTTCTATACCAAAGCTAAACACAAAACTATCTGTGTATCTGTGTGGGAAAGCAGAGGAACTGTGGCAGCTGAGGGAAGCAACTAAAAAGCTAAAGGTTTAAAGGTAATACTAGACCAGTCAGATATGGGAGCAGGGCTGGGCAGGCAACTTCATTCAGCCATATATATGTGGCCCATTTCGTTTTGTGGACTAGGGGGAAATGGGTTCATTTTGATCCAATTCATTATGTCAACCAGGTTGGGGGGCTTTCACCCTCTCAGCAGCCCACACTCATCGTGGCCCACAGTGATTTTGCTGGATGGGAGAACGGCTGGCAGGTTATAACCTCTTAAGCTAGCTAACTGCATACAACAGTGAGAGGGCCCAGAGAGGACAGCAGCACATAAATAATTACAAAAAATAATAATATTCAATACTTTTGTGCTTGTTACTAGGCTAGACTAGTCTCAGTGGGTTCTGTAAGCTGTAGCAATGCTGTTAACCAACCATTTATTTTCACCACCTACTGAAAAAGAAAACCAGCATGTTTCATTCCAAAGAAAAAGAACTCTAACCCAAGTCTAACCCACGTCCCACACTTACTATTCATACAAACAGCTTAAATACTCAATAAATGCATTCTTTGACACCTTTACATTCCCCACCTTAAAATAATATTTAGCACCTGTTAGCATTTAGCATTCAGGTCTTCATAAATCAAGGCCCTTGTCTCAAGGTCTTAGTGCAGCAGAATTTAGCCACTCATTCTAATATCACATGATCTCCATCACACACAAATTATAGTTTTACTAAGAGTCTGTGCAGTCTATGCAGAGTCTTCATTACTCAGATTCTTAAAAAAAATCACCTTCCATGTTTTCGTGAATCCTTCCCTATCAATCAATCCAATAGTCAGGTTAGTTATCTGCTCTGAGAAAACTCATGTTGTATCATACACTCCATCTGCTAAAGCTCCAACAGCAGCTCCATTCTGATTGCATGTGGCACAGTTTCATCTTCTCTCAGTTGAAGGCATCCTCAACTACACGTGTTGCCTATTCTCAGAGCCTTCCCAGGGTAACCAGTTTAAGACAGTGACTGCCCATTGATGGGAATCACTGCTGCTATATGCAGGTTCAGATACTTGGCTTCTCACTAGAGACAGCTGAAAATAGAGCACAAGCTGCCACGCTACAATTAGACCAACAAGGATTCACATCCTTTACATTAACACAAGGGAAAGCACTTAGATGTACAAAAGCTCTCTGGTATGTGCCCCATTGGTGGTTCCAGACTGGATACTCTTGAGTTCCAGGGTCAGTTTTCACTTAAAATATCTTTATGTATTTTTATGGCAGTGTTCAATACCATGGGGGTAAAAAAATGGAAATATGAGGAACAGATTGGCACTCACTTCTCATGGACAGTCTGAATGCACCAGTACTTATACACAGCTAAAATAGCCAGGGTACCATCCAGCTATTTGATAAATGAAACTAATATACCATGAACCTCAAACACTACTGAGTCCTTCTTCAATGGATCATCCATCAGAACTTAATAGAACTGTTATACAAGACATTTCCACCTTGTACAACTAACGGACCCTGGCCTTGTACATAGTTTTTATAGTGACAATTTGTAAGTCATTTGTTTTATACAATAAAATAAAATATTGTTAAAAAAAATCCAACATCTTCCAAATATAAAATAAAAACATTTTTTTGTAAGGTATGGTGACCAAACCCAAAATCTGCTAAACTTCATGATAATATCCACACATTAGTATCCAATGTCTTTCTGATGTCAAATTGATGTCCTGTTTCTGCTGAGCAACCAAACAACAATAAAAATACATGCCTTGACTATTATATTGTCAATGTCACATAAATACCTTCTATCTCTATTTCTGATGTTTTAGATTGTTTGACATAATGTCAATCGATCTGTTTTGGAGACACAATGCATTTGACCAATGATATTTAGTAAAGCCTTTTTAGCTTTAGATGAGCCTTTATTTTAGAGAGAAGAAAAGTGTGTGAGAGTGTGGGCGTAATGAAATCAGCCATAGACAGGTTTATATAGCTGTGATGATTCCATCAGCCCATCTGAAGCTGTATGTTCCAGACAGTCCAAATATAATAAGAGCAGAGTTTAACTGTGTGAAAGACGATATAGCAGCTCTGGCTTACAGAGAATCTGCACTACTGCTGCTACATTAATCACCATTTGAAAGAAGACAGGCGGAGTCATCATGTTGACACAGGCCCGGAAAACATACGCACATAAACACGACCACTTCAGCTAACACAAATACATATAGATAGTGACTATGGCTAGTTCTGTGATTATAGATATTGCAATATATTGTGATTAAGATATGCCTTATAATATATTATATATAATGCATTGGTAAGAAATTATAAAGTTATAAAGACTAGCCAGCATTCATTTTTACTTTTGCATTATAGGAACACCCTGCACTTTATGCTACAACATTTTTTACGTTAAAAAAATACATAACAATATATAATCCTTTTTGAATGAGTCAAGTTCCCTGTGACTCAGTGGTCTAATGCGCTAGTGCTATGACCTGAGGATCGCTGGTTCAAATCCTGGGTCATGCTGCTTGCCACTGTCAGTCTTAGAGAGCAAAACTGATGTCCTTGGGTGGCCTCTCCCCACATCACACCCAATGAGATGCTGCTTGCACATTGTATCACTTTCCTCTGAATGTGTTGGCTGCCCAGCAATGTAGCAGTACTTTGCATGTATTGGTGGAGGAATGTGCTTATCTTCCCCCTCCTAGTGTCAGTTACGTAGGGACGGAGGCGAGGCATGTGCAGGATAAAGTCCACAGTGTCTTTAATAAAGATACTGAGCCAACAAACAAATCCAAGGATTATCCAAACAACATAGTCTTACAGGAAAAGGGTCGAAAATCACAAGAACCAGAGTAGAACTCAGATAGAATGCTGAGTATAGCAACACAAGGCTAATACTTGGCGAAGACACCTGGAGAGAAACCAGTATATATAAGGGGAAACACAGGTGTCACAGTACTCCGGTGATTGTGACCTGATCATGTGACTCTCTGAGGAGGGGATCGGGTCACAAATGGCATGCTGGGTAGTGTAGTTCGTGACATAGGGGGAGAGTCCTAATGGGGTTGGGTAATTGGCAATTCCAAACTGGGGGGAAAAAGTAGCCATCTTGCAGTTGCAATTTATTTTTTATGTTTTTATATCTATTTATTTTTTATAATTTAATAATTTAATGTTGCTTGCTTATGCCTGGTGCCACGGTCTGTTTTCACATATGCAAAGACAGAATCCAAGACACTCTGGTTAAAGAATATACATGCACTAAGAAATCTAATTATTAAGACAAAACACAGCTTCACACCTGATATTGGGTTTGAATCCCAGATCATGCTGCTTGCCATTGTCAGCCAGAGTCAGAGGGAAATTGACCTACTGTCCAGAGGACAGAAGGATTGTGACTTTTATGTCTCTGTGTTAACAGAAGGGTCCTTCTGGGTCTCCTAATGTAGCATAACATTTCATTCAGAGGTGACTTTGACATTGATCTGACTTTTTGTCATTGTTTTGAAATAAACGTGTGAAAACCAGCAACTAATATCTGGGAGAAGAAATGCATCAGCGCCAACATAGTGTACACTCTTAAATGGGTTCTTTGAAAAAGGAGCATCAGCACCTTCAGCAAGAGCTCCTTGATCAGTTCCACATCCTTTCACATCCACAGCACTGAGTTGTCTTCTCACAGTAGAAGGATGGACCTGTGGCTGTTTCCAGATCTGAAAAGAGATCTTGAGTTTCTCCCTGCTCTTAAAGATGAAAGTTGTTTGTATGTATAGCAGGTTTTCTACAGTTGTTCTTATGGTACCATGGGATATACTGATACCCTGTATGGGGTAATTCAGCTTTGTATACAGTTATATACCCAGACCCACCTTGACCAGGAAGAAGTGGATAAGAAGATGGATGGACATATTGAAAATGTTTTCAACATATTACACTGCTGTATAGGCACACACTCTCATTCTCCTCCAAACTAACACAGGCCCAGAAAAAGATGAGGCCAGCTGTTTGGGGATCTCTTTGTTGCTTTTGGTCCCTCACCAATCACCTCCCTCCATTTTCCCTCTTTTCTCTCTCTTCCTCCTCTCTACTCATTTTCCTCTGTCCTGGCACAGCAGGTGACCCTCAGAGCCTAATCTGTTCAGTGAGTGGTAACTGCATCCTAGTCATGCTATACTCTCTCTCTCTCACACACACACACACACACACACACACACACACAGAAATGCTTGGAACACCATGGAAAGGGGCACTGTGTCCTCAGCAGCATCATCTCCTCACCCCACACACATCTCCTCACCCCTCTTTACATGACAAGTTATCTGAACACCAAAGAAAACATAAAGATCCAAGAGTTCCAGCTGAGAAGTATCATTCCTCAGGACCCCCTCTCTCTCTCACATACACACACACACACACACACACACACACACACACACACACACACACACACACACACACACACACACATTTTTTTTGTTCATTATATGAAAACTGAAATATTTCAAGCATTTATATATATATATATATATATATATATATATATATATATATATATATATATATATATATATATATATATTTTTTTTTTTTTTTTAGATGTGCCAATTACCCTGATGCCTAAGGTGTCATGTCATCTGCTATTATATCAATTCCAGAATCAACACAGCATCTACCAGGATATTTTAGAGCACTTCATGCTGCTATCTACTGACGCTTTGAGGAGATGCCGATTTCCTTTTTAATCAGGACTTAGCACCTGCCCACTGTGTCAAAATTTCTACCAAATAGTTTTTTGGCGATGATACATGGTACTTGATTGATTCTCTGTACCTGAACCCCAGACGAGCTGAAGTACAAGAATGAATCAGTTGAGTACTGTGGTGAATCTGCAACTGGATGATCCTCAGTGCAAAGAAGTATGTGCAAAGATGCAAAGTAGATAGTTATAAAGTCATATGTAACATGATTGCATAAGTTTGATTGCTTTTGGATCAAATGATCAGTTCAGTGACCACAGCTTTCCATTGAACAACCATCTCTGCTTCATGATAACGGTGTGTAATGAGTGACTGACATTGTCCATGGTCCTAACCGCATCAACCCCCTCAGTGGAGACAGGTTGTGGGGGTGGTACAGACCTACGAAAGTTCACCACCAAATCTTTAGTCTTGGCTGTATTTAGCTGCAGATGGTTTAGTTGGCACCATGACACTAAGTCATCCACCAGTGTCCTCCTCCTGTCCACTCCTGACAAATACAACAACAGCTATGTCATCGGAGAATTTCTGTACATGACACATCTCAGAGTTCTACTGAAAGTCAGATGTGTAGAGTGTGAACAGGAAAGGTGAGAGCACAGTCCCCTGTGGTGCTCCTGCGCTACAGTCTCTCATCCTCACATACTGTGGTCTGCTGGTGAGGTAGTCCGTGTTCCAGGTTACCAGGTTACCTGATGTGAGTTCACCTGCATCACCTGCAGAGAAAGATTGTTTTACTTAGAATCTTTCTCTGCTTGTAGGGTTAGGCTGTTTCTTTGGATTTACTTAATTAGACTCTGTAGGAACTTTTTTCTGCTTTATCTAACCATGTACTGATAGCTGAAATCAGGTGTGGTTTCAGGTGTGGTTTCAGGTGTGAATTGCAGGGGCAGAGTTCCAGATTGCAAATTTAGATAAATTGAAGGAATATCCTGTAGCGGTTTGTAGGTAGAGTTGTTTGAGTTGTAAGTTTTAAATTGTTATTAAAAACCTCTAGTTTCAAACATATGTCTTTCCATTCCAGTTGTCACATCCTGCAACATCAGAAGACATTACTGCAGTAACAGAAACCTCATTTACCCACCTGCTTCATCAGATTCTCAGGTGACAGTAACCGGGGGCCTCTGGAATTGCCATTCAGCAGAAAGCTCACTTCATCTCAGCACTGGCATCTGCACAGTCTCTAGACTTCTTGGCTCTGATGGAGACATGGATCACCCCTGAGAACACTACAACTCCAACTGCCCTGTCCTCCACCTTTGCTTTCTCTCACTCTCCATGAAGGGTCAGCAGGGGTGGAACCACAGGTTTGCTTGTCTCTCACGGGTGGCAATCAACTCCCTTCACACTTTCACATTTTCACATTTCTTCTTCTTGTTGCAGTATCTTTTCCCACTAAATTCCTCCACTAAATCATTGTGCTCTATTGACCTCCTGGTCCATTGAGCAATTTCACTGATGAATTAGACACTCTCCTGAGTAGTCTCTCTTTTGAGACTTCACTCATTCTCACTGGTCATTTCAGCCTTCCATCTGAATAACTGCAGTCATCTTGCCTCCTCCAACTTCTGTCTTCTTTTGACCTCACATTTAACCACTCTGGTCCAATGCACAGTGCAGGCAACACATTGGACCTAATATTTAGCAGACCTGTCCCTGCCTTGGATCTGGCAGTTACTCCCCTTTACTTTTCTGACCATCACTTCATGTTCTTCACATTGTCCCTCCCTTCTTTTCCATGCACTGTCCTCACCTTCTTCCACCACTGACTGTAATCTTCACACTCTCTCTCTATTTTCTATTACCTTCACTATTCTAACCACCCTTCCACATTTTGATTCCTTCTCCTCCCTCCCACTGGAAACACTTTCCTTTCATCCATCTCCTCTTCAGTCAACCTTCTCTGTCCTCTCTCTCAAAGACCTGCAAGAAATTCCAGACCTTCCCCGTGGCCAACAGAGGTTCTGCACAACAACCAAAGATAGTTCAGACTGGCTGAAAGAAAGTGGAGAAAAACACAACAGGACTCAGATCTCAGTGCTTACCAGGCTCTCCAGATTCTCAGTGGAAGTAACTGCTGCAAAATCATCCTTTTACAAGGAGAGACTAGAAGCATCAGCATCTGATCCATGTTAGCTCTTCTGTCTTCTCTTCTCTCCTAAACCCTGCTACGCCCCCTGCTCCAACTATCCTCACCACAGAAGATTTTGTCAACTTTTTTGAAGAAAAGGTTGACAAGATCTGCCAATCCTTTCCACCAACCTCTACTCCTCCCACCAGACAGCCTTCTCCTCCTCCTGCATCTCTTTCCTCTTTCTCTCCCCTTTCCACAGCTGACATCTTTCATCTTCTCACGTCTAACAATCCAACCAACTGTCATCTAGACCTATCCCTTCCTCTCTATTTTATACAATTGCTCCTGACCATCTTCCTTTCATTTCTTTTATCATAAATAGCTCATTGTCATCAGGTCATGTTCCAACTACTTTCAAAGCTGCCAGAGTGAAGACTCAAGATGCATGGAAAACATGCATCCAGACTCTTTTCTGTTCTAGCAACAAAATGGTGGAATGAATTTCCCCTGGGAGTCCGAACAGCCGAGTCCCTCACTGTGTTCAAATGCAGACTGAAGACTCATCTGTTTAAGGAGTATTTAACTCCATAAAGACATTTGTTTCAACAGGATCTAAGCATGAGGAATCTCTAGATTCTAGCCTTGTCTACTAGCTAAGGATATTCTGAGTGAACAGCAAAGCACTTTTGTAAGTCGTTCGTTTTGTAAGGGCCTCTGCTAAATGCCATAAATGTAAATGTAAATGCCTCCTGAAATCAAAGAACATCATTCTCACAGCCCCACTCCTCTTGTCCAAGTGGGAATATGTCCAGTGAAGGAGGTAAAAGATGGCAACTTTTATACCCACATTTTGCTGATTGTGGAGGATCCAGTGCTTGTTGTAACTGGGATCTAAATAGATGGGGTGCAGGCATTCCATGATCTTCATGATATGAGATGTTACAGCGAGCAGCTGTAGTGATTAGGCATGCTGGGTCACACTTTCTTTGGCAATGGAACCAGGCATGATATTTTCCAAAGTGTGGGGACCCTTTCCAACTACAAACTCAGGTTGGAAATGTGTTTCAGAGGTTCTTCCAACTCAGAAGCATGTGTCTTCAGCAATCTTGGGCACACCTTGTCTGGCCAGCTGCTTTCCTTACCTTGAGTCTCCTCAGCTCACCTTTGATCTGGTGTGCAGTGAATTGAGCCGGGGCAGTAGGAGTACAGCTGTGCTGAGCTGATCCAGAACAGGGGATCCGGCACTCTCCTCCAAGCACGATGGCAGTTTAGCTCAGCATCCATGCCACACCAAATTGATGCAGTAATTCATGATTTAGGAGCCCCAACCAAATACTGTATAAATGAACATACTTGTCTTTTGTAAATTACTAATAATAACTACATCATTTGAGAAGCTAGGTTTTTAAGCCATTCATTCATTCATTCATTCATTCATTCATTCATTCATTTATTTATTTTCCAAGCCGCTTATTCCTGAATAGGGTCATGGGTGAGCCGATGTACTAGCCAACTCTGAGCGCAAGGGTGGGAAACAACCCTAGACAGGGCGCTAATCCATCGTAGAGAGGCGCACACACATGCAACACCCTCCACACTAAGGAGCCACATGGTTTTCTGTTATGGTTTTTAAGCCATACAGAAAAAAAAAAATAAACATAAGAAAAGATATATATTAAAAAAAATAATAATAAATAAAAATAAATTATATATATATATATATATATATATATATATATATATATATATATATATATATAAACACACACACACACACACACATACCCACATGCACACCAGAAGTGGGAAGGAGACCTGTGACAAGCCTGAAGAGACGATCAAGCTGTTTTAAGCACACAGCTCAACTCCAGCCTGATTACAGTGAACTACAAGTCAATCTGAGAACTCTTTGAGAGCATGGAGCTTTGCTTACGTACTCTCTCACTTCACCAGCAGCCCACAAAAAAACTGAACAATGACCACACGCCATATCTCAAAAGAAGAGCAAATGTAGACAATGCTCACATTCCAGCTATTCTAGCCAATGTATTATTGAGTTATATTAAATTATATTGATGTGGTTGGACTTGTTTGCCTTGCCTTGTAGCTTGTGCATTCTGCTGACCACAATGGTACAAAGTGGTTATTGAGTTACTGTAGCATTTCTGTCATCTGGAAACCAGTCTGACCATTTTCGTGACTTCTCTCATCAACAGCACTTTTTCTGTCTACCAAGGACTGAGTGAGAGAGAGAAAGAGAGAGAGAGAGAGAGAGAGAGAGAGAGAGAGAAAGACAGGACAGATTTATTTACAAGCGATTAAAGTGCTGAGTGTAAAAGGTAGACATATTGTTAATGGGGTGGCTTAATTACTGGTGTGTGTGTGTGTGTGTGTGTGTGTGTGTGTGTGTGTGTGTGTGTGTGTGTGTGTGTGTGTGTGTGTGTAGACTTAGTTAGGTTTTCTCATCAGGGAGAGAGGTCCTTTTTATCCCACTGGCCCCTGTGGTCCAGCAGGGCTATTGGGGGTCACAGAGAAGCTGCAGGTGGTAGAGATCCACCCTACATCAAATAAATGGTGACAGCCCACTCGCCTGATTAGGCCATAGTGAGCTCAAACAGCTCTTCAAGTGTTTTGGCTGCTTTATGGGAACAGTTTCAGCTTCATACAGCATTCAGGGTCAGTGGAGTATCCTGCCTCTCATTCTCTCTCTCTCTCTCTCTCTCTACTCTCTCTCTCTCTCTCTCTCTCTCTCTCTCTCTCTCTCTCTCTCTCTCTCTCTCTCTCTCTCTCTGTTCATGCCTGTTCTTCTCAGGCTGCTCTATAGCAACAGTGACATCAGCAGATCCCCCTCCAACAGCATCCGCAATATGTGTGTGTGTGTGTGTGTGTGTGTGTGTGTGTGTGTGTGTGTGTGTGTGTGTGTGTGTGTGTGTGTTTGTTCTGTTGCTTATACAAATGAGAACCCGTGTGTGGGCCCGAGCTGAATTTAACCCCTTCAACTAATTTTCTCACTTTTTTCTTGAACACAAACTCAGGTTAGTGAGTTAATGGTGTGTGAAATAGGGGTGGGAGGAGTGCTGGTGTTAAAGTGAATGCGAAAGTGACACTGTCTCATGATACGGATTTTACTCTATCTATAACTGCAAATAGAATTAAGAATACTGGGGGGCTGCAGAGGGTATGAAACAGTTCAGAGCATGTCTGGATCCTGAACATGAATGTAAATTGAATGTGTTATCGTGTATATAAGTGCCTTGTCTCAGTTAGTCCTTGTAGTTCTTCTTGGTTGCCATGTTTTCTACTCGTCCCTTGTCTTGGCTATTTGTATTTATGGTTAGTGTACCTTATTTGTACAAGTTATCTGTGAATAAACTCCACCCTGCAAGTACTTCTGCCTCCTACCTCCTCTGTGAGTCCAGAATCGTTACAGCTGTTAGCTGATTGGTGTGGTTCTAATCTAATTAATCTGCTTCCCCAGATTAACCACCCCATCACATTCCCTCAGTATAAACAATACTCTGCAATCAAACTCAGAATGTGGAGATTTCTGGCATTACTTTTGTACATTTATATATACTCAAAAATCCAATCTTATCTTTTCTATCTGAGTTATGTGTTTATTCATGTAACATAGCATATTCTGATCAGGTCTAGAAATCTGAAAAGGAAATCTGATGAGAGATGGATTTATGATCATTTTTGTCAGTGCATCGTCTAATTTCTTTTAGTTTTCTCAGTCTGTTTATGCATTCTTTCGAACAAGCTGCAGTTGTCCCTGATCTGGGGATGAGCACAGGTCACCACCACCAGAAGGGACTCTGCCTTCTTTCAACTACATTCACATTCCTTTGTGAGATACTGGCTAGTTACAGAGTAAAAATTCAACTATTGCCTGGCTCATGTAAACCCAGATTTTCCCCTTTATCTGAATGCCCAAGTGCATGTAAATGAGTTCTCGTGTTATTAGGTGCATATAAATCCCTTCATTGTAAAAGCAATTCACCAGTTTTTCTGAGAAATTTCATGTTCCTACTTAAATGTAAAGTAACTGCACCATTATTTGAAGATGTTCACAGCAAATCTTACATATTTACATCTTCACAATAATATTTTTACATTTTAGTATCAAAGGCATGAAATATCATTACTGTATTAAAATATGAGCAAACTGTTCTAATAATAAAATTACATTTGATCCTTGTACTTACCATATGTGTAAATATAAAGCTTTTAATGTGAAGCTTTTAATTCAAATTTTCTAATTAGTTCTTATTATTAGTCCTTTATTCCAAATAGCATTGCAATCTGACACTTTCTTCTGGGTGCAACTAAATTTTGAGATGAATCAAATTTCCAATCTCAACAACTGAGTGATATTTGATTTTGAACTGCAAAAGAACTGGATATATTATGCCACATACAGTATTACTCAACTCTTGAGTTAAGTCAAGGGGTGTCAAAGCCATAACCATCCATTCCAGCCAAACAGAAGCACATGTGATCAATTGTTTGAAGCCAGTTTATTAAGCAAGTGGAATCAGTTGTCACTGATGGCTGTTCAGAATGAAGGCCTGCAGCCACACTGGCCCAGGGCAGATATGGTTTGACACCCCTAGGTTAATGTCTGTGATTACTTTCATTGATTGTTTAGTTGAATTAATTAAAATTGTCATGATTAATATGTTGCCATTTGCAAGTGGACATTAATGAGAGCTTAATTGTTACTTTACTATACTGGTGTTTACTTGCATCTGTTCTAATGTTATCTTTCAAGCAAACCCTTATTATTTCTGAGATTAATTCTTGTTTTTAAATGTGCTTAGGTACTTAAAACCTCTGCACAGTATTGTTTGTATCAGACGTTTTAGCTCCCTAAGGCACTATCAGCATCAGTAACAAAATGTTCCTATCAGTCAATACAAAGTTGTAGCTCAACAACTTCTCACTGAGTCAGAGTCAGTAACACACAGGCCTGTTGTTAGGTGTTTCAGTTCTGGGAAGAACATATTCCCTTTTGACTGCCACTACCCACCCACCTGTTAGCCAATGCGTTGTTTACAGATTTTAAATTGGAAGGTGTATGTGGCCGAGCTGAAGTCTGCAGCACTCTCATCAATAAGCTCCTGCTGAGTGTTCCTTACTCCCCTCCCCACCAGCCTCTGCGTTTCTCCTTATAAAAATGTCTCCCCAGAGAGGCCAGTCTGGACACGATTCATTTAGTTAACAAATCGGCGTGATTACGGGCCCAGATTGGTGCTGAGGTAGGTCCTCCGTCATCAGAGACCACTCAGAGTGCAGCGTGAGCACTCCCTACCCAGCACCTGAGGCTTAGCTTTCACTCTCTCTACATCTCTCCCTCATTCTCTTTCTCTCTCTCTCCTTGTCCCCTCCACTAAAGTCCAGCCTACAGTCTCCTGATTTTAGCTGACAGCACATAACACTTTAATTAGTGCACTCATTGAGAAATATCACCCTCCTCTTCACTGGCCAGTGGGGAATACGAGTCATTTCCCATAACAGGCCAAATGAAACTTTAGACAAAAGAGCTGAATTGAGTTTTTAAGAATTTGGTTATCCTTTTCCTAGAGGACACCCACAGGAAGGTGTGTATGTGTGTGCGTGCTTGCGTGTGTTTGTGTGCGGTTGGGTGTGTGGGTGGGTGTTGTTAATGGTGAAGGTGCTGTTGTATGTTTTTTTTTAGAATCACATTCCTAAATGTGCTCTTGAATGGGTCACTGTATTTATCTTGGAATAGCTGAATAATGAGATTTCAATACATGGAAGTGAAACTCAACATTTGTCTTTTCATTCAAAAGAAAATCCAGTATAACCAAAACAAAGCTGTGAAAGTGGCCAACTCCAAACCCCCCAAACCGTTACTATGTGAAGATCTTGACTCGTTATAGTTATGATCTGAATATAAACATAAAGCCTGTTAGCAAAAGCCTTTTGAGGCTAAACACAATACTTTGGGAGAATGTGGAAGCAAGGCTAAAAGGCTAGAAGCTAAAGCTTGGCCAACAAGAGCATGCACTGTTAGGATTATCTGCATGCCATAGGATAATATCATGTGCAGTTACTGTGTAACATCACTGCATCAACATATTTGAGGCAACTTACTTTTAAAATCTTTGAAAGCATTTAAAGCAATTAAACTGGAAACGCTGAAGCAAAATGAGGGGATATGATATTGAGACAAACTCAGCAAACAGGCCAGAGACGAATTATCATCTATTAACTAACAACCCAACTGCAAACAAACTATCCAAATGTCCTGACTGCAAATGATCCAAACAACCTTATTGTAAATAAACGATCCAAATGATGTGACTGCAAACAAACAATCCATACGACTTGACTACAAACAAATGATCCAAAAGCTCTTACTGCAAACATTTCAAATGACGTAGCTACAAACAAATTATCCAAACGAACTGGCTGCAAACAAATCATTCAAACAACCTGGCTGCAAGCAATTTACACCTTGACTACAAACAAACGATCCAAATGACTTAAGTGTAAACAAATAATTCAAATGACCTGACTGCAAACAATTCAAATGACCTGAGTGCAAACAAATGACCCAAATTACCTGCATTTAAAAAATGATCCAAACAACCTGACTGCAAACAAACAATCCAAATGACCTGACTGCAAATGATCCAAATGACTGGTCTGCAAACAAAAAATCCAATTGACTCAACTGCAAATGATCCCAAAATCCAGAGTTCAAACTAACAAGCCAATGGACTTGACTGCAAATAAATGCTCCAAATTACTTGATTGCAAATGATACAAATGTCCTAACTGCAATTGATCAAAATGACCTGTGATCCAAACAAATGATCCAAACAACCTGTGATCAAACAATCCAAATGACTTCACTGCAAACAAATGATCCAAATGATTTGACTGCAAATGATCCAAATGACCTGACTGCAAAAAATAAATGGAACGCTACCATTGCTGCCTAAAACCTCATGCTGATGGATGGATGGATGGATGGATGGATGGATGGATGGATGGATGGATGGAATGAGTAAGCTGAGTTCTGTGGTGAAGTTACAACTAGTAAATCCTCAGTCCAAAGAAGGCAAATCTGAAAACTATAAAGTATATTGTTATATAGTGACACGTGACATGATGTGCATAGCTGAGTCATGTATAATAAGGATATTATTGAGTAACTGTATAAGCAGAAACTGTAAAACTAGAAACTGTATAACCATAAATGTGTGAACCTGTGAACAGTTCTCATAAAGGTAGGCTGGCTGTAATCAATTAGCACTGCAAACTTCACTTACATTAAATTGTCTTCAAATTAAAACAATTATCTTGAGCCAGAAACATTATAGACACATGGCTAGATAATAAAACAATTGCATGTCATCATCATAAAACAAACCTCACAATCCTGAAGTCAAGAAGAAAGTGAACTGCATGGCAATTTACAATCTTACCATTTTTGAAAATCTTTTACTGGCTAATAGCTTAAGGTTGCTTAATGCCCAGTGCTCTGGCTCCCAGAAAACTGTTACTGCTGGAGCCCATAGCTAATTTCATGTGTTGGACTACAGATTATCCTATAAACAGAGCTCATCAGCAGGGGCTTTGCTGACACACTAATGTATGGAGAGCGCTATTGTGGTGGGCTTTCCAAAATGTTGGGCTGTAAATTCAGATTCAAGGGTTTGCCAGCTCTCCCTGAGCAATCCAGGGCTGTCTACTGACAGAAAACCAGCACAACAAACATGACTGTATCATTTCATCTTTAAAATGAAGCAAGTCATTCAGTTTGATTACAAAAAAGCCATCACAGTGAATACCTCAAACATTGCTTCTATGTCACCGATCAATGGCCAATACAATGCCAACCAGAGAAAGGAAAATGGCTTTTGGTAATTTTGTTGTGAGGTAAACCAGCTACCAGCTTTATTAAAGCCCCTCATAAAAGAAAAAAAACAGGAAAACAGAACCTTAAGCTTTTCTCTTAAACATAAAGGAAATTCTAATATATATCGCATTACTCTAAAGAAGTCCTCGGCCTTAATATTTATGACTGCAATCATATTTATCCCACAACATAGGCAGTATTACAAGCTATCAGCCCAACCCTGCACCAGCATTAGAGACCAGTGGTCCCAGAGGCTTGGAGAAAGCCTTATGTAACATATTTATGAAGGGCAACACACAGGGCACTTCTCATAACAGCCTATTAACCACTAATGAGCCACTATGCATTAATCTGCTCATCAGCAAATTTCATGCAATTAAACAGAACATGCCCATGAGTTCATGCTTTTTGCAACAGTTTGAACAGTTGTAATGGGCTCCTAGGTGATCCAAACGAAGAAAGCCTGTATGTCCCATTTCCAGTTTATCATTAATAAGGATGAAGGACATATGATTCTAGTGATTGAGAGAGGTGGGACTTACAATGGTTAACAATGGGTAGATGGATAGTTGGCTAGTTAGAAAAGAGAAAAGTGTTGCCAAAACAACTTAAATGTACACTGCCACAGATTCTACAGTTCTCTGGTAAACAACATAGAACAAACAAGGCAGTGACTAGGACCAGTCACTGTCAGAAGAAGGTTCCAGACCAAACATTGCAGTGATTAAGATCAATCACTGTCAGAGCTTGGTTTCAGAAGAAGCAAGGCAGTGCTCAACACCATCATCACCATCAGTGGGACCAATCTTAGACCAATCACAGACAGAGGCATTACTGACTAAGTGATTAGGTCCAATCACAGACAAATTAGGGCCAATGTGAAGCATAGAACCTTGTTGTTAACAGGTTCTGTTTAGCAGACATTGTTCACTACACTATACAGATTTAAAAGCACTGCAATATTTTGGCCAAAAAGATCCAATTTGGCTTTGAAAAATCACTTTATTTGAAATATGCCAGCCTAATGCTGAGGAATATATTAGGTGTTTCTGCTTGTCCTTCTAAATCATTACTTAATACTGCCATTATTTCCAACAATCAGCCATAAATACTGTATAATGTATAGATCCAGCTCATGTTTAAAAAAAAAGCTCAAACTCACAGAGGCTTGGATTTCACGGGACATACACAGCATTAACTTTTGTTCAGTAGTTTGTGTTGCAGTAGCTTTTCTGATTGTTTAGGAGCACACTGGCTAGCCTTCACTCCTCACATGCATCACTGAGCCTTGTGTGACCTTGATCCTGTAATTGGTTCACTGGATGTCTTTCCTTAGAGGATGTTTGGTAGATACTAACCACTGCATACTGAGAAAACCCCATAAGATGTTTTGATGTTTTAGAGTTCTGACTCAGTCATCAATCCATAACAATCTGGACCTTTTCAAAGTGGCTCAAATTCTTACACCTTCAAGAAATGCCTCCGGTGTTACTGTCCACTCTTTTGGGTTTGCAGAGAAGCTCTTTTATGACTTCTGTTTATATTTCATTGGAAATCTGCTCTGTGTCTCTCAATTCATTTCATTGATTGACCTCTTTTATCCATTGTGACATTATTGCACTTTCTGGGGGCTGTATCAGCAGGACTACAGCGGCCTCCTAGGGGAAAGAAGATCTTTCAAATACAAGCCAGTCAGTTTAATCTCACAAATCACATAGCTGGACAGGTGCGATTCGGACCTGGCAGGCGGGCATTACAGAGGGCAGAACTGTTACTCTAGTATGTGTATGTGTGTGTATTACTGGAACTATTCAAAAGTATCAGATTCTCCATTTGCACTGTGATGGACAAAACTGGTGGCCTTCAATAAAGAACATGCATTTGTGAACCTCAAATAAATAAATACAAATACAGATACAAATACAAATACAATTATTATTATTATTATTATTATTATTATTATTATTATTATTATTATTATTATTATTATTATTGTTGTTGTTGTTGTTGTTGTTGTTGTTGTTGTTATTATTGTTGTTATTATTATTATTATTATAAAACACCATGAGAAAGAATAACAACTCACTGATATTTCATACAGCATAAATATATTGTGATAGTCTGATATCTTGGTAATAAGGCAAGCTAGCAGGTGAAAGGTAAATGGGAACAGTCTTTATTGAAGTGCAGATTCATGACATATATAAATAAAGAGGCTGCAAATATAACCAAACAAATTAAACACACTCAATAAACACTGAACTGTGTGGAAGTCCCAATCAATGTTTGGAAAATACATTTTATACAGTAGATTTAGATTGATCAACATAACATGGAACGGCATTTCACATGCAGGATTTCCAAGGTGTTTATGAGTACTGCTACAGTTACCTTTGTCTTGAGGGGCATAGTGTGGCACCATGTGGAACAAATACTAAGTTGCACTATCTGTATCAATATTTGCTCCTAGTCTGTAATGTTACACTCTCTTCATTTACCCCAGATGAGGGGCATTTCAAAAAACAGTAGACAAAATTGTGGTGGGAACAATTGCTAATGTAAAAGGGAGGTGTAGACAAAATCTAAAATTTCAAAAGGAGGAGGGGGAAAATCAAGCATGTCAAAAAGTGGTAGAGGGCAAAAGTCAAACATTTCAAATGGTTAGGGGACAAAATTAAGCATTTCAGTAGGTGGAGGGGATAAAATCAAGCATTTCAGAAAGCAATGAAGACAAAACCAAGCATTTTCAAAGGTGTGGGGACAAAATCAATTATTTAAAAAGATGTGGGGAAAAAAGCATGTATTTTAAAAAGTAATGATGACAATTTCATGCATTTCAAAATGTGGAGTGAACTACAGATCATTTCAGTAGGTGGAGGGGCCAAAATCAACTATTAAAAAACATTGGGGATAAAATCAGACATTTCAGAAACCAGTGGAGACAAATTCCAGCATTTGAGAACATGTTGGAGAAAAAAATAAAACCATTCAAATTGTTTTGGGGACAAATCAAGCATTTGAGAATATGGTGGTCACAAAAGGAAATATTTCAAATGGTGAAGGGGACAAAATTAAGCATTTGAAAAGTGTGTGTGTGGGGGGGGTCAAATATTTCAAAAGATGATGGGACATTCATAGGATCCCCAGAACCTTAACCAAACCCAATCTCAGATTTAAAAAAAAGGAAGCAATGTTGGATCTCAAATGAGATTCAGTGTGAAAAGTCTGGTCCTGTCAGTTTAGAAGATAATTTCAGGCTGTAAGAAATGTCAGGTGTATAAGTCCTTAGTTTAAGGTTGACTCAGCACTGTTGATTGTCTGGATGCCATCAGAGTCTTGGGCAGGCTTGTATTCAAGGATGATAATTGGGTGAGAAAATGTGAAAAGCATGTCTCACTAATTGCTCAGCTAAGAACATTGACTTCCTTCTATAACACTCAAGGGTAGGTTGTTTGGAACTGGGCTGTGACTATTCTGTATTACACTGTCAGAGAAACAGTCAGCAGTTAATCATTGAGCTACATCCTCCCCGGCTCCATCGCCAGCCAAAGCCAAGGCAAATAGATCTGACTAAGCAGTTATGAACTTTTTCCTCCTACACACTTTTCAGTATTTTAACAGAGTTTTTTTTTTTTTTTTTGCTTGTTAAAATTTTGCGGTTCATGCACCACCCCCTTGGCAGTGCCTCTCTTTGTTATCTTGAGTCCAAAACAGATCAGCCTAATAGGGTTTAATGAACTTACAAACCAATGGCTTCTAATATAATTAGAGCACATTTTGTACTGTGTTCCAAATGGTAACAATTAAACTGTAATAGTCAGAACACGTATTATCATCATCAGTTCATTTATTTAAACTATTTGCCCAAATGTGTGTAGACCTCTGGTCTTACAGGTAGTTAGTTAATCTTTTCATTGCTGCAGTAACAGTCTCTACTCCTCTGAAAGATATTGGATGGAGCTCCAACACTCCAGTTCCACTGCTCTATTGGGGGCTTTATTACTCTGAAGCAGATGCTTGACATTGGGCATAGTGACCTGAGGCTCATGTGTAGTTGCTCTAGAGTACCCCGTTCTACTTGCATTGCATTGTAGATTATACAAGTCATCATCACAATTCAACCAATTTACAAACCAATTTACTGTGGCCAAGAACTTTACATTCTCACTTATTGTGGTCCAGAAATGTGCCACTCCCTTACTGTTGTCCACTATTTTGCACAATACAACATTATAAACCCCTCTCATTGTGGCACAGAACTTAACAAATCAATCTCACTGTGGCCTAGAACTTTACTGTAGTACAGAGCTTTACAATCCCTCAAAGCTTTTCAGCAATCAGTGGATATTAAAGCTATTATTATTATTTAGCAATTGTACCATAAAGAGCAGCTTCAGCAATTTGTTAGTACACTGACCGTAAGAGGGAGAATGGCTTCTCTGTCACCCTGGGCCAGAACGCTGCTCCTACTCTATGGAACTTTGATGGAGATACGTAGAATCTCTCTCCAGAATGACATAATGCTGTGGAACCCGATTCATATTTATGTTAAATCCTGTAATTACTCTACCATCTCAGTTCTCATGCTTCAATCACTTCACAATTTGTAGTAAACAATAAGAGTGGATTATGAATTTTATTGTAGTCCATACACAATGTTTATGTTCATGGCAGATGGCAAGACTGCCCATGGATTACATGCTACATCCATATTTAGGTCAGTATATTTCTGTCGGGCTATTGAGAAGACAGGGGGGTGGGTATACTTGCAGGGTCAAATTTATTAGGATACAAGATAAACTCACAGCATTCTGGCATGAAACAAAAACGGACAAACACAGACTGAGACAATGGACCTTAAATACATACAGTGGAGAATGAGAAACACCTGGGATCACATGGGCTAGGCAACACGAGACACCTGCAGTTAGCATTAAAGACAGGGCAGAGCAAGGGAAGAGACAAAACAGACACGTGCTAAAAAGCATGTGATGAAAGAAATGGCAGGGGAGCCAAACAGGACAGAAATGTAACAACATGACACACATCATAACAAACTACAATACTTACCCCAAGTCTCATCATTGTTTCATGAGTTATGAATTCATTTATTTCCAACTGAATTAACTTAGAGTTTAAATGCCAAAGGAGCCTTCCAAATTGAGGTTCACAGCTTGTCACTTCCATGTACTGAACTTTCATTATTCAACTATTCCAAAGAAAATTCTGGGGTACCTTTAAAAAAATGCTGGAGGAAATTAAATTTTTCATCACAAAACTGAGTGAATAGGCTATCAATATTCCTTTTAACTATTATAATATTTCAGCATTAATAGGTCCAATCCCTTTTCATTGTCTCCCCTTTGGGGTACCCCCTAGGTGAAGTATCACTGGAAGGCTCTAAATGTGGTATATGCAGATCCTGACACTGACTAACAAACACATCTGAATTCTGATCTGAGAATGGCCTAAAGGCTTCCAATTAGCTTGAGATCACAAATTGAAGCAACAGCAGCCTCAAGAGGGGCTCTGTGAGTGCAGGCACACACAAAATGTGTATAAGAGACAGGAGAGAGAGAGAGAGAGAGAGAGAGAGAGAGAGAGAGAGAGAGAGAGAGAGAGAGAGAGAGAGAGAGAGAGGACATTAATGCAGCCAGTGGTCAGGGCAAAGGCAGACTAAAATGTTCTCTTCAGTAATGGCTCTTAATTGGAACTGGAGTCATGCATTAGACAGACAACCTGAGAGCAGCAGGAAATAAAAATATACATCATGCATCAGCACTCACATCCACAGCCTGGCAGGCACAATGGGAGGGAAAACACTGCAGTTATTATCCAGCCATTCAAGGCCTCCAGCAGATAGCAATAAATAGGTGACAAAACAAATCATGGTGAAAAAGGCAAGAAATCAAGAGAAAAACCAATACATCAGTCTTCTCATCCTCTCTCCGTGGTATAAGTATCATGCTGGTAAATGTGTCAAATGTGCACTAATTTACCCATTAAACTCACAACTGAAATGCAGCATTTTCTTTGTAACGGTAGTATAACTAAATGTACCCAAGAAAAGAGGGGTTGTAAAATTATCAATCATAGGAAAGGCTATTCTAAAGTTCTGGGACACAGTAAAAGGGGTGTAAAGTAATGTTTTATAAAGGGTGGTAATGGTTGTAAAGTTCTGGGGTACAGTGAGATGGGTTTTTAAAATTCTGAGCCACCATAAGGGGGTTGTACATTTCTAGCCCACAATAAGTGAGGTTGTAACATTCTGGGCTACATTAAAGAGGAGTTTGTAAAATACGTGGCCACAGTAAAAGCAGAAGCCACCTGAACTCAAATGCCAAATTTCTCCTCCCATTTAAAGATATGTTGATAACATATACTTGCAGAATGACAGTCTGAAGTACTTTAGTCAATGGAGAACCCATACTGACCTTTAATGCTGGTGAAATGAATCACTTAAAGTGGTGGAAAGTTCATGTCCTCTTGTTTGAGACCGGCTGAGTCCAGTGAGGATGAATGCCTCTACAAATGCATTGAAGAAAAACACAGATTTTTCCATCACGAAGGAGGCCCTGGAGAAGCCCTTCATTGATCTTTCAGAGCTATGGTCACGATCAGAACTGTTAACTGTAAGCAAAATGCAAGTGGCTATCCAAGCAGCAAAACAAGAATCTGCAGTTCAATAAAACATTCATTTACAGTACATAAAACTCCTGCTTCTCCTCTGGACAGGATTGCAGTCGTCTCCCTTTACAGTTGTTTCCCTTTACATTGCAAGCTGGAACTGTAATTATCTAGGTATGTGGGTTTTTTTGGGAGGGTAAGTGACTGTCTATGGCATAACATTTGTTTTCACATTAGCCCATTTTGAGTCAGTTCATTAAGCATGTGTCTCTTGACAGAGCTTCCATTTCATTAGATCAGCCGTCACCCCAAGATCAATTTTGTGGTCATCAAAGCTTAACAGATGGTAAAACGGTGGGGTCTGTCCTACTTTTTTAACTAACCTGCCTAATTGGTTGTGACTGTGTTCCATAGCCCATCAAAAAGCTGCAGATGTGTGGAGAACCAAAACATAATTGAAATAGCTTGAACAAAGGAACAGACCTCAGGAGAGGGGTGTAGTCTAACGCTAAAATATAAGCAATAGAATAAAACAGATCCCAACATTGAAACGTTCTGCTTCTTATTTAAACAAGCAAAGATGTAACTACTAGCTGGTGCAGTCTCCCGTTTTAACTTTGAAGACCTTATTGTCAGTAACCCAGGGTCTATAGTTACCATGGGGCCCCTGTGAGATGATTGAAAAAAGGATAATAGTGTTCAAACATTCTATTGTGTAATAGCTCGACTAATTAGGTCTACCCTCATTGATCACAGGGTTGTAATGAGCCTGTAATGAAGAGTGAATGTGATCTGGCCTGACACCAGGTCTTATTGTTGTGTACCAGGAATATGTCATAGTAGGCATTACCACCTACAATGGACAGTGCAGTGGTTGGTAATTATCATGACTGACAGAGTCTGGATAGAATTGTCAGTGGAACAGAAATCACACCCATATTTAATGCACATCCTACAGACCAGGGCAGCATTTCCTAGCTTAGGAATTGGCTCCATTTAGGATGGACATACTCTTTAAAGTAATCCTGGTTGCATTACATTATTTACAGGGCAGAACCAGGGCCATTTATTTTTTTGACCTCAAAGCCAAGAATTTGTTAATTTTGTAAAATCTCTGTTTGCAGTTGATCGTGGTATATTTTGTATGTAGCACAAATACTTATTATTTAAATTTTACCTTTAATACCTTTAATTTTAAACACTGTTTACTACAGTGTGCTACTGTTTTCTAACACTGTATAAAAGAACCCTTAGACTTCCTTTATTGTCGGCTGCAGTAGTATTTGGTATTAGTAGCTTGTGGTGTAAACTAACTAAAAATCCATAATTGTTCAACTTTGTTAGATTGCATTCCTTATATATCCTTACAAATGTGAGGACAGCATTAGTGAAGATGATGTGTCAAATTTGTAGTCTTTTTTGTTCCTTTATTGTTAATGTTATGAGAAGATGAACATTAGTCAGCTAATATGTACTGCTTGCTCACTGGTTGCTAGTGTACATACATATACAGATTCCAATGTGCCAAACCATGCTGCCACAGTCTGAAAAATTCTCTCACATGGTAAAAATGGCTCTCAGGTAAGAGCTTATTCTTCCCTCAAAAAACTGTTATTAGGTCTGAACAACAGTTGGGCAGATAAATGAGTTGCTACTGCACCCTCTACTTTTCCTCTTGCTGTCTCTTTCTCTCTTCTCTCTAATACACACAAACACACATGGCTCACTACCTCTGACAAATATTGCTAGTGATAGGTTGAGTCATTCCCCAAAAAACTCTTGAAGCTACACCATTACTTATAAACACCCCAAGTCCCAAACTCAAATAGGTATTCTCTGTGGATGTGTGCTGAAAGGCCAGGTGTTGTATTCTGGTGAGTGTCTACTTGTTTGTCGTCTTAGAATGTTGCTGCCTGGGAGGCTACAGCACCCTGAATTTATATTTCAGTAAATGTATTCTTTTTTTAGTTAAAAGACTCAAATAGCAGTAAAATCTCAAAACCAATCTGAATAAAATGCATCAGACTCTAAATGTTAGGGTCCAGCCTGGGACCAAGTAACCTGCTAGGCTGTCTGATACCACCAAAGAGGGGTACTGAGCATTTCCCACCTAATTAACCTATCAGTTTTTTCCACTATTTAACCAGACCTCAAACTTAAGCCTGGTCAAAATACCTAGCTGGAGCTCCTGGAGCATGTTGGTTAATCAGATAAACCCAGTTTTCAGTTGTGGAGGTCTTTGTGCTTTTTCCTTTCCTCTCCAGATTTCATTCATTCATTCATTCATTCATTAGTTCATTTCCATTCCTTTATAGTACAGTTTGTATTTAGAGTAGCTCAGATCTGGGTCCATATGCTCTAATTAGAGTTTGTCGGCTCACTTTGTTAACACTGCTCTTCAGAACAGGGAGGCCTAGGTTTGATCCTACCTCAGTGTGAGTTAACCACATTACACAAAATCTCTAAAACATTTATGTTTCCAGCCCAGTTTTGAATTTTGTAACAATGAGTACATTAATAATCACTTTTTTAGGTTTTTAATATATTTAGGTATGGGACCAGAGAACTGGGCTTGGTTACAGATGGTCCCCATTTTGTCACAAAGAGGGGGTGAGATGTGCAGGAACATTGGTTTTCCTTCTGTGGTAATGTGAGCATGAATTGTCAGGAAGTTATTTGAGGTGCTGAAGAGACATAAAACGGCCCGGAAAGCAGCTGTATCTCCCTTATACACCAATAATCACAAATTCAGTACACAAACAAAACCTAAGGGAATCAATATATACAATATATACACTATTTACACTGGTAGGAGTTAATACTAAGGACTAGTAGCTACCACCTGGAAACCCTATTGGCAACTTTAAAAGTAAAGTTTGCACGATAGCCTTTAACATCCATGACACTCGGGTCAAGATTAACAAGTGCCTCCCTTTGTAATGAACCATTACATACCCTATAGCCCTCCCTGGACTACAGCAAATGGTGATTGGTTCACAGAAAGGTGGAAAAGTAAACTAGTAAACTGTACACGCTACTATTTACATTATTTACATTCCTGAATAATAACAGAAAAATGCACGAATTCATGAATGTCAAGGTGAGTATCTTTAGTATGCACTGATAGCATCATTTTACAATTTGTCTCTCTTTTTTCTCACACACAGGTACCCGAGGGACCCCTGCTCCAGGATGACCCTTGTTCTCAACCTAGACCTCAACTGGCTGGGTGGCTTGCATGCTGCCATTCCTACAGGAACCAGGTAAGTTTTATTATAGTATCTATAGTGTCTTGTACTAAGAGGTGTAGATGCAGATGGTGTGTTCAGAGCCCTGACTTCATCACTCCTTCTGATGGTACTCTTGGATTATTTGCCTCCCAGTTTCCCATGTTTGCTTCCCAGTCCCTATCTGAGTGGAGTTTCCATGTTTCTTGGTGGGTTTCCTCTGGGGATTCTGGTTTCTTCCCACAGTCCTAAAACATTTATGTTGATGAATTAGCTACCCTAAAATGTGTGTGTGTGTGTGTGTGTGTGTGTGTGTGTGTGTGTGTGTGTGTGTGTGTGTGTGTGTGTGTGTGTGTGTGTGTGTGCGTGGGCGTGGGCGTGTGTGTGTGTGTGTGTGTGTGTGTGTGAATGACTTTATGTTTGTATGCACAAGAGGACAACCTTATATAGTCAGGTACAGTCTATTAGGCTCATCCTTGCTTATGTCAACTGTGCATTCAAGCATGAAGCCTGAATTATTTGTATGTTTCATGATGTCAAACCTACCCACCAAGTTTCATTCCTATTGATTGATTCCTTCTGGGTGTATTTTTTGACAATGAGTTTCTTGTAACAATATCAGAGAATACCCAGAGAAGTACAAATCACCCATTTACCCAAGTATGGGGAAGTGCATCAATGTAACCAGTCCCTATCCTGTGCATTGCTCTGACTGTAAATGCATTAGAGCTGTGCACAGGTCCAGCAGAGTGGTGCCGTAATAATGGCAGGTCCATCTCCGGTGTCCCTCACTGCCCATAGTGGACATTAACGCTGACATAATACCATTTAGGAATCGATTACCATGTGCTGGAATCTCTGCCTCCCTGTTTCAGGAACTACAGAGTGAATGGTAGAGAGAGGGAGATAAAAAGTGAGAGAAAGCTTGGGGAAGTAAGAACAGTGAGGGAAGAGGGAAGTGAGGGTAAATTAAGCATGTTAACATACTTTCATCTCCTCCCAGCCCCTAGTCCTCCTCCAGCTATTACGCTTGCACATTAAGTTCTCAGTTGGCCTGGTGTGCTTTAAAATACACAGAGGTGCTCCCTCACACAGGCCTGTCACACTTACTCAGACCATTGCACTCAGCCGACCCACTGCCTCAGCTGCTCCACCAACTCCAGAGAGGAGCTAAGAGCTGGTCTGGTGGAAAGCAAAAAGGTCAGAGGTGATGAAAGCACAAAAAGCTGCATTAAACTCTTAATGCCTAGATGATCCCATGGTCAGGGTTTAACAGATGCACTAAAGAGAAAATAGCCATTAATGCTGTTTTGGCTGAATTTTTATGGCTCAATATAAATGGATTTCTATTAGACTTCTAATACAATATTAGACCTGTAATACACTAAGAGACTTACATTACAAGGTTTATCACACACTGTTCGAGTTGTAGTCAGATGAAATCAAATTATTTGAATAGTTTGAATTGTTTGAATAGTTATTAGAATGTTGTCAGTTTTACAGAAAGCAAAAATAAGGTGATCAACAATTCACAAAACAAAGGCTAAAGAAAAAGAATCCTGATGAGCCTAGTAGCAAAAGGAGCAAGTCAAACTAGTCATACATTATTGGACCACCCTGTGTCTGCTGCAATGCTCAAGTGAACTGGAGTAATTATCATGGTTTGATGGTGGTCATTATACTAATACTAGCAGACAATTAGGGTTCATGTAAATTAGGATTAGTAGTATATGTAATTTCATGACAGCTGAATGTAAAGCACTGTGTAACTTTTGATCTACTAATGGTTTAAAGAGTTAAACTTGGTAGAAGTCATTTATTGCATTTATTATTAATAATACATTATTATTACTGGTGAAATGTTATTGGATACCTTACCTAATGAATGCACACACACACACACACAGACACACACACACACACACACACACACACACACACACACACACACACCACAAGGCACTGAACTTCAGAACACAACCAATTTGGTAGGACTTTCTAGAGTTCATTAAAGATGAACCTATTGGCAGCATGCATTATGCCTGGTGTGGGATAAAGGGTTACAAAACCCCAACATTAACCCTCAACATTGTGGAGGCCGTGGAACTGTGTTCTCTAGAATTATGATGCTTCAGCAAATGAGATAAGGTGGGGTGGGGATCATTCAGAACATCATTCAGAACATCTTGGCCTTACTAACACACTTGTTGTTGAATGCAATCAAATCCTCACAGCAATGCTGCATAATCTAGTAGATTTTTAATACCTTTAATACCTTGATTTTGGAAGAAAGAATGTTCAATGTGCAGGCGACAATGACGCTCCTTAACAGTAATGTGTGCTGGATGAGACCACCTATTGTGTACAAAGAGCACAATCCCTCTGCCTCTCCGTTTACTGGTTTGTTTGGTGTTTCTGTTGCCTCTCATGATCTGAAAGCTGGGAATCGAGACATTTGAGTCCGGAATAACCACATGAAGCAAGGTTCCTGAACAGCACAGCAGACTGGCCTCACGGTACTCCCTCTGGAACATGATCTGCGTGTTCAGTTCAGTTCATCCTTCTTGTTGCTAAGAGATCTGACATTCCCCATGATTATGGAGGGAATGAAGGGTTTGTAGCTTACAGTTATGAGATTTAGCTGATGCTCTTATCCAGAGTGACTTACAAGGTAACTCATATAACAGAGGTGGGCCAGAGTAGTGTTAGGAGTCTTGCCAAGGACTCTTATTGGTTTAGTACAGCATAGTTGCCCTGACTGGGAATTGAACCCCAGTTGTCACTGTTGGTATTATCTGTTGCGTCACACCAGAGAGCTTCTTCCCTTCACTTGGTTTTGACTCAAACTCTGCCTCCTCTGAACAGTCTCTGGAGTTCTAGAACAACAGCAGAAACCGAGCATGGAGCAGATGTCCTGAGCTTGAGTGCTCTTTTTCCTGAGTGCTCTTCTATTTGTTCACCATTCTGAGTCAGTAAAATACTAATACCTAAAAAACCATGTGACTAGACAGAAAGAAGATGCAATAATATGGAAGGAATAGGGTTAAGAAAAAATTAAATATTACCTGGAAATGCAGGTAACTGAATGTAGAGAGTCAGCAGCAGACGTTTATTAGATGTTTGAAAGAGGGTTTTTTTGCATCAGTCAGGTATTGATCAATACAAGCATGATATCATTGGCAATATATATATATATATATATATATATATCCTAACAGACAATGGCCCTAGTGCAAATCTTAATCATAAGGTTACTAGGCAGAAAAATGTGTGTCATTATTGTCATAGAACTGGCAATTTCACAAGGGATTGTCATAAGAAACAGGCACACAGTTAATACACGGCATGCAAAGATGAGCAACAACACTGCAGGACATCCTTCTGGGGGGTCACAGAGTCACAGAGCAATTGTCTTTGATATTTACTGCCCTGAAAGGTGTCAGCTTCTCCTGCTCTGATTTAAACCAGTTTGTCCTGCTGCTTCAGCTCATCTGTTTTAGAACCCTTTAGAAGAGTGGTTTGTAGATTTCAAATCACACAGAATTTTCACACAAAATTCTGTACAGATTGAGATTAGTAGTTTTAGTAACATGTTTATAACACTGACTGGCAATGGAGGAAGTACATGACAGGTGCAATTTTTTACTTTTGTTCTTGTTCTTGCAAGCTAGGTGCATAAGGTCAGTCCTGGCAAACTTACCCTTGAGGTGAAGATATCACAATACTGTGCATCACCATAACAGCTTCTTCTGAGTGGCAGCCAGTGGGGAGCAGCATGCCATGACAGTAGAATGACTGAACTTTTTTATGATGAACAGATCACTGAGTATGCATCCTCTGAGAACCCCACAGAACATCACAACATCACAATGACTTCTGGATTATCTGTTGACTCTTTAAGACTCTTGGAGACAAGGATGAGATCTTGAGAACAACCTGCCCAAGCAGGTTCACCAGGACAAATTCATAACAATGGTCTATGGTATAAATGCATTGAATTGCACCCACATGCCCACTAAAAAGAAGTCATTCCACCAAGCAGAAGATTCATAGGGAATCAATCACTAACAATTCTGATATTTGGCTACATGGACTTCTCATTGAACCAATATTTCATACTTATTGTCATAATAAAGTTTTGTGATTCTCCATGAGGGAGAATCAAAGGTGGAATTGAGAGAAATATGTCCCTTTCTCCAGCAATAACCAACTACTCAACCACCCGCAATGACCAAGAACCAAATAAAATCAACAACCACAGCCAACAACCAACAACCACAATTACTGACTCCAGCAATAACCATCTATGAACTTCAACAACCACCACCAAGAACCAAGAAAATCAACAACCACAGCCAACAACCACCAAAAACAAATAACCAACATAAAAACAGCCAAAAACATTATTCAGTATTCTACTCAGATTGTTGTTTATACTGATCCATCATTAAATCATATTATACAATCATTTCAAATTTTAATAAATACTTCCTTTTTTTGTATCTCTGCAGCTTTTTTTGTATCTCTGCAGCCTCTCATCTCCAGCTTCCCAGCCCCTCTACCCCCACCACTTAGGTCTCTGGGTATGGAGGGATGAGGACTCTATCACACAATAATCAAGCAGTCTGACTCTCTACACGCCACAGTCAGCAAAGAGCTCCCAGAGGGCGAGAGAGAGAGAGAGAGAGAGAGAGAGAGAGAGAGAGAGAGAGAGAGAGAGAGAGAGAGATGCTGTGGATTCATCAGATCCATCTTTCTTAGAAGTAAGCACTTTTCCCTCAACCTCTCAGCAGCCCTCACTCTCTGACCACAGTCAATTTTTTATGAGGCTACAACAGAAAGTTATTCTATTTATGGCCCTCTCTATAAACACATATGAGGGAGCACATCAAGAGGGTCCACAGGAAGTATTCTAAGATCTGAGTAAACTCAGAAGCATCCCAAAAAATTTTATTTTATGTATTAGTGGATTTATTTATTTTTATACTGTCATAATGTCATCAGCGCTTTGAATTGTCTTTACTGAACCAGGCTGGTCCATACTCTGCTGAAAGCCAGGGATGCTGCCTTCAGGTCTGGCGATTCACAGGAATTCACGAGGGCTAGAAAAGAGCTGAATGCAGGTATTTAGAGGGCCAAAGCCACACTGCTTTTAGGACCCAACCACATTCCCCAGCACCAGACTCATCCCACCATCTGGAAAAAAGTCCTTCAGTGTGCAGCAGTCAGCAGTCCCTGCCTGCCTGAAGACTACCACCATCATCTCGTCTCCCAAGAGCTCTGCAATGACTGGTTTGAATGACTACTGGCCAGTAGCCCTCACCTTGATTCAAAAGACTGGTCACCCACACTAGTATGCATACTGTGAGAACTGATTCACAGAGGATGCCATCTCCTCTGTGGTCCACACTGCCCTCATTTACCTAGAGCAGAAGGATTCCTATGTCTGAATGCTCTTTGTGGACTTCATGTCCACATTTAACACCTTGAATCACAAACTCCTCATGTTCAGACTGAGCTCCAACCTCTGTAATTGGGTCCTGGACTTCCTGACCAATAGGACTATCTGTCAGGATCTACAACATCTCCTCCTCCACCATAATCCTCAGCACTGCCTGTGTGTTGAGCCCACTCTTGTTTACACTGCTCACATATAACTACTCACCTACCCAATTCAGGCTGTCATATTGTAAAGTTTTCAGATGACACAGCAGTGGTTGGATGCTTCACAAACAGTGATGAGTCCAGCTACGGACAGGAGGTCTGTACACCTGGAGGGTTGGTACAGAGAGAACACCAACAGGAAGGGCAGATATCAGAGGATCTTCACTGGAAGTGGTCTCCAGTTACAGGTACTTGGGAGTATCAACCTCACCTGTGGCAACAGCACTTCCAGTCTGATCATAAAGGCACATCAGCGGCTTTACTTCCTCAGGCAGTTGAGACATGGAGGACTCAGGAGCTCAGTCCTCACCTCCTTCTACAGAAGGTGCAGTGGAGAGTGTTCAACATCAATGTGTGGCACAGGAGCTGCTGTACTGGAGACAGGAAAGCTTAGCAGAGGGTGATAAAGGCTGCACAGAGAACTGTTGCAGTCAACCATCTCTTCACTGATAAGCTGCTATATTCATACCCATCTATTCACAGCTGTGATTCATGTTGCTGTTTACAGCACATTATTATCACTATAATTTATTGTTATTATATTTTATTTGTTATTGTATTTCCTTAAAAGTTCTCTGCTATATTTCAATAAACTTTATTACTTTTCTTGAAGACATTGCTTTTTTGGGTGTAACTGGGACCTTGAGATCGTAATTTCATTCCACTTCATGTAGCACATGGGATGCAAATGACAATAAATCTCCTTGGTTTCTTGAATATATGACAAAGAACATTAACTGGTTTAGACTAGCTTTCTTGGATATGCAGAGAGAAAAGAAGTTTTCACCTTTTCTAAACACATGCATTTATACTTGCATCTTTCATATTCTCTCACTCTCTCACACACACACACACACACTCACAAACAAGTAGACTCACAAACTTTGCTTATGTGGTATGCTAAGTCAAGGACAACTCATGGTGATTAGTAGTCAGGCTGCATTGCTGTACAAGGACTAGCAGAGGCCGAGGCCCGTGTATGCCAGGATGGCACGGATGCTAAATTATATTTGTGACACGGGAGCACTTTCATTTCAAACATGTTATAAATAAAACGATACAGCAGAATATGACTCAATAACCCTCAATATTAATATCAATATCTGGTGACCTTGAAAGGAGAAGGAGAGTGAAGTAAAGTCAGCAGGAAGCTGCTCAACAGCAGAGTCAAATGAGGTTTAGGTTGGCTCGGAAAGAGAACCAGGACCTACGGGGGGCTGTGAGTCTGTGTTTGTGAGGGGCTCGATGGGAATGAGTAGAAAAGGGAGAAGCCAAACTGACCACTCTGAACATCCTGTCTTTCATCACTGCTACGATCACACTCATTCATTTGTAATGGATATGCTTAGCAGAGTGTATTGAGTAATGACTGAGCCATACTCTACTGTAGATGCTCAAAGAGCTGATCTCCACCACTTCATCATCAACAGTGTTACAGGAGTGTAACAGATACAGACCACTATTGATCCAGTAGATAGCAGAGCCTACATACCAGCTCCGATCACACAGATCTGCCAGTTTCTTCAAATACATTTTAGTGATTTCCTTGCTCTCAACACACACAATTCAACTAATCAGCTCATTAGTAAGCCTGTTTAGAGTTGCAGAGTGTGTATTAAAGCGGTGAATCCACTAATTCCATGTACATGGTAGAGGTTCCTCCAGGACCAGGGTTGAGAAACTGCTCTTATAAGAAAAGAGCTATAAAGAGTTCTTTTATTAATGCCATTGAATAATCATTTTTGGTTCTGAACAGCAAAACATTTGTAATAGAAATTTGTGAATGTAAATTATCTCTTTAAAACAAAAAGAACCTTTATCTGATTTAAAGGTTCTTTACACTCATAGCATGTGTGCATGACTTTTAGCTTATAACTTCCAATTATAATATAAATAAATAAATTCCAATTATTAATAAAAATGTCAATTTGTATTTAGCTCCAGAAGAGTAACTGCATGCGGCATGGTTTCCACATTCCTTCTTTGTGCATGAATGGGTGGGTTATGTGTATTTTCTGAATGAGCAGCATTAGTAGGTGTGAGTGTGAAGGCATTCACAAACTGTCCTGTGATGCACCCAGGATGTTCAGCATATGTGACTTCAGGACCTTCGGGTTTCCATTTCTTTTAAAGGGTTTGTGACACATATGTCACCTTGGGCTCTTATGGGTTAAGAGTGTGTCCTAGTTTGGGTTAAGATTAGGGTTAGAGTAAGGGTAAGGTTTAGCTTAGGTTTAGATCTCTATATCAACACTCCAAACACTAACAGAAACATTAACCCATACATACACAGCAGAACAAAACGCTACTAAATATTTACAGTCTGAAAAGTCTTTTCACTGATGGCTGCTCCAGAATGGCCGCCAGAAAGCCACGTGTGATAGGATGGGCGGTCTGCATGAGTGAAACCTGGTGGTAAGGACTCTCACCAGAGATTTTGCTGCTGCACATTTCTGACCCCATTAGATAAAGCAGCTGTCAACATGTCCCTCCAAAAATACACCACAGCACATCCCTCTCCTCTGACTGTTTCATTTAATCTCATTCAATGTAGACAGCAGAGCTCCCCAAGAGAGGCCACCAAGAGGCCATCGAAGACTGTCTTCACACACACTCACGCATTAACACGGGAACATTCTCTCTAACACAGTAAATGTATTTCTTCACTTGTAGCTTTTTATGACTTACCCAACTTTTACTGACACTTTATGTGGAAGGTGTTTCTAATAAATTGGCCAGCATTGTTTGTGACATTTCCATTAATTTGTACATGCTGTACTTTCACTTTTATGCACACTTATTATTCTTGTCCATTTAAGTACACATTTTAAACTTAGGGATTGAGTCTGCAGAAATTGAATGACACACATGTATACACATAACATGAGCATCCATATTAGTGACTGATGTGTACACCTATCAGCCATAACATTAGTACCACTGACAGGTGAAGTGAAAAACATTATCTTCACCTACAGCCGTTTCTGTCAAGAACTGAATATTTTTGGAGGCAAATGAAGTCATTATGCAGACAGTCTTTCTGACTGCATTTCGAATGGTCAGATCTGTTCTTGTAGCACGAGGGGAACATAATCATTAGTTATTAGGAATTAGGTATTAATGTTATGGCCGATCAGTTTTTATGGTATGGTATATGAGTGAAAACTAGTATGAATTAGTATGAACATGTGCTGTGTAAGTATAAATACATTCTGATGAGAAAAAAATGGAACTGCAGGCAGTTTGTTTTTTTAAATTGCACATAAACAAAACATCTCGGAAAGTGTCATCTTGTTCCATCGGAGCAGCCTCCAGCAACTCCTGCACCAATTTGTCATGTTAGAGGTACAAAACGTGCAATTTACATTCCTCAAGTTTGCATTTTTATGAAAATTATTCTGCTTCATTTTAATTTGCTGTGACAAAAGACAAATGACTGTGAAAGAGAAAATGGAGGGGTATCTTACAGGGGTATTGTGTAGGAGATAAAATTCATTTACATTAATTCCATATGAATAAAATACACAGATGAGCAATCACAGATGAAGTGAGTAACAAATTGTCTTGCCACAATACAGCATGTCCAGGTGTGAGATGTAGACTGATCAGTCCTAACATTAGTACCTGCCTAATACTGAGTAGGTTCCCCTTGCACTGCCACAATACATTTGACCATTCAAGGCATGGATTCGACAAGACCTCTGAAAGTGTCTGGTGGTATCTGGCACCCAGAAGTTAGCAGCAGATCCTTTAAGTCCTGTACTTTATGAGGTGGGGGCTCTTGGGAGCCTTGGTTGCGAATGACCCTGTCGCCAGTTAACTGTTTGTTCTTTGATAGACAACATTTGGTAGGTAGTTGCCACTGCAAACTGAGAGACACTATGGCACAGTCATCTAGCCATCATGATTTTGGGCCCTGTCAACATGACTCAGATCATAACAGCCCCTGCTTTTAAGACATTACCTTCAAGAAATGACTGTTCACTTGTTGCCTAATATATCTGCCCCTTGACAGATGCCACTTTAGATGAAGATAAACAATGTTTTCCACATTAATAATGGCTTCAGCTCATCATCAAAGCTCAAGTTCAAGATCAAACAATGACTAAAAAATGACTTCCTCATGATCTCCTATCTGGTTTACACAAAACCTTTTTGCCAAGCATTAGTATTACATGTATAATTGGCTAAATTCTTTTTGTCATTTGCCTTGCCCTTTTCATTGTATGATCTACTGATGACAGATCCAGTATCTTTCTTCTGTCCATTCATTATGGAGAGAAGGAAGTTTGGTTGTCTTATAATGCCCTATGCTAATGCCATGTTAGGCAACTGCATTCTCTAGTCTCTGAAACAATTTGTCACAAAAACTGTATTAGATACTTGAATTTAACTAAGTGTTATGCACACTGAACAATAGCAGCATTCTTAGATGGTAAGCATCTCAGCCACTGATATTTGTTTAATTTTCCACTGGACGTTATACTTTAATCACTTTTCACTAAACATTGTCGTTGGGACATGTCCCATGTCTGTCAATTCATTCTGTGATATGGAGCGTTTCTCTTCCTATGTAAGAGTTCCTGTTTTAGCCTTCAGAACAAAATTTACTGGGTTAGGTAGATGCACATTCCTACTTAAAGCTGATCTAGCCAGCAACCCTCGTCCTATCTGCTGCATATTCTCGCCTTCCTTTCAATCAATTAACCCAATGACACCCAACACTGGTTAACTGTTTGGACTGGCTGATGGGAGGTGTCCTGACACAAGTAGTCTTTTGTGGTAACCATTTGTGGTTAAGAAGCTACGCTTGTGAGAATGCTGACCATTTTCCAAATTTATGTAAGCATAACTTACAAGCCCAGCATAATGTGTTTTGAAGTTGATATGCTGGTCAACTAACATTACCATGCAAGAAGACCAATTTAAAAAGCACCAGACTGCCACCATATCAGTTTGAACCAGCAGAGACCAGCTTAAATGAGCACAGAATTCATTCTAGTCTGTGCTGTATTTTTCTATAATGTTTCTAGGAGTGTGTTAATATTACTGAGCTTTATTTATTAAACTATGAGAATGTCAGAAAGGCTAAATTTAGCTTGAGGTCTGCTCAGCTATGTTGCTCAGCTCAGAAGCAGGTTCAGTAAACCTCAAATCTGCTCTCATAAACCTTCACCTTTATATAATCAGCAATGTGAGATAGATAAGTCTATAATTATGCAATTATAAGATGAAATATCTCTCAACAAGAAGTCAAAGTCAGGTAGCAGTGTGTCTCATGAGACTTCTGAAACATCTGCTCTGATATGAGTTGAAAACAAACTTAATTGCCACTGCTGCTTGGGTAGTTTTGAAACGCAAGCGTTGAATGCTCACTGTTTTCCATAATGAATTTGATATGGAAATGTGTATTGCACAAAGGGGAAAAACTACCATGATCCAGATCTCTATCCTCATAGGTAACTACTGTCATGTTCAAAACCTGTGACACTTGCTAAATGGGTGTTACTAATTACTGAAGATTTGCAGAATGGCCAAGTGTTTGCTTCAGGGCTTATTGCTCAAATGTGGTTTTTACAAGCCACATATTTTAGTGTCCTGTCCAGTTGGCCACTTGCTCAGTTCCTCTCTCTCAGTTCTCTCAGTTCCTCTCTCTCCTTTCATCAATTGATTGGAGGAAATTCCAAGGTACAGTACCAATTTACTTCAATTGATTGTCTAAGAAAACAAAGGGAACTAAATATCTCTGATGAGCACCATCAAATCCATTATCATCAAATGGAAAGAACAAGGAACATGGTACCACAGCAAACCTACCAAGAGAGTGTGTCCACCAAAACCCTCAGACCAGGCAAGGATGGCATTAATCAGAGCGGGAGCACAGAGACTTAATCTGAAGGAGCTGCAGAGTTCCTAAGCAGATTTTTCCATATGCAGCATCTTTCCATATGACAACAATATGTAGCCATACACTGAATAGAGCTGGGCATAATGGAAGATGGCCAGATGAAAAGCTTTTACTTACAGACAAAATAGGAAGGCTTGCTTTGGGCCAGCAAGGAAAATACTATGTCTGCCACAACCCAACACATCTTATCACCCCAAAAACACCAACCATGTTTTTTTAGCAGCAGGGACTGGGAAACTGGTTCGAGATGAGAAGAAGGTGGATGGTGCTAAATTTTCTTGAGCAAAACCTGTTTCAGTCTGTCAGTGATTTGAGCTTGGGTTCAACTTCTAACAGGACAATGACTCAAAGCATACAGTTAAAGCGTCACACGAGTGGTTTAAGCAGAAAACATTGTAAACATATAAATATATTAGAATGACCTCGTCAAAGCCCAGACCTTAATCCAATTGAGAATCTGTATATGACATTAAAGATTGCTGTTCACCAGCAGAAACCATCTAACTTAAGGAGCTGGAGCAGTTTTGCCTTGAGGAATGGGCAGAAATCCCAGTGGCAAGATGTGGCAAGCTTATAGATACTTATTCAAAGTGACTTGCATCTGTAATTTCTGCAAAAAGGGGGCTCTACAAAGTACTGAGATTAAGGGAGTGATTAGGGGGGTGATGTTTTATGTTAATTTGTTCTATTTGTTGTTTGCTTCACAATAAAAAAAATGTAAGTTGTAGGCATTTTGTAATGCGTTCTGTAAATGAAATTATGCAAACCCTCAAATACTACAATTTAATTCCAGGTTGTGACAAAAAATCCCAAGGGGGTAAATATTTTGACAAGGTACTGTCCATGGTTTTTACTGGACAGTGACAAATGAAAGTCACCATCACATTTTACTCTTTCACCATCTTTGTGGAATGGGTGTAGGTGAAATTTTGGTCAATTTACAGAATTTTACAGAAAACAAATATTTTGATCAGGGGTGCCCAAATTCTCATCTCATACTGTGATCAGTGTACCTAGACAGCAACAATCAGACATTTTCCCAATACCATGGTATTAGATTAAGGGTTGTCAACTGCAGATGTCTATGAATATAAACAGGTGGTGAAAATCTCACAATGACTCTAAAAGGTTACTTTTTGGAGGGGATGTTGGTCCACACTGAACATTTCAACTGTGACCTGATGGTTAAAGAGATGGGCTTGAAAAAAAGATTATTCAGCATTAGATGACCAAAGGAGAATGAACTGGACAGGGGTCTTTTTTGTTACATCCAGCAGCTTTTCCTTTATGTTTCCAGTAACTGTCTGTCAACACCCCTGACAAACACGTCTGACCTCACACACCATTTCATGTCAGTTCAAACACAACACACTGACACCTCAGTGATAATGTCTTGAAGAAACAAGTATGAGGGTGAAAGACAGCTGATTAAATGTGGCACAGTCTTGGGAAATGTGTGTATGTGTGTGTGTGTGTGTGTGTGTATGTTTGTCTGTGTGTGTGTGTGTGTGTGTGTGTGTGTGTGTGTGTGTGTGTGTGTGTGTGTGTGTGTGTGAGAGAGAGAGAGAGAGAGAGAGAGTGGTTAACTAGTGTATGCATACAGGTGTATTTGTATGTTTTGATCATTGTGTATCTGCTCATCATTGTGCTTTCCAGTGGTGCATGATGAATGGATGTGATGATAAAGGAGAAATAAAGGAGTGTGCAGTGTTAATTACATGTTCAGCATCACACACACACACACACACACACACACACACACACACACACACACACACACACACACACACATTCGCACACACCTTTCAGCCTGGACTGAAATAGCAACAGCTGAAACACATGAATAAATTATATTACATCAACAATGTTCTGGTGAAATGTAGGTAAGCTGTAATACATTTGACTGGTCCATGCAGCCCTGCTCTTCGGATTGTTGTAATAGGGGGCATGGGTGGGTTGAGTTCTTGCTGGGTGAAATGTCTGCAAACCTACAGATTTACAATTCACTCCTGTTTAAAAGGTCATAACAGCATTGAAAACAGCACCGAATGTTAGCAAATCTGCCCCAAATTCCTCAGCATAAAGATACATTTTTCTTAAAAAAAGATGTCATCATCATCACCATAATCATCATGCAGCCCACCTAGAGGCTTTTCCACATTGTCCTCCTCATTTTATTCCTGAGTGCCCTCCACAATTTCATTTTAGGCAAGAGTCACCATAATCATTGGAATCTTCCTCTCAATCTGTGCTTTCAGTAAATACTATCATTTGTTCTGCTGTGTCATTTTCATTCTTGATATATCTCCCCTGACCATTTCCAATACTTATCAAGAATTGTCCAGGTTAGTGGACAGTAGCTGGTTAACAACATCAGCTTCATTGTCTGAGTCCATCACCATCTGTTGCTCAGGACCTGATTGAGATTGAGAGAGTATCAGAAGACAGTCTGCCATGCACTAGTCTTGTGTGTTACTGAATGCGTTCAGTTTTACCTGCCGAAAGGCTGGCCAGTGATCGTCTACACCTCAACCAATCTTCAAATTACAGTCTTACAGTCAACTTCATCACCATCATGCCCACATCTTCTCCATCTATTTTTGTATTAAGAATAACAGCAGGTTAATGATAGATTTAAGCAGAATTCCTACTCCTGTCATGAGACAAGATCTTAAAACATCTGGGCTCTTGTGGATCCTGCTGATTAGGGATGGCAGGGGTGAAGCCAACCCCCTGGGTGACTGATGGGACCAAACTTGTGTTGGCAGGGAGTAAGGAGGGAAAAACTCAACTTTAGCATCTGGAAAGCAGCAAAAGGAGCATGTGAGACATGTGTGGGCAGGTGATTTGTTTAAGAAAAATGGGCCATAGCAATCAAGTCTGCTGATAGAACTTTCACTGAAGCTTTCATTTATACCAGAAGACTCGGAGGAGCCACGAGCTGAAACACCTCACACTTTACACAGGCATGTACAAGCAGTTAGTCCACTGGCCAGAAGACACACATGCACACACACACACACACACACACAGCCACTGAGCTTCAGAACAACATGAACAAAATAGGGGCCCATCATTTTCATAATTAGTGATGATACACATCTCTAATGAATCCCATTATGTGTGATCCCACTGAGTGCAGTAAACACACACACACACAGACACAGACACAGACACAGACACACACACACACACACACACACACACACACACACACACACACACACACGCACACAGAGTGTTTCACTCACATGCTGTTAGTTCTCATTAACACACCTAGCTCTTCAGACAAAAATGACTCATTGTTGCCTGCAGCACTGGCCCAATTTCCCTGATAAGGAGCAGCACTGATTTAGAACTAACAGACACACACCCACACACACACACACACACACACACACACACACACACACACACACACACACATTTTACTATTCTGAGCAAAGTGCAAGAGCACTCACAAGGTTTCTGTGGTACACTGTTAATTTCAGCAAGTGTGTTCTGCCTCTGGTGTCAATATTTATTTGTTTGCTGAACGCTGCTGTCAACAGCGTGTCGGTTGAGTTGACCAAGCTCTTAAAGCAACAGTGATCAGTAATCCAATCATCCTTTTTTCTTCATGTCAGCAGCTGGAGGAGTTTGTTTGCATTACTGGTGACCCTTCATGCTGGACACTAAGCCAGGATGAAGCTGTAGGGTTCAGGAAGGGTCATCCAGATGGACAGTGTGTGTGTGTGTGTGTGTGTGTGTGTGTGTGTGTGTGTGTGTGTGTGTGTGTGTGTTTCTTCTTGTACATTTTCTTGTACTCTGTAGTAGGAATGTTATTGTAAATATAGTTTTACATCACTGTGTTCATTGAACCGTCTGCAAAGCTCTCCTAATAAGAGTCTAGTTATTATTTAAGAATGATTTAATCAGATGTGCTGGTGATGGAATTGCTCTGGCTAGGTGTCAGGACAAGTGTGAAGCTCATGACATTCCTTCAAACAGCTCAGATCTCAACTTCTATTTACTGTATTCATGTTTATCTGTTATGAATTTATGTGTAAAGTAAATCTCCACTGCTCAGAAGAAATGTTTTAATATAGGCACATAATGTCACTTTAGAAAACAATATGAATTTTGTTGTATCGCACTTTCAGGCACATTTTAAATAACCCCCATTTTACAGTAATCTACTGGCAGGACTGCATGACCCACACAAATCTGCATGTCTTATTTCAGCAATGACTTTCTCACTGAGACTTGGTCAATATATATATATGTGTACTTTGGTGTACTAAGCACTAATATACATATATGGTGTGTGTGTGTGTGTGTGTGTGTGTGTGTGTGTGTGTGTGTGTGTGTGTGTGTGTGTGTGTGTGTGTGTGTGCGTGCGTGTGTGCATGTGTGTGTGTGTGTGTGTGCGTGTGTGTGTGCGCGCGTACATTTCTTCTCAGTACATGATTCTGAATCACGTGAAAGGCAATAGCAAGGGGATCAGAAAGTGCGCCATGGCGTAACCCCCAGCAGCTTACCCAGCAGCCCTTGCTGCAGTAATCAAACTCACCAAATGTTGAATTATGCTCTGCTAATCCCCTCATATTATGATAATCCCACATTGGCAGCTGCACAATCATCCCCAGCGTTATTAAAATAGCTCAGCAAAGGCCACTTTTCCAAGGCCCGCTCAGTTCACCTGCTTGACTAGAAGTGACTAGCCTACTAGCTGCTAGCAATAATAGCCCATCACCAACCTGCACCAAAAACACCATTTATTTATTTATTTATTTATTTTTGGTTTCAATTTAATTTAATAGAATATTAACACACTAATGTGGGTCAAGCTTCGTCATGTGGCACAAACAAGGATACAAACAAAATGACACAAAGTACTGATAAGCAATTTTGGTTTAGGTTGACTGAAGCCCAACCCCATAACACCTCCTACTAGTTGATGCATGGTTACATGAGAGTATGTTCTGTATTAAACCACTGAGAAGAACCAAGATTCAAAAAGAAAACCTGAGAGAAGCCTAGACTGAATAGGAAAACTTTATAAGAGCAATGGAGATCAAGAGAAAGAATCAAATAGAGAAACTGCCTTAAACCAGATGAACCATCAAGAGAATCCAAGAGTCAAATGCAGAACTTCATGAGAATCAACCACTGAGCGGAATTAAACTAAAAAATGAGGAAAGAACATGAGAAGAACCAAGAGTCAAATGGAAAAACTCATGAGATCATGAGCAACAAACATAGAGAGAAGCTATGACCAAACAGAGAGTAGGAATATGAACTTCTGAGATGATTCAAGCCTCACAATGACAAATTTAAAAGGCACACGAGGAAGAACCATGAAGAGGAACCAGAGGTAGTTCTATACAAGACTGCCTATGTCCCTGGGGCTGATTGCTTCCATATATGGTAAATGCATGCAATCCTGTAGAGAAGGTTTAAATTTTAAATACCAATCACATGATGTTATTTCTTCTGATAGCATGCAAGCAGAGCAGAAGCTTACCAGTAGATATATGCCATATAAACATAAAGATTAGAGGTTAAAGGCTCTTGTAAATGCTTCTGATAAATGTTGTCTCCCTCCTCACTGTGGGCCTGAGCCAAATGTTAATGGGCTGGAGACTTCTTTATTGTCAATGGCCTGACAACACAACAAATTGGTGTATTCCGTTTAAAGGTAAAACATCACACGTCTTCTGGCCATCTAGACAGTTAAAAAGCTTTCTCTGAAGCATGCTCATTTACTCACCTTTATTCTGGTGCCAAATCAAAGTCAAAAGGTTTCACTGATGGCCTTTAAAACATAAAACAGTTCCCCGACCAACACTGCAACAGCAGGGAGGGGAGAAGAAACTCTAGAAGAAACTTTATTTGTTCTTTGAACTTTCTTTGCCATTCATCACCATGGTGACAGAGGATTAAATTGGGTTAGTGCGGGCCTGTTGCTGATGTGTTTAGCGGAGGTGCGGGGGTCTCGCTCTGTGGCTGTCGGGTGAAACACTCAGCCCAAACTGCGGCACAGACACTGATGGAGACTGGCACTGGCTGACGCTTTTTTACAGCCAGGGCAGGGACACTTTAAGTGTTTGTTCTTGTTAAACTGTTTCCGTGCGTGTGCACTAATAATCTGGAGACAATGGCGTCACTCTCTGAAAACTTGCAATCGATCCAGCCTATCAGATAAAGACAAGCTACGAAAAGGAAGAAGAAGATTAGCTCAGGGGAAAATGGTTGATGAGGGTAAAACAATTTGTTTAGATTGTCAATGTGTACACTACCAGACTACAGACTGGCAGACCTGACCACCTTATTACAGTTAGGGATTGTAACGCATCTGTTGAGGGACATTTGTGTCAGCCATCCCCTTAATGGGCAGCTGCTCTTGGCTGGATTTTCCTTTGGCTAGTGGACCCATTCCCAAGGGTAAAACTTCAGCAATATCCATGCTGACATGCTGCTACTATGTCAGTGTCACTGCAGTGCTGAGAATGGACCACCATCCAAGTAATAAGTGGTTGGTAGTGGTTCTTTTGTCAGCAAGTAATCAATGATTAATAAAACTTCACAAACTGTTCAGCAACAGATGGACTACAGTGCATGACTGTAATTTATTCTTAAATCTTTAGCAAGTACAGTCCCAGCAGTGGATTATACTGTGGCTGATCTCTGATTTGTATGGTCTCATCGGTAGGACTGGAATATTCAGCATGGAAGGTTCAGCCACAAACTTAACACAGCTTTAATATCACTAGTTCATCTAACCTGCTTCTCCCAGCAGACGATATTACTGAAACAGTCCAATATGTGAGTTAATCAAAGTAAATGTACCAGTCATATCAGCCACACGCTTGCATGTTTAAGCTCTATGCTCAATATACACTTGAGTAATGTGTTTATTCAGAATTACTTTATTAATCCCAGAGGGAAGTTGCAATAATTACAGCTGCCCCCATTTATATAAAAGAATATGTCCTTTTACTAAAACAGTGCACAAAAGTGCCTCTGATAATTTAACCAACCAGTCACATAACCTCACTGTAACATCAATTTCTAAAACTGTAAATAAATAAATAAATAAATACACATTAAACAAGGCTGGAGTTCTCTAACTTCTAAGTGGAATTATTCATTTCATCTTAAGTGCTATGGATGCCAGAATGTAACCAAGGTGCTATTTTAAAGTTGAACAAGGTTTCATGCTGTGGGATAAGTGCATTGCAAATTTTCGTGTTGTTAATTTCTTTAGAATGATATTGTAAAACAGATCCAGTGAATAAAGATATAGTTTCCAAACTATCAACAATCAATCAAATCAATCGATCAAAGTTTTTTTATATAGAGCTTTTTACATCGAAGGTGTTGTCACAAAGTAGCTTTACAGAAATCTGTGTCTGAGCAAGACAATTGACCAAGTCAGAAGGCAATAGTGGTAAAGAAAAACTAGGAGGCTAGGAGGGAGAAACCATGAGAGGAACCAAAGCTCAAAAGGGGACCCCATCCTCCTCTGGTCAACACCAGATAGCACAGACATAAAGGAGTAAAATAATAAAGAAACACAACTAGCAGGCTGTTTATGGTTGAGAAGAAAGTATTAGAGGATGTATGTGAGTGTAGGATAATGTTAAAATGGAAGTTCAGGCAGGTTAAACAGCCATAAGCTAGCAGTGTCTTTGAATTATGTGCAGAATGTGCAGAAAGACAGTCTATAAAGAAGGGGTTAACCAAAAGCCTGCATGAAATGTTTTCAATCGAGATTTAAAGACAGAGTGTGTCTGAGTCCCGCACAGTAGCAGGAAGCTTATTCCAGAGTTGGGGTGCTTTATAAGAGAATGCTCGTCCCCCTGCAGGGTTTTTTCTAATTTGAGGAATTGTTAGTAAGCCCACATCTTGTGAGCGAAGAGGACATGATAGGTTGTATGTTTTAAGACATTTTTATCATATTGTGGGGTTAAGCCATTAAGTGACTTGTATGTTAGAAATAGGATTTTATAGTTGATGTAAAATTTAACAGGTAGCCAATGAAGGGATGACAAAATGGGACTAAATTTCTTAGCCCTGGTGAGAATTCTAGCAACTGCGTTTTGGACTAATTGGAGCTTCTGTAATGATTTTCCTGAACTACCAGCCAGAAGGGCATTTCAATAATCCAGCCTTGAGAACCAGAATCTTAACATCTTTATGGGAAAGTGCTTTAACAGTTTGGCAATATTATATAAATGAAAGAAGCCAGTTTTCACTATATTACTGATGTGGACATAAAATGAACTTTCATACACAACCCCAAGGTATTTTACAGAGGAATATCACTGATAATCCATCTAGATTTATAGCAATGTTATTTATACTGGGCCCTAATATTAAGACTTCAGGTTTATCAGAATTTTGTAAGAGAAAGTTGTGAGTCATCCAGTTTTTCATTTCTTTAAGACAGTTTGTTTTTCTACTGAGACTATGATCCTCATTTGGATTAGCTGATATGTAAAGCTTTGTGTCATCAGAATAGCAATGAAAGTCAATACCATGCTTTCGTATTATTTTACCCAGCAGCAGCAAGTAAAGGGAGAAGAGAAATGGACCCAGGTCTGACCCCTGACCATATTTCACTATTATTCATTATTAACATTAACACATTGGAGGCGGTCGGTCAGATAAGATTTAAACCAGTTAAGGGCAGATCCTTTCATTTCTACATGACAGTGTCAAACACAGCACTATGATCCAAGAGCACTAGAACAGCATTGCGATTTCTATCAACTGAGAAGCAGGTCATTTGTGACTTTTAATAAAGCTGTTAATAAATCTAAACTGAAAAATCTAATTTATGTATTATAGTTGCACAGCTGTTGTGACACTACTTCTTTTAATATCTTTGCTCAGAAGAGAAGGTTTGCTATTGGCTTATAATTAGCAACCTCGTGGGTCAAGGTTTGGATTTTTCAAAATTGGATTAATAAAATTTATATCTATAATGTGCTCAATGTATTAATGGTTACATGGGACAGAAATGGTGGTTAAATCTGGAAGGATATTAATAAAGTCATTAGCTGATGAGGTTGTTATGGTGTGTTTGCTAATAGAATGGGGCGGCTGGTATATATTATAGTTTAGAACAAATAAAATCTGTATAAGTACCCTGATAAGCAGGAATGCAAGCTGCTTTTTTTGTTTTGAAGCAGAAGCTGGGTCAGTCCTGAATAAGTACTTCAAAAGATTTAGCTTCATATCCTGACCTTTGGGTTATGCCTTTAGTGGAGTCATAGTTTGTGGCTACACCACCTCCACAGCCGGACCTGCATGGGTAACTGTAATGGATAAAACTCAGAGCTATGTATTGATTAGGTTTAGCTCATATTAATCATCATTTAAAAATCCACCAGATTCACAATCTGTTCTTTTCAGCACAGTTCTTGCCTGTTGATTTCCTATATTGTTCTACAAATGATGTACAGATGAGTTGCTGAGTAGCAATCAAAATCTAGAACACTACTCCACTAATGCCAAACTATGCAGCTCACTCTGTGCAGACCATCACAGATGGCAAGAACTCACTTGGGAAAGAGTTAGAAAGGTGGTTCAAAGGTGGTTCAAATGCCAAAGAACCACTTTTGGGTTCAGAAGAGCCAAGCTTGTAATACAGATGTGTATTACCTGTTGGAACCTGTTACACTGAAACTGAAAGAAAACCCTGCATCTCCATTTCACTACTTGGCTGAATGTCACACTGACTGAGACATGCCCATTGTGAAAGAATCACTGTGAGTAACCAAGATTCAAAAGGAGAATGTACTGATGAGTATGAGAATGAATCTCTGAGAGGAACCAAGAATCAAAAATTGGAACCTTCTCAATAGCCTAAGGAAGAAAAAGCTCAACTCAAAAGCAAAAATGATTTAAGAGCATGAGTAATAACCACTGTTTGGAACCAAAACCATTTGAAATATCTGCATCCTCTGGCTATCAATGTTTTCAAAAGCAAAACATCCCAGCTAGCAGATAAAGCCCAGTTACAGGTAATTTTTGGCTTTGGCATGGGTATTGTGAGCCAAAAACAGATTTGTTCAAGGTGTTTGGTCATTGGGTGGCATGTAGCCCAACCAACCATGTGATTTCCATGCATTTCTATTTTGGCCAATATCATTTCATGTGTAGCTACGTTCCATGGTTACATTCTTATAAATAAAGTTGCTTCAAATGGTTCTTTGAGTGATGCAATTGATGAACTATTTTTGGTTCAATAAAGTACCATGTTTGTAATATCAATCATTCAATCAATGTTTATTTGTATAGCGCTTTTTACAACAAGGGAGTTGTCACAAAGCAGCTTTACAGAAATCCGGGTCCAAGCCTCCAGTGAGCAGCCAGCAGGCAACAGTGGCAAGGAAATACTCTCTCAGACTAGGAGGAAGAAACCCTGAGAGGAACCAAGGCACAAGAGAGAACCCCATCCTCCTCTGGTTGACACCAGAGAGCACAGACATAGTCGGATGCAAGCTTAGTGTTAGTAGGGAAGTTGAGGTTAAGTATTCTAAGCTGGCAGTAGAGTCCCAGATGTGGGATCAGTAGACATCTGGGTAGAATCAAGCTTCACAAGAGGGCATGGACCAATATCAGCCAGGCAGCAGTGGCAGTTCAGGACATGGGGGGAGAGAGGGAGAAAAATTTTGTGACCCCAGATAGAGGATGTGTTGATAAAAAGCCTGCGTAAAAGAGAAAGGCTTTTAGTAGAGATTTAAAGTGTGAAGAATCTTTCAGAAACCTTGAGGATTCTGCTCCATGTAGCCCATGTGGACCACTTGCCAAGCTTTGTGGCATATCAGTAAATAAATACATAAAACACAAACATTCCTCACAATGTGAAACAAAGCATCTCCTCAAACATCTACTTCCTCCCTGTAATGAAAGAAAAACAGTAGTCATAGCTGTGTTGATGGCTACACAACTCTTGGTGGTGTAGCTGAAAAACAGGTGGGGGTAAATGTAGCCCGGAGCTGCGGAAATTGCACAGAGAGTAGGGCTCCCAGCGCCACACTTAAAAAGGAACAACTTGACCCAGTACAACTCTGTTTATAGACCTCCCTTGTGTATGCAGCTTTGTCGAGCTGGACTTTTCACTGCACACAAAAGTATTCTTCTCTCTACGAGTGGCCTACCAGCAGAAATGAAGAGTGATCCCAAGTTCTTTACTGTGCTAAAGAGAGAATCTGACACTTATGACATCAGTATATATACTGAAAAAGAAAATACACAAGAGAAGAACAAAATCTGAAAGGAAAAAGAAAGAAAAAGAGCTTGGACAGTGGAGAGGGAAGAAGTTCAACCAGCAGCTCAGTCTGTGTCAGTGAGCTGAGGTCATTGAGAGGTGTTGTTCACTCTTGTCAAGAGGGACAATAAACCTGGCTAATTGAGCAGTTCCAAGAAAACAATGGTTTAGGCAGACCCATCGGTCACAGCATAGGCACCCTATGGGCACCTTGAGCACCCTGAGACTTTTAATTTTAATATTTTTGTAAATATCTTATCATTTAATCAATATCGTAATGTAACAAAGGAAAACATAGCAAGAACATAAGGTTTTATGTTAGCAATAAAACATACTAAGTAGACCAATTATTCTGATCAGATTCCGTTATAGCCTATATATAGTTCACTATATGAACAATCCTATTATGTCCCAGTGTCTTTCCAACAGTAGAGCAGCTAACACTTTCAATCAGAGCCTCTTTATTTCATTTTTTGCACAGTACTGGACATTTTTAACAATTAAAAAGAAACTCTGCCTCATAGCTTTACATCGATTGGCCATAACATTATATATTTGTGCATTATTATGTTTTCGTGCATTGTCTATTTTATCAGCTCCACTTAGCATACAGGAGCACTTTGTAGTTCTATAATTACAGAATGTAGTCTTTTTGATATATATATATATATATATGTGTGTGTGTGTGTGTGTGTGTGTGTGTGTGTGTGTGTCATTGTTGCAAGATCTTTTGTAGTGCTCTGCTCAACTTATCACTGATGTTTCTCTCTTTAGTCACAGTAATTTTCTCATCTATCAAAGTCTCTTTCAACCCCTCGTTTTGATGGCCACTTTCCTTCTGGTCACTGGAGTTTGAAGCTGAAATTACTGAGTGTCTCAAAGAAAAATGAGAGTGGGTGAAACCACAATTGACTTCAAAGGGGAATTCCAACAATATTTCAAACTTCATCAGAATTTGTTCAATGTAAAAAGTCTTCATAGTCTTCATGTGTAAAATGTAAAATATAGCTTTTAAAATGATTCGTTGTAAAATGTACTAAATTGGAAGCAGTGATGGAGATCAGGAACCATATGTCAGACTACAACAAAAATACTAATGCATTTAAACATATAGAATATCATGAAAAACATTATGTTCATAATTGCTTAACTGTGTACATTTTCTTAATACTGGTGTTAGGGGACAAATGCATGAATTTTCTAAAGATTAATCAATTGATTAATGGAGAAAATAATCAGCAAATGAATCCATTACAAAAATAATTTGAAACATAATAATTTGAAAGAGCTCTTCATGTGCAGTTTTCTTATTTATTTGTTTGTTTATTTGTTGTATTTTCAAAAAGGACCCATTTTCAGGTATATTTTAATAAAAGTGTTTTTTCTTTTACTTCTGATCAGTATGGCATATACTGATATGTCATAAAAAGCAGAAATCCAAAATCTCCAATTATTATAATATTAATTTTAGATTTTTAATAAATTACTAATCAGCATTAAAACAAAAATCCTTCAATTATGACACTGTAAATTTAATTGAATTATATTAATTTTTGTACAAAAAAAAATTACATGCATGCACTATACATGCACTATTAAAGCCTTTAAATTTGTGTAGTTCTGATGGTGGTGAAATAGTGGTAATTCTGAAACTAAACTATTGTAATTAACTTTTCACACTTTGTCTGTGCCAATGTTGACCAGAGGAGGATGTATTTCCCTCTTGAGCTTTGGTTCCTCCCAAAAGGTTTCTTCTTCTTAGTCTTAAGGAGTTTTTCCTTGCCACTGTTGCCTGCTGGCTTGCTCAAAACAGGCTTGGACATGGATTTCTTTAAAACTGCTTTGTGACAAAGCTTTCATTGTGAAAAGTGCTTGATTGATTGATTGATTGATTGATTGATTGATTGATTGATTGATTGATTGATTGATTGATTGATTGATGGATGATGCAGTAGCTATGAATCTAAAAAAACATGGCCACAATCAGCCAATCAGATTTCAACAGGTACTAACAGGCACAGATGTAAAAGCTACATGTATATAAACTACACATAGTTCCAGGAATGGGTCACATACTGATATTTTGGGCCTGGTTGTTCTAATATGTGCTTGGGCCCCAATAATTGCTGCTTATTATTATTATTATTATTATTATTATTATTATTATTATTATTATTGTTGTTGTTGTTGTTGTTGTTGTTGTTGTTGTTTTATTGTTGCTGTTCTTGTTCTTGTTGTTTAAAAACATAATGTTTTTATATTGACTTCAATTGAAAGCTTTATTTCTTCTCCTGTAAAGCTGTTATTTTGTAGATACAAGGTTTTTATGTTTCAGTAACAACATGTACTTTTCCACATAAAAAATAGTACTTTAAAAAGGTAAGTCCAATTTTGCTCAGTGGCTCCAGATGGGGTGCAATATGAAAGAGATATCCAAGGGTAGAACAGGGACAAATCAAACGTCATCCTGATTAATACCTTTCAGGAAGGGTTTAACAAGAACTGGGTGTGAAAACAAGATTCAGAGGCAGGGCAGCAAAAAGCAACACCACGAAATTTCAAAACAGCCCAGACAGAAGCCAATTTCAGGTAATTTCACTAAATGAGGACAGAGAGAAAGCAGGAGATTCTGTCTGTCAGTCGTGGACATGCTGAATAGAGGAGAAGCAGGTTAAGATGTGTGCGAAGAGCAGGACCTAGATGAGGATGTGAGAAGAGATGAAATGGTCTTCAGATTGTCAGCACTTTTAGACAACAAATCAAAAAATCTTTTTTTTCCTTCTCTGAATGAAAAATTAAAAAGATACAGATGGGTTCTGAGAAAAGCTGGAGCACTAAGCTGGAGTACAGCCAGCCTAAGTCTCCATTAAAGCCCAGGCTGGAGGGTCCAAATCATATTTAGGTTTTCTGATTTACCTGATCAGATTTGTGTGTTTAGACAAGTAATCAGCATGTGATAATTCGCCTTAATGTCTCCAACCATATTTCAATGTGGTCCAAACAGGATATATACATGGTGCATACTGGTATTGTTTGGGCTTCATGTAAAAACATTCAACCATTTAAATGTTATAACAATGATTCAGTTAATAATCTTTATGAGGCAACAACTGTATAACCATTTAGCTTACCTGACTGTGTGCTTGAACTATTCCAGACAACCCAGGGTGACTTTCAAGACTTAAAATAAGGAATGATATGGAAACACAGACTGAATTCATTGTTGAAACAGATAAACTAACATAAAGACCAGAGAGTTCTCTATGAAGGAAAAACAAGTCAGTATGAAACTGAGAAGAGGGTAAATGGATCCAAGCCATTGCACAAGAAATCGGAATAGCAAGTGACGCAAAAGATACTTTGAAATTTGATTTGAACATGCAGTGCATCCGACTGAGATGGTTTGGATCTGATTTGTATCTGTTCAGACTATCAAAAATCAATCTGGATACAGCCTAGACATGCTACATTTCAAGGATTCAAATAGACTTTATATACATATGTATATTTTTATATATAAGGCAGAAGAAAATCCTGGGTGGGTTGTTTACTTTTTAGACATGGATTACCCACCTCTGGAATAATGAAACCATGATTAACTTCTACCAAAGTGATGGAAAGGCCAATATCTATAAAGGATCCTCTTGTGATGCAAAACACACAAGCCGAGTCAAGCATGGATGCTTCAGGAATGAGCTTGTGATTACAGCAGCAGAATAAATTAAGAAGTCAACAGACTTACTTACAGATTTACTGTTGTCAGTTTACAGAGTAATATATCTAATCGAATCAGAAGAAACTTATAGCAACCCACATATTTTCAATCAGAGGTAGGTGAGGCAATCTAATTGTACATAATACAGAATCAGTGTATTTAAAGCAAGCTCTTTTGTCAGCAACAGTTGTCTGTGGATGAGTGTTAATACGTGTTCAGTGTCATGTTGTAAATTATTTAATATGTGTATATATTTACTATATGTCTAGTAAATATCCAGAAATAAATCCTGAAATTCTGATTTATTCATATTCATTACATATGCACAGACACACACACACTGCAATCAGCCAGCATTTTTTCCAATAAAAGAGAAGGAGAGAAACTGTAAGGAGGGAACCAGAAATTACCCCTAATTTGTCTCCCCATCACGTTGTTAAATCTGAGTAATCCATGGAGGATTTCCCCTGCAGCGGGCAATGATGTTCAGCAACATCTGTATATATTCCCTTAGCACACAATCTGTCTTTTCCTCCACTGAACGCTCAGCATCAGAGATAACGAGGCTGTTCTGTCTGATGTTTCTGCAGAAACTAAAGCCCCAATGCTCCTCCACTGAAAGCTCTGTGCTGGGACACTAAAAGACTAATAGAAATGTCTTTAAACAGATGAGACTCTGCTTGAATCATAAAATAGCATGGTGGTCTTTATATTGCATGGATCCCTTCCAGACACTCCAGAAAGCCACTTTCACCTCACTCGTTCCTTCTGGGAAGAGGGTGAGAGTTCCCAGTGAAGCTGGAGGACTAGATACTATCTGGGGTCTAATTTCTTACATGGACGCCAACACTGTTCAAACAGTATTATTCAATCTACGTCTATACAAGCATGTATTTTGAGTGCATTTAGCATCAGCCATTAATTATAATAATCCACAGGAAATAGGAACACTGTATGAAGATGTGTTTGATTTGTTTACCACAGTGGTGTTTCATTAGCTCTACCTGGCTGTACAACCTACACTACCTACCTCAGTGACACTTTGGAAGAAGAAAGATCATTTAAATGATAACCCTTTAAAATAAAGGCTCAGTAAATATATAGTTTATACAGTTTTCCACTTACCCCAGACTTGGTCAATCAACCGAGATATGGTTGGCTGCCAAATTGTGTTTCTTTAGTTTGAACTCTTAGAACCCAGGTTTACTGTTCTATCCACATGCTCAACCTGCATGCAGACTCTGACTGATCAGTCAGAGGGGGCAGGGCTAATGATGCCACTGACCCAGATATTGGCTTATAGAGAAAAATGAGAGTGGAGATGTTTATTCTCCTCCATTCTCATTTATTTCAGAATTAAAGTCCTGAGATGGAATAATACTAACACATACGTAAATAAAGTGTTTTTAGTACTGCACAAATACAGTTTTTTATCAAAATAGGGTCAGATACATACAAATATTATATTATATATTATCTTTATATATTATATTATATATTATATTTAATATATTACATCTCAAAGGAAGACAAATTTGAATAGCCTAAGATCTCCTGAAAATAACTATATCTGGAAATCTTGCTTAAAATGTGTTGCAGACTTATTACTCAGTTCATTACTCTGAACGTTAACAATTTACTTTATATTGTAGCTGAATGCAGAACATGTGTTGGCTAATTGCCTGGCTATTCAGCTAATATGGGGTAATTAAGTGGGAAACATGTGAGTTACATTTTGTTTTGTTTTTTGACAAACCAATCCTTTATGTAATTAAGTGGGTTTCATATAGACCTACTTAAAATGTCCATAAAATAGTTATATGGCTACTGGAACTCATTTTGTCTAAAGGTACCAGATCTACACTCTGATGTTCTAGAACAAAGTTTAACCTTGTAATGTAAATCAAGATGAGTAAGTCCCTGTTGTGTAGTTTCAGCTGGCCTTACATAAATAGAGTTTGATGATACAGATGTTGTATATTTCTTCCCCTCACTCCTCCTTACACCTCTTTTTCTCCTCACGTGGGGTTCTGACAGCTGGATTAGCAGGTGGCTATTTTTCACTAATGAGGAAATTCAGCTGCTAATTGGGATCCTGAAGAGAACGCGGGACTGGAGAGAGAGAAGATGTGAAAAACGGTCATTTACAGACAGGTTCATATATATTCATGACATTCATGATAACACATGACACATATAACACATTATATACAGCATAGTTTTATATACTATACTGCATAGTCGTTTCATGTTTCTCAGAAAAACAGCACAGATAAAGAGTATTTTATATTCATGACAAAGTCCACAGCCTTCTGCTTTATATTTCCAGGCACGTTATGCAATACATATGTAGTGCATTGCCAATTGTGAGTTATATTTAGGGTGAGGGTTGTTAGAAATGCCAGAGTAGTTAATCAGGATAATGGTTCCTGCAAATTAATATAAAACAAACATTCATTGTCAAAAAAATATTTGTACAAAGAAAGATGACAAATTTAGACTGATAGACAGGCTATATTTATTGAGCTACACATACAGAAATAATGTCTCTCAGTAGTTCATCAGATATAACGCAATATGCCAGACATCTTGGCATGGAGTTTTAGAGGTTCCTAATGTATCCGATGAAAATCCGTCCCATGCATCTTAAATGTTCTTGCTCAGTTCCTGCTGATTTTGCATTAGACATGATAGGTCTGATGATGCAATTAGCCAGGAGATAGTTTCAATATCTTCAAGGCAAGCTGTTGCAAGAGCAGCAGTATGTGGACGAGTATTATATTCTGGAAATGTTTGCCAAGACTTAATTGATGTAACCTTGTGCCCAAGGGCATAGGTTCAACATTTGGTATAACTCACCAGAAAAACAGAAATCCAGAGTCAAACATTAGAAAAAGTAATTTCAAGTAAAGTAACTAAATTAATAAATTAATAATCAGAAGGTATCAGTAATAAATCAAAAAAGGCATGAGATTTCAAAATGATGACATTTTTAACTCAATTATGAAGAATTTGTTTTTAAATATTACAATTGTTTGACATGCACTAATACATTCAGGTGCCTGAACAAATATATATATATATATATATATATATATATAAATATACTTAAAAATAGATTTTAGAAAAGGTTGGTGTAGGTGTTCTGGTGTTCTGTGGACATTGTAAATAATGTTTGAAACTTTTAATTTAAATGAAACATCATTATTAAGACATTTGTGAAATAAATCTAAATGATTCATTATTATAGAGGATTCACTGCATTTATCTATGGCCGTCTTCAGGTCATGCCACAGCATCTGGATAGGGCTAAGGTCAAAACTTGGTCATTTCAAAGACAAATCTTGTTAGTCAACCATTCTTAGGTTGCTTTACTTGTGTGCTTTGGGTCATTGTCTTGCTGCATGATCCCACATCTTTTTAGTTTGAGGTCTGCTGAACTGTTGCCTTTACATTCTCCTATATTCTCCTCATTACATTCATTTCAGTTTCAACGGTGAGGCTGGAAGAATTGTCAAATGTATGACTTATGGTTATCTATAAAAAATAGTATGGGTTGCAAAGTCCTCACTCTTAACTCTTGCTCCTTTTTTTGCTTTTCCTTTCAAGCTGGAAAGAAAGAAGTCTGCAAATGGTCATTTATAGCCTGGTTTCATACATATTCAATCATGGATGTGCTCCCGTTGAGCTGTGGGTGTAGATGATGCTTCTAAACTTTTCAGCCCAGCAAGACTTGTCAAGTACGTTCACCCTCCCTGCATGATTTGCCTCCTTTTTGGTGAAGACAGTTTTCTTTTTTTTCTGCCTGACATCCACTGTCCTCCTTTCACCGTCTGAAGCTGAAAAGCTACATACTTCATGCGCCTGTCCTATATTCCCCAAGCAGGGTCAAGCTGCTGACTGCTGAGGGGAATTCCCTGAGCTTGGCAAGGTATAGCTGACAGATGGAAGGCACTAGATTTGCCCATGCTGTCTCCAGGCGAGCCAGAGGATTGGGCTAAAGTCCTCTGGGTTCTTTCCAGATGCTGCCGAAGATGTTGTTCATTTGGACAAGTATTAGATTTTCAAACATCATCATACAGATGTGCTGCTCCTATCCTCAATCCTCAGTCTCCAGGCTGTTTCTGGCTAAGCCCCATGCAGGGCCAAGAAACGGTGATCAAAGACAATTCATTTAATTGACCAGAATATTGCAGAGGAACCCCCCAGTTCAGGAATCCAACGAATCTGTGCACAATTCCCCAGTATTTATAGCCTGTCCCTTTTGCTGTGCTTCATAGGCCCTGTAATACACTTGCATTGATTCACGAACACATGGTCCAAAAGGGGTGTATTACCAATTACAGCAGCTGGCTCCTCATTGATCTCCCTGCTCTTCTGACTAAGGGATTAGAGAGAGAGAGTTGGTGCTTTTTTACATGATGGAAGAGGCTCACAGGAATACCTCTGAACTCAAAAACAGTTCAGGCCATTTTAGTGGTCTTCTGGGGAATAATGGGGGGCAATGATGCAAGTGCAACAGCACTGTCAGCAAGAAAATGACCTATGTTGGCACAGAAACACTTAATCACTGCTTATTAGTACAAAAAATGTTAGTAATATTTTCAGGTACTAACCTATGAAACTATTAAGATTAATATAGTATTTACCCTATAGTATTAGTTTATAGCATGCAATTTGGATGCAGCCTAATGATATAATGCATTATGCCGCAGGTAATTGTGAAATAAGCATGTTATTTAATACAAATTGTGCTTTGAGCGCCTCCTCATCCATCATTGTATACAAACATTTGTTAATAAGCTGTAATTTTTAAACTATATTGTAGACATACAATCCTGAAACTTCCATGGCAATGACAGAGACACCATTCTCCCTATTACAAACAGTGTACCATCAGCATGATTCTCAGGCTGCTATTTTAAGGTTAAAAGTGTTACACAATGCTGATTTAAACCACCAGAGTATTCAGATTATTCAATTACAGATTATTGTGGATAGTGAAAGTAAATAATAGTCTACAACAGTGGCTTTCAAGCTGTGGGCTGCGACTCCCTAGTGGGCAACAGTGGTACTGCTAGGGGGTAAAAATTACGTTCTTGTTTCTGTTTTCAAAGTAAAACCCTTCCAATATGTATAAATCCCCTCAGCAAACAGGATTTAAGATGCTACAGATATTACATAAATAAAATTTTTAGTATATTAGCACAAAAAAGATATAAACTAAAACAATAGAAATATGGAAGTGAGCAAAAAAATAACTAAGGCTCTGTGAGCATGGTGAAGTTAGGTTGATATTATATATTTAGCAGATATCAGCACTGCATCTCTGCTACAGTATACCAATGTACATGTACCAATATCACGATCCATGTTAGAGCCCCATAGCTCTTCTGTTGAGGTTCTTTTGGGTGCTTTTGCAAGGACAGGAATTACATAAACTAAGTAATAGAAAGGGAAGAAATATGTTGCCTTTGTTGTTAAAAGCATCTTCTGAGGCATGCAAATGAAAAGGTTCTCATATGCAACCTGAAAGATAATAGATAAGTAGACCTGTATGGCTTCATACACCAGGAAAAAACACAGCGAAAGTGAGAAGGAGATGTGTGTGCTTCTAACATGCAGGGCTAATTTGAGTTATTTTTCCTACCATTACAGAAATCAAAGCTGTTGCACACAACTTTGATATGAAGGGAACAACCTGAAATGACTCCTCAATGTTCAGCAGAGAAAGAACAAGGACATGACAGCATCTGAACAACCTGGGGCGGATCTTGTACCCCCCTCCAACCCCCAAATAAAAAAAAAGGCAAAAATATGCTCTGCAGTGAAGCAATAGGAGATTTGCTGTCAAGCAACATGAAGCAGGCCAAAAGCCAGACAGCAATCCTCTCAGGTTCAGCTCTGGAACGAGGGAAAAGTAGAGAGGCACCTGCAGACAGTTGCAGAAGTGCAGTCCTCAAGGGAGTGCACTGTTTACTGGATTGTGTCAAAGTCACAGAATTGGAGTTTTGTGTTTGATGGAAACAACAGAAGAGCCCTTGTCACTGCACTAGTCCCCATACCTAGCAAGATAACCCCCTGAAACACGACTTCTGACCCTGACAAAAGAAACCTCAGACTATGAAAAAGCTGCCGCATGCCTTCCATCTCGCAGGAGATGGCTTCTAATATGACAGCGAAACAAATATACTTCAAACGTGGGCCCCGTTGACAGCACATACCCTGTCAATTCTCTCCACTAAGCATGTATGATAAAACACACCTTAATCTGCTCTATTCTAACGTATACTCTCATGATTACTCCCCCCACCCCCTCCAACCCTCCCCTCCGGAAGAGAGGTTCAGAGAAAATTGTCAGTGATAATGCCTTAATCTTCCACACTGAGCAGAACATCTAGACTCAGAGTGGTTTTTTCCAGAGCACTGACACTTACAGGACATTTAAATGGATGCTAATCGCTTTCCCCCATCTTATAAGGTATTTGGGAGGATCATTCAGCGGTCATGCCGCTGAATAGGAAGGGAAGGGTGAGGCAATACAGGATTTCTGTCACATAGAGATTTATTTTTGCCTGTTTGATGCGAGAGGACTGTTTTTTGCTGTGTCTTACACAACCACAGATGTATATATTGAAGACCCTGATAGTTGATGATGTCATTCTATAGACGATGACCTGCAGCAACTAGGCCCTTTGTACTTCAGGCAAAATTGAGCTCAGATGCATCTTGCTTCTACGGATCATCTTTCAGATGTTTCTACAGCTTGATTGGAGTTCAGCTGTGGTAAATTCAGTTGATTGGACATATTTGGAAAGACACATAGCTATTTATATAAGATCCCATAGTAGACAGTACATGTTAGAGCACAAACCAAGGCATGAAGTCTAAGGAATTGTCTGTATACCTCTGAGACAGGATTATAATTGAGACACAGATGTGGGGAAGGGTACAGAAACATTTCTGCTGCATTGAAGGTTCCAGTGTGCACAATGGCTGCACTTTTTTCTGTGCTCCTCCTGCTTAAGCACATCTGATTCAACTCAAATAAAATTCAAATTAAAATAAAATCAATGTAAAATCAAATATATATATATATATATATATATATATATATATATATATATATATATATATATATATATACACACACACACAACTGAGAAGGCCTGAGGTCCTGCAGCTACTAGCCCTACCTTATCTGAATATACACTTTAGTGCACTATTCCACCAAGACAACACTCAGCCACATCCTGCTGCCATCTAAAGAGCTTACCTTGAAGGCACACATACTATGCCATGGCTTGTCAAATTGCCAGACATTCCCCATGTTGAAAATGTGTAGGGAGCTATTGAATGTTATAAAAATAAACAAATCCATCCATCCATCCATCCATCCATCCATCCATCCATCCATCAGGGAGATGCAGTCGTTGTCTTCCAGGAGAATTCCAAGGAGTTACCAGGTCAACTGAGAGATATAATCTCTCCAGCATGTCCTGGGTCTTCCCTGAGGCCTCCTCCCGGTCAGACATGCCCGGAAAACCTCACAAGAGAGATGTCTAGGAGGCATCCTCACCAGATGCCAGAGTCACTTCAGCTGGCTCGTCTTGATGTGGGGGAGCAATGGCTCTAGTAAAATAAATAGATTAATTAATCAATTAACTAATTAATCAATAAGATCCTACAGGGTACACCTCGGCTATTTTCACACACCTTCACCTTTCACTCTGCTTCATTTTCAACTTTGATGGGATTCGTTTGGGCAGGTGTACAGGTGTACCATACAGTAATCATACTCATATGTGGCCTAAACAAGTGCACCAAGACCCTTGAACAGAGGTGGTCTTGGGTGGTCCCAAACTAACACATGTACTCTATACATTATGTTAATTCTGTTACAAAAACTGGTATATTGCCCAGATATTTACTACAGCTATGAACAAATGCCACCTCTGTTGTTGCCCGTGCAAAACTGCACAGAAATATGCACTTGTCCAGAACACAGGACATATTTCCTGCATTCATGTTCTTGCTCCCACTCCAGACCTGGCTGACCATTAAGCTGAATATTCTCAAAGGGTTTGCTCTGTTGCATTTTTGTGCACTTGTATTTTTACCTGTATGAACCCAACCATGGGGAAAATGCTCTACGTTTGATATCTCATTAACGGATTTAGACCAGATAAAGTGTAGGCATGAAAACACCCTTACTTGCAGCAGAACACCAATTGGAGTATTTGGATTACACGGAGAGATGGCTCCAGTAGTGCACCCTCTGTTGAGTATGCAAGTTTCTAATATGCATATTTACATACAGCCTCACTTCCTCATACCAAGTGGATGTTGTGATGCTGTGTTCATCACTCACATTCCTGTATTCATCTTTCACATCTTTCCAGTGTCCTCGTCAGTGTCATCCTCTCACGTCTCACATCTTCTCAGGTATGAAAGATTACACCCCGTGAAATTTAACTGATTTTACAGTGCCTTGATGGAGGGTGGTCCCACCAGCAGTGCAAAAGCTAAAGGTGGCTGGAGTGATAGAGGGTGATATAGAGTGACCAAGCACTTTTCCTCTCACCAAAGTACATAAAAGTCGAAATCGAGTTCCATAAAAGACACATCCTGCGCTGGCGCTATAGGAGTTAATTGTCCAAAGAGTAATAACGTTATCAGGACTGGGTGAGAGCTAGCCGTCACAGTGATTTATACAGCCTACCTTCTCTGTCTCTCCTACACTCTCAGTTTATCCACCTCCTCAAAAGCTACATATACAGACCACTCCAGCATACTGGACACATAAATTCATCAAATCGCTGAGATGGGCCTTTTTCTTTTAGAGCCACATTGTTAATCTTCTCAACAGTGCCGTTTCTCTGAGGTATGAGGATGCGACGGCAGACAATGTATCAAGTTGGAGTTTAATTTTCCACACTAATGTCCAGCACATCATTTGAGGGTGGGAATTTGATGCAGGGAGCCAGATAAAGTTATAATACAATCATAATCAGCCCAATATATATGTTTTAAACTAGTGTAGATATCTGCTACTGTTTTGAAAACATTACATTCAGACACATCATAAACTTTTTATGGCCCATGAAATTATCTGCACTTTCATCCTATGAACATCCATCCTCTTGCCTTGTGGTTTATCTGAGAGCACACCAATGCCTAAGCCCTGCTTTTACACAATACAGGAATGTCCATGTCTATCCCAGAACCATGAGCAGCCTACTGCTACAAACCCCACAGCATTTGCCAGGACAATGTTTACATTTTAGATCTGAACAATTTACGATCTTTTGTTTTTACCACTGCACTGCTGTGTTCTAAAATAGCACCCTCTGGTGTCCTGAAACCATTCATGTACATCATCCACCGGCTGCAGTAGTGAGTGTTAAGAGTAATGTTTAGAACATGAAATGCAGTGTAACATGGAAGTAAGCTCTGCTTAGGTACAAGAGTGCCCATGTCTGCCCCAGGACAGCAAACATCCCAAGCACATACCGGGATAATGCATGCATAAATGCAATGTGTAGCTCGCCATTTAAGGAAAATTCATAATGATTTTTGATTTAATAATGTTTTTTTTTTCAGTTTGTTTGTTTTTTTGTTTTTTGCTGCTGTTTTTTGTAGTACTTAAGCACAGGAAAATTACTTGGCAATGCATTGTGGACTATAAAAATTATATGAACGCTCTAGGGTCTCTATTTTTGCATGTCTTTGTAAATTCATTTTTGCTTATAGCATAATAGCCCCATATTTTATTTCCAAATTTTCAAAATGGGTATGTCCTTAGTGATTTCCTGAGTTTTTATTGGCCACAAAACCTGATGGATACACAAATCCACCAGTTACACAATATAGGAAAAAGATGAGTTTCTCAAACTCATCAGATCATGGTGCCACACTCCTACCTTCTCCCAGCTTTAGTTTAAGGAGTAGATTACACACAAAAAAACATGGATACAGTAATTTTACTTAAATATGGTTCAGAATATCATGAGAATAGGAAATATCTATACAGTTCAGTTCAGTTTTATCAGTAAACTGAGGATGTATGAGTATTACTTTACTCCACAATTCTCCACAAGACTCCACAAGTCTGATATTGTGACTAAAACCATTCTAAATTTAGAGTGTGATGATTCATGTTGAAGTAAAAGGAGCTATGAAAAATCTGAGTAAAAGAATCATTTGAAAACCCTTAGAAGTACAGAGGAAATTTTAGAACATAGTTGTTACATCCAGCATTTCTCAGCATAGGAACTGATGCATTCAGGGAAATCTTCTTAGAGATATAAGCTCACACAGGTATAAATCCATCAAAATGGAAGTGATAAATGGAACTAGTTGGCTATTCACTGTTGATAACCTCCTGTGTAAAATATACCAAAGTGTTCGATTAAAGGGATATTTGTCTTTTAACAAAGACAAACTGAAATAAAAAATGTAGAGTACATCACACATGAGATCAGATTGCACACCAGAATACCAAGTTTATTTTTGTCTAATCAAATTCTTGGTTTCCAACAAGCTCCTATCTGGCAATCATATCAGCAAGCATATAAACATGATCCATACTGATCCCAGAGTTAGACTTCAAAGTAAAGATCAGATACATGCTGGATATGGGGGTGTTTTGACAGACTGTCCAAATATCATACAAATGGGGTCTTCTCAGACAAACAGAAAGCGGGAAAAGAAAAAGATTGGTGAAAGGACTCAGAGTGACACAGCCATTCAAGTGCAGCCCCATCATCTGGAAACTGCTGGTAGGATCCCTGGTGAATACACAGCCAACCATGGCTTGGAGCCTCAGAAAGCATAACTGGGATTGTTCTTGGGGGGTAGGATGTCCGACTTGTGTCCCTGCTTGTGCTGCCAGACTGAAGTGCAGCATTTGATATAATAGGTCACACTATTCTCCACAAAAGATTAGAAAACATGGTCTGAATCACAGAGCCAGCCCCTTCATGGTTCAGATCTTACTTAACCGATCGGTTTCAATTTGTAAAGGTTAAAGGTGCATCTTCCAATCTCATTGAAATGGGATATTAAAATCCCACAAGCCTCTATTTTAGGACCATTACTTTTCACACTTTACATGCTTCCCCTAGACACAGTTATAAACAGACATGCCATTAACTTCCATGCAGATGATACTCAACTGTACATATAAACCAACCCTGATGATAAACCTAGATTAAAGAAAAAGGGGCCCTAAAACTGCAATCACTAAATTATCACTATATTATCTTAAATCTAGCTGATTTCTCAGTTATACCTGGTTCAGAAACAAAAAATCTTGGTGTCATAATTGAATCAGAATTATCATTTGACCAACTCATAGGTAATATTACTAGGACAGCTTTTTTCATCTTTGTACTATTTCAAACCTTGCACAATGTAGGCTAAACTAGTGCATGCTTTTATCACCTCAAGGTTAGATTATTTCAATGGATTCTTATAAGGATGTTCAAGCAGGAACCTAGCCTTCAATTAGTTCAAAATGTTGCTGCCAGTGTTCTAACTAAAACTAGAAAATTTGACAATATCAGTCCAATATTGTATAAAATTCTCTTACTTGCATATAAAGCCCTACACAGCCTTGCTCCTGAGATCTAATGTCCCATTATGAGACATCACTATCACTCAGGTCACAGGGTGCTGGCTTCCTACTAGTTCCCAGAATTCAGAAGGCTTCAGCAGGAGAAGAGCCTTTTCTTACAAATGCCCCCAGCTCTGGAATAACCTTCCAGATAATGTTCAGGACTCAATCTTCTAGGCTGAAAGCTCTCTTGTTCAGTGTAGTTTTTGGTATGAATCCAGGGGTTCATGGACATAGGAAATTATGGTAAAATTGGATGTTGGGTCTGTTGTCTGACTCCTTCACGTAATTACTCAGGGCTGCAACAATGGTTTGGTAGCACGCCAATGTTTTAGGATGCTCATGTTTATGTTACCTTCTGGATCTCTCCTTTTAGTTAGGGTTAGGGTTAGGTTTAGGATATGTATAAAATATGGATTACGATTATGTCGAGAATAGGTTTAGAATTCATGGGCATGAATTTTTTTTAAAATTCAGAGTTATCAGCAGCTGCTTAGAACAACCAATAGAGGAATCTGCATGACTGCAGATTGTTGGGACAAGATTTGAGGAGTCAGGGTATTCAGAGTATCCTCTTTGTGTTTTCAGTTTTAACAAATAAAATGTTATTTTTGTTAACAAATGTTAACATTTTATTATGTTACATGTTATTTTGACTTTACCATTATGTTGACCCAGTTTCATGGTACTTGTGCAATAACAATAATGATATTTTGTTTTCTTCTATACACTGGTTCTGTAGGTTACTCTTGTTGTCCTCTGGTTGTGCTGAAAATGTATGAAAACACACACACACACACACACACACACACACACACACCACCCGCTCTCCCTTTACATGCCCCTCTCATTCAGACAGAGACAGAGGGGTTTGGTGAGTAAATTACTCATTACTGCATTGTCGCAGGTAGGACAGATTGCGGCAGGCAGTGAAGGAGAGCTGTGTAATATAGAGAAGTTTTTAATAAAGATGTGAAGGTGTAATTGAAGTCATCAAGCACTGGCAATTAATTTGTTAATGCCTTTGCTCTGCAGGGCAATTCAGTTTAAGAATAATGATCAATTAGTTAGATAAGGGGGTGGAAAGAGATGAGGATTCCAATGCATAAAGAATCCACACAGTTCAGTTCCAAGGGCATTGTTGGCACGACTACCAGCATTTTATATTTTTTTGACATTGATAATCAGTTTCATTTACATTTTCCATTATTCACTTACTCAACCAGTGATTTACAAAAGTGCATGTCCTCCATGAATATGAGGGCAGTGTCTGTATGTAAACAATATATTTGAGAAATCGTCTGCTTTGTCTTTCACTTCCTTTCCTTTTCAATCCATCAATGAATCAAAATTAATTTGTTTAATGCTTTTTACAACTGATGTCACAGAGCAGCTTTACAGAAATCAAAAATAAGAAGGTGAACAACACATTAAAACAAAGGATAAAGACATAACCCCCAGGTGAGAAAGCCAAAGGGGACATTGACAAGGAAAAACTCCCTCAGAGCTGGAGAGGACTCAGGCTCATAAGGTGGGACCCATCCTCCTCTGGTCAAACTACTCTTACATAGTTCAAAAAAGGGGACACTGGAGCACAACATATCTGCTGTACTTTACTGCATTGTACTGAAGTAATGATAGTTTGATGGTGGACATAATAGTAACAGTAGCAGTTAATTAGGGTTTGTGTAAATTTCTACATAGTTAGTGATGGCAGATGGACAACTAGTCCAGGTCCAGTAGCCAGAAGATGGGCAGCCAATGTGAAGGGGTTGCAGTGGAGCTCAAGGTTAGCCTTTCCTAAGCCCAGGCTGGTGGATCATCACTGATAATAAGATGTAATTAGTTCTGTGTTTAGAGTGTGATGAGTGACTCTGGAAGATCTGACTATTACAGCCTAACTATAAACCTACCCTAAATCTAACCTTAACCTACACCTTAATCAACACTGAAACCTAACCATAAAACCTTATTCCAAACCTATCCTAAATTTAACCTTAACCCTTAGTCTTATCCTAACAGGCCATCAAAGACTATGCTGTCTTTTCTTGTTTTTACTTCCTTTCGTGTTGCGGCTAACTGAGAACTGAGAAAGACGCATCAGTTGCATCCTCCAAATTGCTCCAAATGTAGAGTGCATTTTCAGTTATATTTAAAGGGTCTTTCACATTAAAACAGGCTTCTGCAACATAGCAACCAAGAAATGCAGGCTGCCTCAGCTGCAGCCTAAGATTTTAAATGCAGCATTTATCTCCCTGCCATGGTTTTTCAATTTTAAAATATCTTTGGCCAGATGAAAAGGTGACCAAATGCATGTTTGTTTGTTTGTTCTTTTGTCCGAAACATTGAGTTGTTGGGTTTTTTTTTTTGAGTTTATGTTGCTCAGAAAATATGCAAAAATGATCATCTTCATAATAAAGCACTGGCATTAGAACAGGACAGCTGGAGAATCTGAACATGAGACTGAGGTCAACCTGCACAATGTGAAGTGTCAACTAAAGGGCTGTGATCCAGAACTGATCAACTAACATTAGTGCCTTACCTCACTCATGCTTTAATGGCTGAATGCAATCAAATTCTCACAGAAACATTCTAATATCTTGCCAGCAGTGTCCTGTGTGCCATGTCCTGTGAGCACTGATCAAAATACACAAACACTGACAAGGTGAAGCAACTAGCTAGGTGTGTCCTATTAGAGTGAACATTGAGTGGACACAATGTTTAAACACTCCAGCAGCATTGATGTGTCTGATCCACTTGTTCCAGTGCATGTCAGTGTCACGGAAGTGCTGAGAATGACCCACCACCCACATAAAACATGCTCTGTGGTGGTCCTGTGGGGTCCTGACCATTGAAGATCAGGATGAATGGAAGATAGCAAAGTAATGAAATGAAATTAATCAATCAATCAATGAAATTGACAGTTAATGTAGAAACAGGTGGTCATAATGTTATGGTTCATTGTTGTGTTGTATATATATATATATATATATATATATATATGTATTTAGATAAGGTATGACCACACCTTCTTCTCACATCGTATAGAAGCAAATGTGTGTGTGTCTGTGGTGGGCCTCTATCCATGTAGACCCCAGCCCAGGTGTGTGTGCACACTAACTTTCATTACTCTGAGATTGGCCAGGTGTATGTACACACGGGAGATTTCATTACCATGAGATTGCTTTCTCAGATGCACATCACACACACACACACACACACACACACACACACACACACACACACACACACAAAAGTGTGGTCATGTCCATATCTTAAATACTGTACATTCCCCAATCAACAGGCACTGTACAACAATCACCCATAACACCTTCTTGTTTCTACACACTGTCTATTTTATCAGCTACACTGACCCTACAGGAGCACTTAGCATTTCTATAATTACAGACTGTAGTTCATCGGTTTCTCTGCATGCTTTGTTAGCCTCCTTTCACTCTGCTCTTCAAAGGTTAGAACCAACACAGAGCAGGATTTATGTGGGTGGTGGCTCATTCTCACCACTTCAGTGAAACTGACATGCACTGGAACAAGTGGATCAGACACAGCAGTGCTGCTGGAATGTTTAAACAGTGTGTCCACTCACTTTTCCCTCTAACAGACACTCCTACCTAGTTGCTCCACCTTGTCAGTTTGAATTGGTCATCCTCTATTCTTTCATCAGTGCTCACAGGACACTGTTGGCTAGATATTAGAATGTGTCTATGAGAATTTGATTGCAGGTTGCAGTGCAGGTTGACCTAAGCCTCCTGTTCTACTGCCAACATATTGAAAACATATTTAGTAATAAAATAGGCCAATAAAATTAGGTTCAGAGTAAGGGTTATGGTTAGGTTTAGGTGTTGATTAAGGTGTAGGTTAAGGTTAGGTTTAGAATAAGGGTTATGGTTAGGTTTATGTAACGTTTAGAAAAAGGGTTAAAGTTTGGTTTAGGATAAGTTTAGAATACCTGTCTGTGGTGGGCCTCTATCCCTGTAGTCCCCAACCCAGGTGTGTGTGCACACTAACTTTCATTACACTGAGATTGGCCAGGTGTATGTGCACACTGGAGATTTCATTACTGTGAGATTGCTTTCTCAGACACACGTCTGACACACACACACACACACACACACACACACACACACACACACACACACACACACACACACACACAAGAAGGGGAGCACACAGCTGGCAGGCTGACGTGCTTTTCCATCTCCATTTCCATTGCGAAAGAGAAGCAGGGAAAAGCAGCACAGTGGCTTATCTGCATAAAGCATCAGTCTGCAGGAGAGGAGAAGACAAGATGGAGGGATGAAGAATTTATGTAGCCCTCCTTCACTCCACTTTAAAAAGACTGATAAAAGAACAGGGTCTTGTGCTTTGTGTTTTTCTTGCTGTGTTGTCATACATTCTGTGTTTTCTTCCATGCATTGAATAATGCCTTAGTTACATTCCTTCTGAAGAACCTTTAAAATGTTCTGTATAAATCTAGGGCATCACTCGAGGGTAGTGTTATACTTTTAGTATAGGTCTAGTTAAGGACTTATCAGATAATTTGTGATGAAGAGACTTATCCCTTCAGCCACTAGAGGGCGCTCCTCATAGATTCCAAATCAACATGGTTTTAGGAAAGTTTTTAGGGTCTTCAAGTCCTCCCACTGTTAAAAGGTTCTTCCCCCCCATAGATCTCTTTTGTTAATGTGATTCTTTTGAAAACCAAAATTCCCTCTTCTGTGGTATCACCTCATAGACACTTTATATTTGAGAGTGCACACACAGTAAAAGTTTAACTATTTCTCTTAGATCTTCAGTTGTTTAAATTCTCAATGGAATGATGTTCAATCCAGCATACAGCAAAAAAACTCTGTTATGAAGACTCCCTGTTATGAAGTATTACTTTCCATATTTAGACGAACAATAGTTTCATAAGACAAAGTGATCTGAAATTCCTACCTGGTTGGTTTAATGTGTACACTTACAACAGTAGATGATTTGGATGATCTTTAATAAGGACACATTCAGATACCAGCACAAACTCTGTACAATACAAAGTAAAAGCACTGACCCTGGCAGACTGTCAGCAGGGTTAAATCCATCCAAACGAGCAACTGCAGTGCAGCAAAGCTGGCCTTCATATGTGAGTGAAGTCAGCAAGAGGTCTCATCCAAAGGGAGAGAAAAAAGAAAAGAGAAAAAAGAAATGTTGAGAGAGGAGAAAGTGTACAGAGAAGAGAAGAGAAGAAAAGAGAAGAGAAGAGAAGAGAAGAGAAGAGAAGAGAAGAGAAGAGAAGAGAAGAGAAGAGATGTAAAGAAGAGACACGATGTGAAAAGAATAAGTGAAGAGATGAAGAGAGGTGAGAGAGGATGAAAATTAGGCAAGAGGGGGAAAAAAGTGAAGATAAGAGATTAGAAGGACAGAATAGGAAGTGAAATTAAGAAAGGATATATAATGAGTAAAGAAGAGAAGACACGTAATGAGACAAGAGGAGAAGAGAACAGTCGAAAAATGAGGATACACTCCCCTCCAAAACTATTGGAACAGTGAGGTCAATCCATTTATTTTTGCTTGAGACTGAAAACATTTGTGTTTGATGAATATGAGAGAAAAGAGTAATATTTCAGCTTTTATTTCCAGGCATTTACATCTGGATCTGAGACACAGTTCAGAAGATAAACACATAAACTTAAAATACATTATAAAGAAAAGTGAATAAGACTTAATAATATAATAACTGCATCAAGCATGTGACCCACTGAAATCAGTATACTTTCTTCCTCTTTCAGTTGGTCTTTGATTTGGGGAGTTACTCCCTTTAGTCTCCTATTAGCTCATAGTATTCAACCTTAAGGATTAAGTCTAGAGATTTACTAGGCCAGTCTAAAGCCTTCCATTCTGGTGAAGCCTCTGTAATTTTGTTCTTTAAGTCTTCTGCAAACAGTATATTGTGATACCCTCACTCCTGCCATTTTTTAGTTTTAGGGTCTTTTTTTACAGCATTTGCAGTGTTTCTCAACTGCTGTTGTTTTCCTTGGTCTACCTGTTCGACATCTGTTACTACACGAGGTACGATGTTCTTCATCAGAAGTTGCAAATGGATGTATTGGTGATGGCCAATATTTGTGCAATGGCTGTGATAGATTTTCCAATTTGTCTCAGCTTCACAACTGCTTGTTTTTCACCCAAAGACAGCTCTCTGGTTTTCATTTTGGTTACTCCTCTAACTATAAATGCACAGTCTGCATAAGCAAAACCCAAATCTGAAACTGAGTGCAGACCTCCGCAGTATTTATTGTTCGACTAATCAGTTTAACAGAACACACCTAGGCAACAAAACACACCTGTCAGTCAAATGTTCCAATACTTTTGTTCACAAGTAAAATGGGTGGGTTCAGAAAAGTGTTATCTTCTGAACTGTGTATCAGATACAGATTAAATATATGGCGCTAGAGCTGAAATAGTGATCATAGGTCTCATATTCATATTTTTATGTGAAACCCAAATGTTTTCAGTCTACAGGAAAAATAAAGGGATTGTTCCACAATTTTAGAGGGGAGTGTATATAATGAGATAAGAGAGGAGAAGATATGTAATGAGACAATATAAGAAGAGAAAAGACATAATGGGACAAGATGAGGGGTGGAGAAGAGAAGAGAAGAGAAGAGAAGAGAAGAGAAGAGAAGAGAAGAGAAGAGAAGAGAAGAGAAGAGAAAGAAATAGGAGAGAACAGCAAAAAAGAGAAACAGACTCAAACTTCACCTCCATCATAATGATCACTCCTGTCTGATGGATGACCATAAAGGCAGTGCTGTTGGGACACAGTTGTCATCAAACTGCTGTGTTAGATCAACGGCATCATCCGTCACTGCAAAATCTGCAGACTCCAGACTAGCTGCAGATCTGTAGGGAAAAGTCCCCGGCCTTACAGCGCAAAGTGTTTAAATGACAAAATTAGATTCTTGACCACTTTAGTCTTCTTCAGGGATAGTGCTTAGTCTACATTTACAATCCATCCTCAACTATCAACTGGCAAAGGTATGGAGGAAATATCCTCAGGAAGAAGTCATTTTGCACATGGAGCATTTCTTAGACCCTAATCTTCAGAAATGATGTGCCAGTAAGGCATTTTTAAAAACCTCATGTTTTTAGAAGAATGATAAATTCCTACGCTTCCTGAGCCTTCCCAAACCAGAACAGGTCAGACTATGTAAACATATCAGGAGAGGTCTCTCATCAGCTGGTTGTAACATTCCCACATCCAATCTTTATCAACATCACCAGTAGAGTGACAGTGTCTATATTTATCAATTTGCTGATAATCTCTTTGTCTCTCTGCAGGCACTTCTTTTAGATTGAATGATCACGTTCTTAAACTGGATTTGTCTTTGGATTACATCTGAAAAGTTCACAACACAGTGATGGGGTCACCAAACATAGGTTGCTAAATCAGATTTAGGGGGTCACCAAGAGCACTGATAAAAGGCATTAAATTAAAGGGAAATACCTACTACCCACTCCAGCAGAGCAAAAGTTCTCTCTCACACTCAACTGCAGTTTTCTAGAGAGCCTCCTGTGCCCAGCTCCAGCCTACACAATCCATATACAGACAAAAAATACACCAACACAATGCACAGCATGTGCCACAATGTGTACTGCAGTGTGTGACTGCCATTAAATCCCTCACATTCAGGATTTCTTGGGTATTCTAGATCATTCACAAGTGCACATGACTTCAGTTACTACTCTCTGTTTGGTAATTAATACTTATAGCACACATTGTTCAGAGGGTTTCTGCAAGTGCCAGTATCTCATAATAATAGCAGTCAGATTGTAAACTGCTCAGCTGGCCATCAATGTCGGTAGATATGGCTATCTGGATGAATATAGGTTGTGACGTCAAGTGAATGTAGAACGCTATGGACAGCTGAGGTTTAAATTTTGTTGTTTACAAGATATTAAGCAACAAAAAGCAGTTTTAAGATTAATAATTGAATTAATTAGTCTTTTTAGTGACTTTGACCTAAATCGAGAAACTTTCTTTTTTCCAGATAAAGAGTATAAAATGCATACAACTTAAAATAATAATAATAATAATAATAATAATAATAATAATAATAATAATAATAATAATAAAAAATAATAATAATAATAATAAAAATAATAATAATAATAATAATAATAATAATAAGAAGAAGAAGAAGAAGAAGAAGAAGAAGAAGAAGAATAAAAATAATAATAATAATGATAATAATATTAAGAAATTGTCACAGAAAAAGAATATGGAAATAACACAATGTTGATAAAAATGTCAGATAAAACCTTAATTTGGTCACATTTAGGCATACTTAGGCTATAGTCAATTTCTTACTCCCTTTCTCTCTTGCATACACACACACACACACACACACACACACAGAGTGGCAGTTTCAACAACAGTTGATAGTGACAAACTCATTTGAGATAACGGACCACATTACACACAATCCAAAATCAAGAGGGCTGGTGTGATATTTATTGGAAAACACTGGGTGCACTTAATTTGAGAAAAAGCATGATGTTCTTAGATTGCTAAAGAGTGAATTACATGTCACGTTTCTGGCACAAATGTGCTGCTATTGGAACAGTGACTGACTGACAAATAACGACTTTGATAAGACAACTGAAACACTTACTAACACTGACTCTCAGCTGTACATCCAGCCTCTGTCTGAGCTGTTATATAATAATCTGACTAACATTGACTCTCAGAACACCAAGGGTGCTTATCCACCAATGTGATACAGGTTCCATTCCAAGTTAGGAACCTAATTTAAAACTATTAGACACATTTCCAACAAAAAAAAAAGGCAAACAAAAAGTTTGTTTTCAGCAGGAACCAATGATTGGTAGGGTTTTCAGTGAGAATTTTTGTGGAAATGTCTAGTTGTAAAGGAGCAAGGAGCAATGACAAACACAGTGTAGTGTTCCGTTACAAACAAATGTCTGTAACAACACAAATGCTTGCAAGAAGTCTATACGCTCTGCCATCTTCTCACTTCCATTTACTGACACTGTGCAACACAGATGAATTCTGTGACGTGTTAAAATGCAGGCTGGTTCGCTAAAAAACACCAAGGTTCTTATAAGCCTGAGCGGAACCAGAGTACTTTTGGTGGAAAAGGCCTATGACTGACTAACACTGATTCCTAATACTCTGAGTGACCTTTAATATACACAGTTTGGAACAAAGTGTATTAAAATCAGACTGCATTATTTCACTGTTTGAAAGAAATCCTGTCCCTCCATGAAATAGAGATTATGATTGGTTTTGCCTCTGAGATGACTCTCTGTTGACTACCTGATGCAGATACATATACATGTACACCAATGGTAAAGAGTAGGGCTTAAACAGACACATTTAATTCTGAAAAATAAAATTTAGAGAAATGTACTTAATGCTAGAAAACCTACTGCCTTATTCTTTTGGGATTTGAATTTTCATATTTGTGAAATTTTTTAACTGTAATAAATTAAGTGCTTATTTATTGAACTCTAATAAATGAAGTGTTTATTTATTGAACTGCAATAAATTAAGTGTTTGTTTATTGAACTGTAATAAATTAAGTGTTTATTTATTGAACTGCAATAAATTAAGTGTTTATTTATTGAACTGCAATAAATTAAGTGTTTATTTTTTCAACTGTAATAAATGAATTGTTTATTTTTTGAACTGAAATAAATGAATTGTTTATTTTTGAACTGTAACAAATTAGGTGTTTATTTATTGAACTGCAATAAATTGTTTATTTTTTGAACTGTAATAAATGAAGTATTTATTTTTTGAACTGAAATAAATGAATTGTTTATTTATTGAACTGTAATAAATGAAGTGTTTATTTATTCAACTGTAATAATTGAAGTGTTTATAGAACTGTAATAAATGAAGTGTTTATTTATTGAACTGTAATAAATGAAGTGTTTATAGAACTGTAATAAATGAAGTGTTTATTTATTGAACTGTAATAAATGAATTGTTTATTTATTGAACTGTAATAATGAAGTGTTTATTGAACTGTAATAAATGAAGTGTTTATTTGTTGAACTGTAATAAATTAAGTGTTTATTTATTGAACTGTAATAAATGAAGTGTTTATTTGTTGAACTGTAATAAACGAAGTGTTTATTTGTTGAACTGTAATAAATGAAGTGTTTATTTATTGAACTGTAATAATGAAGTGTTTATTTGTTGAACTGTAATAAATGAAGTGTTTATTTGTTGAACTGTAATAAATGAAGTGTTTATGGTTTTGTAACTGAGAGGATCTCATTCAGGCGGCCTCTTTAAACTGGGTTCGACCCGGACGCTGTTGCTCTGTTTACAGGAAGTGTGCCGCTCTTGTGGCGGGGCAATGTCCACGGTGTCTTTGTGTCTTCAGGTCTAAACTAGTAAAATGTCCAAAATCTACGTGGATAAAGTGGCGGGTCTGTACGGCCGGTACCGGGACTATGTGACGCGAAACCCGCCCGCAGCGGCGCAGCTGGAGAGCGCCGTGCGAACCCTGTCCTACCTGATAGCAGGTACGAGGAGGAGGAGGAGAGCCTGCAGAACCAGCTCTTTCACTCGACTCGAGTACTGGAGGGTCGAGCGTTCGTAAAGCGACCCGTTTCAGGTCTGAAAAGGATGGACATTAGAAGCTGTTTCGGAGAAGTGTAGCTGTTCCGTAGGCTCCGTTTCAAATGGCTCCCTACACCCTATGTAGGGCACTGCTTACGTCATGAAGGGATGGATTCTGCATCCTAGCAGAACTTTCTTGTGCGGCCTCGTAAGCAGTATGTGGTCATTGTTAGGGTGAACGACTGTCTCCGATATGTATCGCAGTTAAAGAGTAAATAAAATACAGCGTTTCCTAACTTACCCTATGCACTACATAGGGAGCAGGGTGGGATTTGAAGTAGACCGTCATATAGTTACAGATCAGTGGAAGCCCATTTCACCAGGTGTTTTACTTTGTTTGTGGCAGTGTGCAGTTCATCAAAATAAACCATTTTCTGTCTCAATATTCTCTTAGTGTCTGTAAATAATTCCTGTAGAAATAAATTATATTATTATTATTATTATTAACAATAATTAATTCCAAACATTGACATATTTTCTCAAAGGTTTGACAGTTATTTGAAACTTGTTACTTGTACAGATTTGTGCTGGTATATCTGGAAGGTGGAATAGTGGTAGCTCACAGAAGGCACGGATTGTTTCTACAAATTGTACTGTGTGCAGGGTGAATGTTCACATGACAGATAACTTACAAAAGATCACAGTAATGTTTGTTTTACTTGTTTAGACACCCTTTATCATATTTCTTTCCTGCTGTAGTAATTGTGCCTGCTATCTGTGTGCAGTGCATGTTGGGCATTGTCATCATTCTGGACTAACTGCATTTAAATGTTGTTTTTGTGTGTGATTTTGTTTTAGTTTATCCAAATTAAGCAAGTGTCATCTTTATCAGTTTTCATTTAAAAACTCATTGTGATTGAAAATGATGAGTGCATCATAGCAGTTTTGTTTTTTGCAGGTCGCTTTTCGGACAGCCATGAACTTTCAGAGCTGGGTAAGATTTACCTGCTTATTAGAAAAAGAGCTGTTCTAATTACCTATTGTTAATAGAACTGCTGCTGCTGCATGTCCTCTGTAATACAGAGGGGATTACATCCTGGTTGGACATTCTAATTGGTTAACCAGTCTGACCACACTGACCAGTATGTCAGTTTGATGACCAAGTTTTGTCAAGTACGTCATGCTGATAGACCAGCTTAAGCTCAATTGTTAACATACTCTGAACAAGAGCTAAGAATACTGCTCTGTGAATACTTTTGGGGACTGGGGATGAGGCTTTCATCGCTTTATGCAATCAAATCCTCACAGCGAGGCTTCAGAATGTAGTAGAAAGCCTTCCTGGGACAGTAGAGACTGTTATTCCAACCAAAGCAAGATAAACACTGTTTTCTGCTGATGTCAACCTGATAAGGATGCTATTTTTCATTTTATATTTTACTAATTTGATTTCAGAAGAAAGATGTCCCAATATTTTGTCCACATAGTGTATTTGTTTCAAATGTCTCCTACATCTCCACTTCACTCCACTTTTTTTTGGTCGTCTTTTTCAGTGTATTCGGCCTCCAACCTGTTAGTGTTGCTAAATGATAACATTCTACGAAAGGGGCTTTCCAGGACGCTGCCAGTGGTAAATATTCTTGTTTGACATTTCTTTCTAAGTCCTTCCTCCATCCTCATCCCCCTCTCACATGTATAGCCATGCTTACTGCAGGACTGACTCAATCCCTTGATCTCTATCTCTAAACCTCTATACTCTTCACCATTCAGTTGCTTAACCTTCACTTTCCAATGTTCTCCCCCCCCCCCCATATCACATCACTGGCAGTCAGTCCACTTATATAAGCCACTGATAGAAAGCAATGGCTCAATGTGTTGTTGGCATGGTAACAGATATAAAGTTGTTGAGAGCAGAGTGTGTTGTGAGAGTTTGAAAGGAACTGTCTGTCCCTGGCTCGAGAGACAAAACGGTGGTGGAAAAACAAGGGGGCCACTAATTCAACACTTCCGATTCAGTATGTAAAATGTACTGCTGTCTTTGTGATTAAATAGACACGTTTAGTAGGGAGTTCTGGAGATAAAGTTCCCTTCAAATGCAGTGTTGCTAGACAGGTGTAGAGGAAGAAATGATCATTATCTTATGTTTTAGATTAATCTGGTTTTAATAGGTGATGTGTTGTTGGTTTTACATTTTGGGATTTTTAAACTTCCACAATGAATTTTAAAATTATTGCTGTAGTGGAAAAATCTTTAAAATGCCAAAATTTCTGGTACTTTCAGTGCAAATTAGTGTAAAAAGATTTTGGAGCATTTCTGTTGGTCCATCTTCAATTGTAACACAGTGTAAAGAAACATGTAATGTAACATGCATCAATGTTCTAAGGCAATTTGATTGGACAACACTTTGATTGGAGGATTGCGGGTTTGAATCCTAGGTCATGCTGCATGTTATTGGCAGCTGGAGTGTGAGAGAGCAAGAGAGGGCGCTCTCACCTCACTTCACACCCAGTGCGATACTGGTATGCATAGACATCTGTTAGATGCCTTATCAGAGCTGGGGGCCCTGTGCTTTCCTCTGAGCGTGTTTGGCTGCCCAGCTCGGCGGCTCATTGGAGGAGCCATGTGCTTGTCTTCACCCTAGTGTTGGGGTGCATTTTATGTGATGGAAAGAGAGTCCAAAGGGGGGGTTTACTGAAATATACACTTGTAAGAGCCATTTAGCCTCTAAAGACTGTTAGTAATTCCATTGACCACACTGGCTTTACAGAATGTGTTATGCAGTAGTATGGATTATTTTATAAGCTTCTTAGCTGTTTGTTTACAGTCCTGGAATATTTGAATGAGTGGACACACAGATGATATGAGATGCACCATAACTGTAGTTAAAGATATTAGAGATTGAGGTCTTCTGGAATTCTCTTTATCTCTCAGTAAATCTAACACGTTAGTGGCTGAAAGAATGTGTGCTGAAGTGTGGAAAGCTGAGACATTTATTTCTTTATTTGTGTGCCAGGGAAAGGAATTTATCTTGAAATTTCCCACCCCAGTGTTTCAGCAAAACACATTTAGAGACCAAGGCGCTTTCAGTGGTGCAATAAAAGCGCCACTCAGCCCGAGGTGCGGCACGAACGATTTGGGATTCATGACCCTGGGCTCCTTTCACATGGGCCTTAATGGGGCTCCACAGAGAACACTTGAGTTTATACTGAGTTAATGGAGGTGGAAATCGGCCTGTATCGGCATGTATTGACCTATAAAAAAGTACCGTGTGTGTGTGTGTGTGTGTGTGTGTGTGTGTGTGTGTGTGTGTGTGTGTGTGTGTGTGTGTGTGTGTGTGTGTGTGTGTGTTAGTCTCTCTCCCAGCAGAGGCTTTTGACCTGGTTGTCTGTGCTGGAGTATGTAGAAGTCTTCCTGGAGATGGGGGCCACCAAGTTGTGGGGGGAGACTGGACGTTGGCTGGTCATCATGCTTATTCAGATTGCAAAGTAAGAACCTTATCTCTAAAGCAGCAGGGGTTCAGTTCAAATCACTTGAAGTGTTCTGGTCATGAAATTCTGATTTATTTACAACCTATTGCCCTTTACCTGAAGCTCACACTTTGTGAAGTGAACAAACATGAACAAACTGATGTGAAATGTGTAAACCTAAAACATGCATGCATGTACACACATTCAAAGGTATGTGTACCTGGCTCACAGTGCTACATAAAATCGAAATTGTCTTAGGGGTATCAGCTAATTCTGACAGATTCCACTTGTGCATGTCTGGAATGCACTACTGATTATTTCTTATGTTCCCCACCTCCTCTATATCCACAGAGCCATTCTCCGCATCCTCCTGCTTTTCTGGTACAAATCAGGCATCCAAACTTCACCCCCAATAATCCCTTTGGATAGAGACTCTCAGCTGTACAACAGAGGTAAGAACTTGTTTAGATAAAGAGGTGAACTTTCTAGAGAACAGTAAAGCACACTTTAAACACTAAACATGTTGGTCAATCTATTAACTATGCGTAAAATAGTAAAAGTAAATTTTAATTTTGTTTTGGAGCAATGAGGCTAATTTAATACAAGTCAGAATCAATCAACCCAATAGTTTCATAGGCCCAAAAACAGGATCCAGTTGGACTTCACAAGACCAGATAAGCTAAATGGTTTACAATGGTTTACAGACATACTTCTTGTAGCATTGCTAAATCTGATTTGTTAAAAGTCACTTTATGCAGGTGTTCCCCCAAATTATTGAAAATGATGCGTTGTCTGTAACTCAGCTTCAATCAGTGATCAAACTGAGAACTTTTTTTACCATTATAATGTAGCGATGGGCACTCCTAAAGTTCAGTGCAGAAGCAGAAGAGCCTCTGATTAGGTGCTTTGTACCCTGCTCACTCCTTTCTAAACCCATTATCCACCCTGCTAATATGCACTTTGTTAACATGCTGAGAGGATGGGAGACTCACGGATATTAAGGGTGGATCACTCATTAAGACTCCAGACATCTTGTATGATTGCCTGAACACGCAAATGTACACGTTCATTTAGATTTCTTTTTACATCAGCGTGTATGTGACATGGGAGACATTGTTTATGTATTTTCTCCTTATTTAGACCAGGACGTACAGGAAGTGGAAGAAGACATGAATTTTGTAGGACAGCGTTCAGGAAGAGTAATGCGACCCTTAGGAAGTGGTAAGAAGTTGCAAGACTGTCAGATCTCCTATCAGGCCTACAGTCTGTATATGTATCTTTATGCTCCACTATTATTAAATTGATGGACTAACCCATGTAATCTTCATTTAGCACCTTCACTGCATGCACGCCTGTGGGGCGTTCCTGACAGAGAGAAAAAAAGGAAGCATCATGAGGAGCTACATGCAAGCCCTACCCCTCTGGGTCTGCAGGAGACTATTGCAGAGTCACTCTACATCTCACGGCCCCTAGTACACTGTATCCTAAAACTTCAGATGAGTGCTGATGGCCATATTGATCAGAGTGGAGCCTCTAATACAGGGGTCATCAACGCTTTTCTACAGACTTCAACCTTAACCCACCTCACCAGATTCAAATATTTACTGCCTATGGAAGTCCTTAATTGGCTGAATGGGGTGTGTTAGATTTGAGTTGAAACCTGCAGGAAGGTAGCTCCTCAGGAACATGGTTGATGACCAATGTTCTAATGATTTGAACCTCAGGTGCTTTCGTGGTGTTGATGTGGCTGTTTGTCTCTCCTGTGTGTGTTTTTGTTTGTTTGTTTTTTGTTGTTCACTGCCACAGATGGGTTAAATGATGACACATTTCTGTAAACAGTGGCTGTGAAGTGTGTTCTAAATATGTCTGCCAAGTGCTGACTGAGTATAAACTAGGAAACCCAATCTGGAGGTTCCTTAGATATCTAACAGTATGTAATACAGTCATAATTTCAGGTGCTAATTCAGGTTTACAGCAGGTTACCAGCAGTGAAATGGAAACAGCATGTGTTTGCTTTTTAAGTGGAAAGTGAAATCAGATCTCATCTGGTCACATTGAGTACACCATTGTAAATGTGAATGACATCCAGAAAAGCTTATCTGGACACAATCCAGACATGAGCCCCACACTTTATGTCTCCCGTTTGTAAAACTTTGTCAGATAACTTCTACGGTCTTCTCCTATTGGACAGGCTAGATTGTGGACTCAACATTATGCTTCAACGTTGTGCAGCAATGTTACTGTGAAATAGCAGCTGCAGAATAATGCTGATACACTGACTATAAAGAAAATGTCAGCCTGCACTATGGAATACCACCTCAATCCAAAGCTGAAAGAAGTACAAATACAAAACCTTGTGATCAGTAATGTAGTTCTCTAACCTCTGAAACATCATTACCCCTTATATTTATATGATAATTGACATCTCTTTAAGGAAGGCAAAAGAACAGAAGTTTCATGTTGTTACTCACAAAAAAACTTGGATGAGTGGTTGTGCTGGGTACTATTGTGGTCCACTGCGTTCTCCTTGACCCTCTGTGCTCTCAGTGGCCTCTCTAGGGCTGTGTGGCAGACGCTCCTGGAAGCCTTGGCTCATCTCTGGTCTGCTGGAGGTAACCAGGTAGAGAAAGCTTTCTGTCCATTGTATTCAAAGCTCTTTTTTTCCTCTATTGTTATTCGCCTCGTGTCTATTTATATGTACTTGAACAGATATCCCAGTGTCATGTTGAAATCCATGCTGTGTGTCTGACCAGTTTCAGTTTGTTGAGTGATGCTACAAAGTCGTTGAACCACAGAGAGAGGGCAGAGATGAGGAGAAGAGCCTTCCTCCTGCTGTACTACTTGCTCCGCTCGCCTTTCTATGACAGATACTCTGAGTAAGCCTGCCTTTCTGTGTCAGTGTCTGCAGGAGAGCAATTTGAGAGCATGGAAGCTATAGCAAGTATCCGTACTAGGCTAAATCCCTAACCAACCAGTTTTCAATTTCTCTCCAATGTCCACTCCCTTGACAACTAAATGGAAACTAACCACTCAGTAGACAGAAAACTTCTGATGTGATAAAACCAATATGGGTGCTAGGCAAGTGCTGGGCTAAAAGATAACACTAGCTGCAGTCTCTTCAGCTAACTAGCTGACCGCACATAGACCTGGGTGATATATTGATATTTTTATCTATATCTGCATATAAACAGAGCAGTATATGGGCTGAGGTGACATCGTTCATATCAAGTTTTAAAGTTTTTAAATAACATTCTGTTTCAATCTTGCGAAAACCTCTTTTCTGCTCCCTCACTCTACTCCATCCCTCGCTCTCAGCTGCTCCTCTACTCTGCACTCCCCTCCCTTGCGCTCTCATGTAGACACTATGGACACAAGACTTATTGTATATAAAGAAATTAAGATCAAACTTCAATCTTTTAAAATATAGTAAAAAAAAGATCGATTTCATGGGGTGTCCTCATTTTTTCACATTGTATTTTTCACATCATATCATAAATAGCCATTCAACTAAAATGCATCAGGATATGATATGAGAGGATACTTTTATTTTTTGTCCATACCGCCATTTCTTATCTGCACCTAGGGAACAGCAATACTGATGAATCTCATGATTATTTACAGTACAAAGCAATGTTATGTTGCATGGCTCCTGGGAGCTCTTGTACCATAAACCAGCCAATAAAAGCAGATCCATTGTTTTCCCCACAAGCCCTCAGCAAAAGAAAACTCAGCATTTTTAATTCTGAGGTAAATCAAACTTACAATTTATAATTTATAAAAAAAAAAAAAGGTTAATTCTTCTGTTTTTATTCCTTTGTACTTGTAGAACGAAGATCCTCTTCCTTCTCCGGTTCTTGGCTGACTACATTCCTGGAGTTGGCTTAGTTGCACGTAAGTGAGACCTGTTCCATCTTTTCCATTTCATCTTGGGTGCATACGGAGTAAAGACAAGCATATTTCCATTCTATAAAACTCAATGATGACATCTATTATGTCCATTTCTGCTGTGCTCAGGTCCACTGATGGAATATTTACCCATCTGGCAGAAAATCTACTTTTATAACTGGGGCTGATATCAGAGCAGAAAAGCGGAAGGTCATGACGACCTGCATGCAGGAGCCTTTACCTCTGCTGGAAAGCCACACTGGGACTCAAACACACACACACACACACACACACACCTGTGCCAGAACATCACTGCTGATAATCTGCGAGTTGAAGATGAGGTGCAGCCGCGTGTGGAAGGCAGATTGCGCTACACTCTGCTTTGTGACTGAGCACATGTTTGCTTCGGTTTGTTTAGCTAGTATGATTGAACGGTAATGCACAGATACTGATTCAGTAAATAATTGTTCTTTTTTTTCATGGGTTCGTCTTCGTTCTGCTTTCATTGACAATGAGCCATTGTTTTCCTCTGTTGTTAAATAATACCCGTTTTCATCATTCCTCATTGTGCCACATTTTAACATTGTTCCCTGTTTTTGTTTCAGGAACATAAATTCCATTCTTTCCTTTTAGAGACAGTCCTTTTAAAGGCACATATCTTTCATTTTCAGTTCAATGTGCACAGATCAGCCATACCATTTTTCACCACCTTCCAACTTAAGTCATCCTGTAGCATCTGACACCAAGAAGTAGATTCTTTAAGTCCTGTAAGTTGTGAGGTGGGCCTTCCATGAGCATCACTGGGCCTTAATTGACCATGATGCTGTTGCCAGTTTACCAAATGGCCATTCTTATACCACTTTTGTTTTGTATTGATTGCTGGATACCAGAAACCACCACAATACCTGTCTGAGGTTTTGAAGATGGACACCGCCATCTAGACATCAAAATTTGGTTCTTGTCAGAGTATCTCAGATTCTTAAAAGCAGGAACTATTCACAAAGTTAACACATTACCTTCAAGAACGGACTATTCTTTACACACACACACATACATTTTATCCCTTTGATTTAAACAGCCTGGTTACTGTGCCTTTAAGACTGAAATATGAAATGACCTCTGCTCTGATTCTGGTTGGCCACCCTGTCTGTACTGTAGCACCTTTAAATACAGTCTTTTTTTCATTATGTGGGCCCTTTAGATGACAATGCATGCATAATAATCCAAACTAACGTGCTGAAAATAAGTCGGTGCTGTTGTACATTTGTTTTTCAGGCTCATGTGTAGTGTGGAATAGACTTTACTTTCTTTATTGAAACTCTTTATTGGCTGATATAAGAGCAGTCTATCCTTTTTGCAGTTATACAGTCTTAAAAAAAGGTGCCTCAAATAGTTAGTTGAGCGATGCCATAGAACCAGAAAGGTTCCATAAAGAAGTATGCTAATATTGGAGATTAGAGGGTATAGAGCCTTAATTTAATGAAGATTCTTTTCCATCACACATCTTTCTGAACATGGTTCTTTCTGGTTCTTCTATGTCCTCACTCAAAGAAGTATTAGAAGCACCTATATTATTAAGATTGTACTGTTTGTGAAGAGAGCCCCAATAGAACTAATGCAAACAAACCAGCATTATAAGCAATGAGTCAATGAATTGGCTTTTGTTCACTGTGTGATATGAAAGCTTGTTTCTGATATTGAATAAAACCCACTGACAAAACAGCTGATGCAAACCTTTCGCAATTTTAATCAGGGTGTGTCAGAATGGGAAAATCAAGACCCCATTGAACTCCAGTTTGAGAAATGGATGGTGAATTTTCTGCACATGCCTTCATGCATTTAATAAATCAGTAAGCAATGACAAAAGTGATTTACTCCTTCGGCTTTCTCCCCTATCTAAGCAGATGGTGATCAGACAGTGCGTTTTATCAAAGCAGAAAATGAAAACAAGAAAATTAAGCAGTGCACACTCAACCACTGTCTAATTTATGATGAGCACCTTGGAGCTGCACATGAATGAAATGGTATGAATCCTAATCACCTCTCACGTTTTAACGTTTTAAAGCACAGTCATAAAGAGCACTTCTGTGCAGAAATAAAATTAGTGATGCTAAATAAATAGTAAACAAGAGCTGCACCATCCTATTCAGGTGCTGTGATGATAACCGCAAACATGCCTTATTAACCAGTACATACCTATGGATTTGCTTTCTATTCTGTTTGTCAGATTTATGATGTCATTTTAAACTGCAGTTGTTCAAGCTCTGCTCTTATAATGATTGATCCTACTGTCCTCATCAATTAATTGAACAAATCCCAATGAAGGAATCACTGGCAAATGTCAGGTGTATAAGTGGGTTTAAAAAATTTCTTCTGGTTTCACATTTTGAAAACTACTGTGCTTAAACCTAATAATTTGCTTTGACAAACAGAAAGCCTGGATTCCTGCGCACCTGTGTACAGATATGGCTTTAAAAAGTCTTCTCTACAAATCAGCTGTAAAGTCAATAAGAGGTGTTTGCTTTGAAATAATTGCAAAGATTGCAGAGATTTAATTAGAATGTATTGGGCTTGCTTTACTGAGGATCTGATGGCTCATTAATCACTTACTGGCAATAAGCCTGTAATTCTAATTAGAAGTGAATAATTGACAAGATAATGACTGCTGTAATGGATTCAGTGCTTAAGTATTTCTGACCAAGTTCCCATAAAGGTATGTTAACCAAAAACATGATTCTTCAAAGGCTCTTGTTAAAGATGTCTAGTGGAGTGTAGTGGTTCAAACCATGACAACTTAAATGGTTAAGTACAAATCTAGGAACCCTTTTTAGTACTATAGAACAGATGATTAGATTAAATAAGATGGTTTTGTTTACATTTTTTTTTTAACAGGGTACATTTAACATGAGTTAATATTAATTAAAATAAAAAATACATCGTTTTAGCCCACAAACACATTTACAAGCAAGACTTTTTAGCTAAGGCTATTTAGCTAAAAAATATTGCCTTTTTTCTTGCCAGTCACTATAATTTAACCCTACAGAGATCCTACGGGCCAAACTGACGTTTCAGAGTTTAAAAATATAGTAAAGATTTTAAATGTTATAATATTTTATTGATTTTTTTGGAATGTGAAACCTAATTGGGCTTTTTACATGAACATGTAAATGGATAAAGTGTTTAATGTGTTGTATTACACCCTCTGTTCAGGTCATGTACAAAGATGAGTAACAAAGAGTAAAATATATGAAAATTAAGCCAGATGTTTGGGTTTTTTTGTTTGTTTGTTTTTTGTTTTGTTTTGTTTTGTTTTGTTTTTTGTTTGTTTTTTTGTTTTGTTTTTTGTTTTTTTGTTTTTGGAGGGAGGGGTTATGGTTTTTTGGTGTTTGTTTTCAAAAACAATGTGATTTTCTTATTTAAAAAAAAGTAAATTATTAAACCATGTTTACTTTGAAATTAAAAACATTATTACACTAAATATTGAATAAACTAATAATATTTGAGAAAATATTGTACTTTTAGGTGTTTAAACACAACAGTTGAGTTTTAATCAGGAGTATTATTGCTGCTGTTTACAGTTTAGCAGTGTTTAGTTCTGTAAAGATACGTCCTCCTTTTCCTCCTCCTGTGTAATAGAGAGTGAGTGTAGGTAGTGTGTGTAATTAGACAGTGTAAGTAGAGGGTAAGAGTAAGTAGACAGTGTGAGTAGACTATAAGTAGGGTGTGAGTAGAGTATAAATAGGGAGTAAGTATAGAGTGTGAGTGGAGTGTAAGTAGAGTGAGAGTAGTGAGTAAGTAGAGTGAGAGTAGTGAGTAAGTAGAGTGAGAGTAGTGAGTAAGTAGAGTGAGAGTAGGGAGTAAGTAGAGCTCTCTTCTGTTGCAGCCATGTTTCAGGCAGCAGCAGCAGGAGGAGGAGATTAGAGACAGTTAGGAGAACAGAAAGTTGTTTACCTGTGCAGAAACACTGCTGGGGTAAGTAACTCATATACGTCTGTTATCAAATCGACACCGCAGGTAATCGTTAGGCTTCCGGGTCCTTGCGTATTAATTTAAAGCCAGGGATAGTTAAGAAGCAGGGCATTTTCCTGTGTTTGTTCTGGTTTGGATTTGGGTTTTAAAGAGTCGTTTATGACCGTTCAGAACGATGTCTGTGTTTGACTGAAGATACAAACAAATGATCGCGAGGTCTGGGGTTATATTACTGAGCGCTTGTTTGTCGAATGCTGCGAATAGTCCGTTCCACCTTAAAAAGTGCTGCGGCCGCGGTCCGGCCCGCGCAGTTAGGCGGCGTCAGAGCGGCAGCGGCCGCAGCATTTAAGATGGAACGGAGAAACGGAAAAGGCACTCAAACCACCCTCATTATTGACCCCCTATGTGCGGTGTATTGTACACGTTTGTCCCGCGTGTTTTAGGTCTTCATCGTGTCGTTTTGTACTTCCGTTTGGGTAAAAACGTAGAAGAGTGGAAGTGTTTGTGTCTGAAGGTCTGCATGGTTCTGCTCTGTGTATGAAGCTGTAGAGGAGCCTGACTCTGCTGATGTAGCCCGTTTCAGTTTTAGTTCTTCTTTTAATGAACGGAGCTGCTGGCCTGTGGTAAACAGCAGGGCAGCTCCTCTACACACTTGTTTACGAAGCGTGGCCGCCGCGGTGCCAGTATTAAAGGTGGACAGAGAGCATCGTCTCCCCGAAAGAAAGCCCCCGCAGGTCTATGATAACTCACTCCTCTCATTCACATTCTTTCACTGGCTAATCTGTCCGTTTTCGGCCTCGGTTTACTCCTCTACGCTGTATTTACACCCTCTCTGATATCCCCCTTCACTTTTCTCTGCGCTTGTTTTCCTCCAAAAGTCATTTTTCTAACGTATTCAGCTTTATTCATAAAGGGCGGGGTTTCCGCAAGGAGGCGGGGTTATGCGCTGGAATGAAGTGATTGACAGCCTTGACGACCAAAGACGATAGGATTTGGGAGGGCGATTCCAGTCTGTGGGCGGGTCTAAGCAAATGAAGTCTGGCCCCGCCTCTGCCCTCTGTTGGTCCTTTGACTCTGGTTGCAAATTTCACAGCGCGAGGGATGATTTTGTTTGACTTTTTTATAGAATGGAAGGTGATGGAACCACGCCTCTAATATACAGGGGCAGGATATGACTGACCTTGAGCAAGGCACCTAACTACCCCCTGGCCAAGGATAAGCATGTGTGTTCACTGTCCCCTAGTGTGTGAACTCACAAACGTAACACAAGCAGATGAAATGATCAAGAAGAAGAATGAATAAACCGGTTGTTTTCCACACTGATATTTTTGGAAATCCATTGGAAAGTAAATTGTGTATAATTGTTTCTGCTCAGAACTTTGGAGATTTAAGATATGTTCTTCTGTAGATTTCCTCTGGTTTACTTGACCCTGACCTGATACCCACATTGCTCTGATTGGTGGTGGATCTGCAGCTTCTCACTTTAATAGATTTTTTTTTTTCTTCCAGAATATTGCTCTCCTCCTCACTTTTCCAGGGCCATCGGGGCTCCATGTAAAGTTGTTTGAAAATGCTTAAATTAATTTCTTTACATTAATTTTCTTCCTCTAGCACAGTTCCTTTAATGCTCAGAGGTAAATCGGCAAAACAGGCCAGGCCAACATAACCAAACATGTACAAATCCTACTCACAAAAATTTGAATTGGATCCCAGCTGGTAGAACCTGTCGGTTTGTGTGTTTTTAAAGCAGGGAATTTTCTACATACAACAGTCTTTCAGTGTGGTTTGGCATGAAATGGTTTGTTCTTGAGAAACTTGTTACATTAAAAGTTTACAGGTGAGTCACTGTTTTACTTTGTAGGGCAAAATGGTTCACAAAGAATGATACAGATTTACCACTTATTTAACAGGATCGGCATTAAGACCCAGAAGACATGTTTAAGTTGACTGATGGGTTTGGATTGAGATGATATAAATGAATATCTTGATATGCTTTAGAGAAACATATGTAACATATATAAAACAATATGAATGAAAACCTTAACAAAGTGTAAAGTGTGAGTATTTAATTTTAACAATAAAAACACAGCATGTTGTGTCATTAAATTAACTTTAATTGCAATGTTTCTGTTTTATAGTTTGAACAAGACTTTACTCTAGAGGAGAGCAAACCAATCCATTTCACACACAATGTGAGTGGGTAGTTTGTGTTGTGTTGTGTTGTGTAGTTTATTTGTGATGTAGTCATGATGACCCCTTCTGCACCACCATCGATTCAGAGTTTGTCAGATTCTCTACAAAGAATCGTTTCATTCCAAACTCCATTCTGAACGAGTGCAATTGTTGGAGATCCGTTTTAACTGCAACTGTAGTCAGAAAAGCTGTAAGAAAGTAATTCAGATGCCTTCACATACTCTCTTTTCATCTCTCTCTCTCTCTCTCTCTCTCTCTCTCTCTCTCTCATGTTTATTCCTAGGGAGGAGATGAGTGAGGACGTGTTTGAGGTCCCTGCGAGGAATGAGTACCGCTACCTTGTGCAGGATGAGGGGGAGGAGGAGATCCAGTATGCCCGACGTCACTACGTCAGCCCGTTCCTGATGCTGTCGAAGAGATGCATGTTTTTAATAGCTTGCGGGGTCCTTGCTTTACTTGCCCTCGCTGGATATTTGGCTTATGTGGCCGAGACTCCACCACCAGGCATCTCTGAGGTGTTCACAGATTGTGGTTGGCTGCGTGGACGATGGAAGGGTGGGGCTTATTCCTTCAAAGGCATCCCCTATGCTGTCCCACCTGTTGGCGAACGGCGATGGAAGCCTCCAGAAGATCTGAAGGCTGCTGGGAAGTGTTGGCATGGCGTTTATGATGCCACATATTTCCGTAGTGCCTGCGCACAAAAAAATCTCCTAAAAACAAATGGCTCTATAACTGGAAAAGAGGATTGTCTTCATCTAAGCGTGTTTTCACCAAGTCTTTTGCCTGCCAAACCCCTTCCTGTCATGGTGTGGATCCATGGAGGGTATTTGCACATGCTGAGTGGACAGGAGAAAGGCTACTCACCCACCGAAGAGCTGGCGGCCCAAACGCAAACGGTTTTTGTCAGTCTAAACTACAGGCTCAATGCTTTTGGCTTCATGGCCCTAAAGGTACTGAGGGAGGGTTCATCCACAAATACTTCAGGTCAGTCCTTTCAGCACAGCTGTCTGATTAAGTCTACATAGAATGTCTAAACTGCTCAGGGAAGCTGTCCATCTTGGAATAAACCACTGTCCACCAGCATTAGCGCTCCTCACTTGTCATATGTCCACTCTGGATGAGTCATTAGATTTCAGACCACAGCAGTCGTTTCAAGAAACTCAGCAATAGGGTTTTTGTCTTTAATAGAAAATTTGGGACAGAATGATTGATGTGGATTATTTTAGGGCAAAATAATATAAGGTTTGTGGAATTGCACTGATTTTGTAACACTTTCTCATTGTTCACTGGTTGACATTCAGAGTGAGTTTGGAATAAAAATATTTAGGCTTTTTTTTAGAGAAGCTTACCAACTTTATATACAGTAGTGTTGATGTGTAGCAGATGGATAATGGTAAAGTACATGTTCTGCTCCACCATGAATGTGTTAAAAAATGTGTTTACCTCTTTTAAAACTATTGTCTCAGACATCAATTCAAAACATCTAGACAGAGAGCAAGAGTAAAAACATAACGTCTGCTTAAACTAAATGAAGATGATAATGATATAATAATCTGACATCCAATCAGCTTCTTGTTACTTAACATTTTGCAGTTTCCATATGTTATTGTTTACAGGCTTTTCATCTAAATCTGTATTTTTTTATGATACGTGCATCTGTTCAGCGTGGAAACCCTCATAACGCCTATGAAGTCAGAAAAAGTGTGATGCTGTATTTTAGTATTGTTACAAGACGTACTGATTGTTGTTTTGAATACAGGGAACTATGGCTTTATGGATCAAATTCTAGCTCTCCAGTGGGTTCAAAGAAACATCCATGCTTTTGGTGGAGACCCAGGAAGAGTTACCATATTTGGCCAGAGTTCAGGTAAAAATGTGTTTTGTTATTTGATTATAGGAATCTATGAAAAGGTTGCTGTGGGGCAAAAACCTTGAGTTTAATCCACAGTTGTGTGGCAGTTCTGTATATTGCATTTACATTTGATGATTAGTGGACAAATAGAAATACTCCAAGATGATTTTCCATGAAACTATTTTTCCATTGGCTTCCAGTGAATGTGGAAGTTTTTTCCTTCTCCTGTGAAAGTGTCATTTTAGAAATGGAGGGTTTTTGTCCAACAGGGATGGTGTGTGTTATGGGTGTAAGGGACACAACATTATTCACTGCATTCAGTGGAAAAAATGCTAAACAGTTGTTTCTGTTTGCTTCATTCATTTTATGGGTTCCCAAACTTTTTTCCCAAGATCATTGTTAAATGGTCAAGCGAGTGTCACGTTTACCTTTTACGATTATCTTAATACTGTGGAGCTGTAGAGAACTTTAGTTCTGTATCTAATTATTCTTATCTGTATTGTTTTCAATGTTGTGTTACTGACTTACAGTCAGTCATTGCAGACCAAGAAAATTCTATGTGACCTATGAGTCTTGCAGCAGTGATTTGAGGTGCACAGCAAAAACGGACTCTCAGATGTCTGCACAATGTCCCAAGCATCCGTCTCACTACACTCAATGCACTTCTCTTACATGTAACTTTTCAGGCACGTTGCACTAGTGCTTCACAAGCACAGCTAACTGTTTTGCGTGCGGAAAGTAACGTGAACCATGGGACACACACAAGGTCAGACTGTGTGTGCAGTAAAGAGAGTGACTCAGGTGGATTTTTATCTCTGTATCTCTATTTTCTCACCTACTCACAGAATATTTCACTGATATTCTGGTTTTTCACATCTTATTTCAACTCCTAAAATCATTGTTGATTGAACAAGGACAGTGTGTCTGAGGTTACGCGTGGTAACGCATTGAACATGCTAAAAAAAAAAAGGAGGTAGGTGGGTAATCAATCCTCACAGAGATGATTGATTACCTACCTAATTCTTTTTTTTTTTTTTTTTTTTTTTTGTATCTTACTCACACCAAACCCTGCGGTCCAAACTGTGGTTTTTGTATACTGTTACACCCCTTGTTATTTATTTGTTTGTTGGATTTATTTGATTTAATATCCATGTCCTTTTATAAGGAGGAACATCAGTATGGACACTGATGATGTCACCACTAGCCAAGGGCCTTTTTCATCGTGCAATTGACATGAGTGGCTCGTACGTTTATAATGCCTCTCTGGAGGCAGCTGAGAAAGACAACCTCGTGTTCCTGAAAAAAACAAGCTGCAAGGACGCTGCTTGTCTCCGAAAGCTTGACATAACTCAAGTCCTACAGGTAAGATACACTTCACAAGACCAGGCAAAAGTACAGCAGAGGCCAGTGTTCTGCCTACAGGCTCCCTGCTGAGTTTATTTCATTTGTTGGCATCTAATGGCTACTTGTATTATAAAAACTCAGTGATAATGCCTTACAGATGTTAAAGATACCATCTAGATAAATAGTTTGTTAGGGCACTAGCTGGTTGACGGTTATTTTAGATTCACATTACATTTACATTTGCGGGATTTAGCAGACCCCTTATCCAGAGCGACTTACAAAAGTGCTTTGCTGTTCACTCAGAATATCCTTAGCTAGTAGACTAGGCTGGAATCTAGAGATTCCTCACGCTTAGATCCTGTTGAAACAAATGTCTTTATGGAGTTAAAAACTCCTGAAACAGATGAGTCTTCAGTCTGCGTTTGAAGACAGTGGGACTCAGTAGTTCGGACTCCCAGGGGAAGTTCGTTCCACCATTTTGGTGCCAAAACAAAAATGCCAGGTGATGTGAATTTGAAAGCTTTATTAATGCGTCTAAGACTTCCAAACTTTTGACCCAACACCCATGGGCTCCACATTTCTGTGAGAATTTGATTGTATTAAGTGACAAGATCATAGATGAGGTCAGAATGTTGGAGTAGCAAGACTGACCCCAGAAGCATTGGATGAAGTGCCATCATAGCACAGTTCCACTGTTCCACGGTTACAATACTGAGGGTTTTACAACCTCAGGGACAAACCTGGGCTTTCATTAAACAATAATAATGAAACTTTGCTTTTATCACAGAATTCAGTGTTTCGCCTTCTTATTTTGACCATTCAGGCCATACCATGGCAGGAGTATCCCTCGTGGGCAGCAGAAGACCTGACAGACATTCCTGTTAAAGACAGCTTTGATGGTCCAGTAGCTGTTGTGGATGGACATGTCCTCTTAGATCCTCCATTTGAAGCCTGGAAGAAACCTGGATTGTACAATGACGTTCCATTCGTGGTTGGAACAACAGGGCAGGAGGCAGACTACAGGTTAATGTTACAGTGTACACAATCTTCGCTCTGTCAGTTTCTAACGAAATCAAGCTTCTGTTAACTGTGTCTGTAATTTGTCATTTCCAGTCCCACAATGAAGAACATTTCTTCATGGACTTGGGGAGACTATCAGTGGTTTGTAACAGGTATGTTTTTATTACACATAGTATTGTTATAATATTTCACAGTTTCACAACCGAACATGTTCCATAATACTTCTCATTTTGCAACCCGGATGAATTCCATACTAGGACTCCTCCTCTATTTGCGCCGGGTATTTCACAGCAGTATTACGACTGCTGTAATGAGTAAAGTGAATTCTACAAATGTCTGAACTGCTCTCTTTCTCCGATTCCATATGAAGAGAAGCTGAGCCCTTTTGGGGAGCATGTTGTATCTGAAGCTCTGAGCCTCTATAACAGTACGGCTCCCTGCCCAACAAAGGACCGCTGTCCAGAAAGGCTCTACACCACCCTGGTATCTGACATGAGGGTCAGCTGCCCCAACAATGACCTGGCCAAGCGAGCTGCAGGTTCAGACAAACTTATCTACCTCACAAACTTCAAATGACCATCATTGTAGTTTTCTCTTTTGCTCTCTTACAGCAATGTTTTGATTTCCAGATGCTTTGAAGAGTCCTGTGTACCGTTACATAGCGACCTACACTCCGTCTAAAGCTGCAAACTTCTCCTCCTTGATACCTTACAATAGCCGCTTCTCCTTCCATCTACTGGACAGCGTGGCATTCTTCGGTGGACTTGAGGTGGTGTTAGGGACAATGAGCTCTGAAGACAAGGCTTTCCAGGAAATGCTCACCAAATACTTTGTTCACTTTGCAAAAGAAGGTGAGTTTAATTTGTTAAGGATATTAACAAAGTGCTTTTTAAGAAATCCAAGGACACATACAGTCGTGTGCAAACATTTTAGATTTTATGTGTGATACTTGCGTTTGAGTCACGTTACAGGTTTTTCACACAAGTTCTAAAAGTAGATCAAACAAATGAGACAAAAATATTAACACTTGGTCATTTATTTATTGTGAAACATTATCCAGTATTACATATCTGTGAGTGGCAAGTATGTGAACCTTAAGGATGAGCAGAGAGCTTGAAGGTGAATTTAGTGTTTTCAGTCAATGGTATGATAATCAGGTGTGAGTGGGTGCTGGATCTTCAACACATTTGTTGTTGTTTTTGTATTTACAAATATATCATCGTTTGTTGCATTTGTTCATCATGAATGAACAGAAGTTAATGAGTTGTTGATGCTCATCTGGCTAGAAAAGGTTATAAATCCATTTCTAAAGAATTTGGACTCAAACAATCCAGACATATTGTGTACAAATGGAAGAAATTCAAGACCATTATAACCCTCCCCAAGAGTGGTCAACCAACAGGGATCACTCCAAGAGCAAGGCATGTAAGAATCTGCAAAGGTCTAATTATATTGCAGTTTGACTGGGGTGACCACATTTTTTGCATCAGGATATATAGGCAAATATAATTTATTGACAAAGTATGACTAAATTTGACTAACAGCGACACTTGTTGAGGTAAGACTTTATAAATGTTTGTATAGGTTTAGGTCAGATATTATGGAAGGCTAAGAGTCTTATTTTTCCATGTTGCAGGTAAGATGCCATCTGGCTGGGAGGAATTTCCTTCACAGACTGTCCTGCTGGACAAAACTCTCCAGGTGGCACCGAACTTATTTGCAGAAAGATGCAAGTTTTGGGAGGAAAATGACTTTTACAAATATGCTTGGATCAACTAACTGTTGTTCGGCATAATTAACACGCTTCACTAAAGCAGAGTGCACCAGCCAGGCCTGAATACCAAAACGAATCTATTCTGTATTTTAACGTCTTAATTCTTGCTATTTTAAATAGCTGTATCTGCAGGGATGACACACATGTTGCACTGAGACTTGATAGTTGAAATTTAAAAATGGAGTTAAATGATGGTGTATTTAATAAGGAAAATGGCTTTTAGCTTGATTTGAGACTTTCACAGCTTTTCACACCATTTTGAAAACCACTGTGTGAATGTTACAGTAGTATACATTTAAATGTACTGTTACATTTTGCTATGACTAACAGACTTTCACCGACACTTTTTTTCCTTACTGATCATGTGCTGATGGCTAAAATTTATAAAGGCCTTCTCACAGCAACACAAGCCTATTTTTTGTATTTCAGTGTTGTAGGTGTACGTTTCTCTCCCCCATCGCAAAGGGTGACTTGCTTTCATGTTATGTGTGATCAAAGGGTCCTTTGACTACTGCAGAGTGGAAGCTATGATTAGGGAATCAGGTCTAATCATAGGCCCTAAGCCAGGCCTGCACTGATTATCCACTAACCCTCACTGCGTCTTCAAGGTTAAATGAAGACTGGATTTGTGAGCTCGCTCAAACTGCGCAGAGAGAGACTGGATGAAAGGTCTTCACTGAAAAGAGCACATGAAAGAGCGCAGACACTTGTGTAGATCTCTATGAAAGTGCAGATTCTTTTCTACTGCAGTGCCATGTCACAGGGTCAGCAGCGCCTGGGACACGTTTTTATTTCCACTGTTTCCTTTGAATTACTCGTGTTTTGTATGTTTTCAAGCTTAAACATCACCTTTTTGCACCTTGGGAAGGTTTCATATGAAACACCATTTTATGCACATTGATTATATGTCAGAGTGAATGAGTCGAGCACATTTTGGGAAGGGGCATTTCAACCTTTATTTACATAAAACTTGATTTGCTTTTCTTTTCAACAGCCTACAATAAATAACTGTTTTTCAAATGACGTTACCTTTTATTTCTCAAATTTTGCACTGGATTACAAAGGGACAGGCAGATGACTGAGGGAGGGGGGTCTTTTTGTGCCCTCCACCCATTTGATGATCAGATATCAATCTAAATAATAGGGTTAAAAATTACAACTTTGTAATGCATGTATGAGGAAGTAGTATCTTACATGCACATTATTAGCAGAGAGAACTGTATCACCAATGAGTCTGAAAGTCAAAAGGAAAATTGGAGAGACAGATTTAAATCCATCTGCCCACACACGCTTACTTTCCTAGCTCCTTTTGTCAGGTTGGAGGAGAAATCCCATTCAAGTTAATAAAACTAAAGTTGTGTAGGACACAACTTGGGTTTGGCCAAAATCTCAAGAGTATTGTTGATTATTATTAAATAATCCCATTACATTAGTTTGTGTGCAAGGGCACTGTAAGGACACACTGAATGTACTACAATTATTTTATATTCATGACACAAAGTGATATTTCAAGCCTTTTTTGCTTTACTTTTGATCTGTATTGCTTATAGCTCATAAAAAATCATTTTCATTTTGAGTAAATTACTATTATAATAGTATAAATAACTATAAATGTTCAGCACACGCGGTCACAACCATGGGGGAGATTGCTGACCTGGTAGTCATTCAGATGATGATTGACCAACACTCTCCACAAAGAGGGTATGCCACAGGTCACTTTTGAAAAGGCTGGCTGTTCTCAGTGCTGTATCAAATATAGTAATAGAGCATTTGTCTGGAAGGGTGTTTATGTGGTGGGAAAGGTACGCAAGCTGCAGTAAAAACTACAGCATTGGGTAGATTGTCAAATTGATTGAAGAACATGGAAGAGTTTTCCAAGGAGTGGACTGAAGCTGATGTCAGCGCATCAAGAGCCATAGTGTTACAGGCTCAAATGCAGTGTTCCTAATTTCAAGCCACTCCTGGGCTTAGATCTGGACCGCTCAGTGCTCCAAAACCAGAAACTCCAAAAAAGTACCAGAGTCTCAACTCAAACTGTAACCGCAATGTGCCGGTGAGGATGTGGGTTTGTATTCCAGCAAATGGAAGCACATACAATCAGTCTGAACACTTGCCAATTAAGTATCCTAGTGGAAACCTGCAGCCACACCAGCCCATTGGTGGATAAGGTTTAACTTCCCTGCCCTTGTCTGGAGTCTGGAGGGACAGTGGAGAGGCACAGAATCCAAGGTGTCTGAAGTCCAGTGTAAAGGTTCCACAGTCAGTGATGGTTTAGGGTATCATCTGCTGGTGTTGGTCCACTGTGTTTTAACATATCCAGGATATTTTACAGCATTTCATACTTTCAGCTGCTGAAAAGCTTTGTGTGTGATTTCCTTTCCCAGCAGGACTAATTAGAAATATTGTAGTAACTTAAGATATTGGATTTCGGATCTTCATGAGCTATAAGTCATACGGATTCATACAATACTAAACAAAAAAGGCTTGAAACATTTCACTTTATTTGGTGTGATAATACATATTTTACCCTTTTGAGTTAAATTATGAACAAAAGTCTTTCACAATTTTCTAATTTGTTGAGCTGTGCTCGTTGGTGGCAAAACCATTTCCAACCTGCCAAGCTTCAACTGGCTACAAAACAGTCCAGGTTGGTAGAGCAGCATTTTAAACCCAAACCTACACTACATATAGGACACTTAATACTCATTAGCTTGAACGGGAGATCTGCTGATATTCTGGAAAACTTGATCAATCTTGCAACACTTGATGGAAAATAATGCTTTCATGGGTGGATCATGTTCAGTTTAGATCCATCCAAAATTCTAAAAATTCATTTTCAATCTCTAGGAATTGTTGCATGTAAATGTTCTAATATAAAAAAAGGCTACAGACATTTAGTCGTATCTGTGAACCCTGTATCAGGCAGATTCTTCTTCCTTTTCACCTTTTCAAACATGTGAAGGAAAACTAGGAGGAGCAACTTGAGGTTTTGAGAGGAGTTTCACAAGCACAGGCCTGTAAGGGACATGCTTGGAGAAAGAGCACAAAAACATGTTTTTTTTTCAAAGTGGTTTCCGTTACAGCTCTGAAGGAATAAATTCCACTGGCAACTCCAGGGGTCCAGTCACCCACCGCCATGTCCAAACACAGAGGATGTATTGCACATTAGCCTGTTTGTCAGAACTGCTGCATAAAACAAATTTTCAAATCGTAGGATCCTGAAAATCTAAAGCTACCTCGCTGAGAAAAGCAAAAAATACTTTCCCAGTCAATCAAACCCTGAAGTCCCAGTCTTCCAACACAGCTGGCTGAAAAACTCTATTAAAAAAAACTATTAAACTGGGGCAGCTATGCGTATCAGGTGACATCCATACAGTCATCTGAATCTGATTCATATCAGCCAGCTGAGTTCCCTTTCTTTCTGAGGTGAACACCACTCTACAGTCTTAACTGCACTGTTCAGGTAGAATATGATACCATTTAAATACAAAAAAGAAAGCCATGAGAACATGGTAGAGCTAAGAAGACGTTTGGTTATACATTTCATTTCATAGAGAATACTTTTTTTTTTCTTAAAATCAACAACTATTTGAAATCTCAGATCAGTAAATGGCATAGAAAACAGGACCTGTTAGTTTCAACAGAAAGCACTGTGGTTCTGAGAAGAAAAAAGAAAAACACTTTCTACACCTCTCAGTGCTTTTGTTATCTGAAAATAAAACCACACATTTCCAAAGAGAAAGGAAATTAAAATACTGTCAGTCAGGGGGTCGGTGACAATCTATAAAGCTCTGGGGACAGAGGCAATGAGGTCCTGTGTCTTTTCTGTTTCACTTCCTTTCTTTTTGATTCTCTACTTTCTCTCTCAATCTGTTTTGTGTAAATATAGATGAGAGAAAAACAAAGCCAGATCCAGTCAGCAGTGTTTGCATCCTGTTTGATGTCACTTCCTTTCGTGTATAGTTCATGCAGTCGTCTCAGTAGGAGCCGTAGCGATCCTAAAATGGAGGAAAAGGAAGTTTATGTAATAATGGAAAAATGAAAACTCTGTACAGTCTCCTGCCAAAGTGCTGCAAGTCAGTTCTTTCATTTTTGCTCAACATTGAAGACATTAGGGTTTGACATTTCAGCTGTTATTTCCAATGTTTGTATTTAGAAATGTTAGAACAAGCTATTCTGTGTTTGAATTGAACTGGTACGTGAAAATATAGTTGGAGCTGTTCAACTGGGATCGAAAATCCCTGAAAAATCGGATTTTCTAGTTCAGAAACCAGGATGGCTCTACTGCATTTCAAGAGTACTGCTGAACTGTCTCCATGAACAAAATAATGCATGGGTTACCAACTGGCATTAATATGGAATAATGAGATCAATAAGATGTGACATATTTTGATTAGATTTGTCATAAAAAAAAACAGCATTAAACTAATTGTTAAACTAAATCTTTTAGTTGTTGTTTAACTTTACGAGATGTTTAACTGGGATGCAGCTGACTTGAGTGTGACGTCATTCCTAAGTGTAATCTCCAGGAAAAATGAAATGCAGGATTCGAACATGGTATATTTAAAATTCAATAACATGGGAAATAACAGATCTGAAAGATTTATAGACTCATTGAACCAGGACTGACTGGCAGCAAAGAAAGAAGTGTGAGAAAGAAAAGATCTGATGATCCAAAATGCTCAAGCTCATCAGTCAAACATGGTGGAGGTAGTGTCATGGCTTGGGCTTGTATAGTCATTTCTGAAACAGTAACTAATCCTGATTGATGACAAATGTGATGGATGGCAGAATGAATTCGGGAGTCTACAGAAAATATTCACCTTTCCAGTTTGCAGAGAACTAAACTGTGTGTAATCATAACATTTCTATAATGCCACCAATCATTTCAGTACATTTATGACAAAACAATACTGTGATAAAAGACTGTTTATTTCCCTTGTTTCCAGCACTAGTCAGGTTAGATGTCATGTTCACAGAGGGATATTAGATGCAAATGCTATAAAGGGAGGAGTTTGGAGAGGCAGACGACTCACCTGAATGGTATTCATAACTCCATTAGCCAGTACGGCCATTTTTCCAGCCACAGTCTTCACCCCCTGTTTAAACTGGGCAATGTCAGGCCCAGAGGGAAGCACACTCTCAAATCCTGATGCTCCTACAAACAAACAGGCACACAGTCAGTTTTCTCAGGCATACACCCAGTTCCATAAAACAGACAGAAAGGCCAGGGCAGGCTCAAAAATGAAGAACAGCTCACCAGAAGAACGACTGCTGCCATCCCCAAACAGGTCAGCAGAGCTAATGGAGGTACTACCAGACATGCTCTCCAGGCGAGTCTTTGCCTCATACTGAAACACACATGCAGAAGAGATCCAATAAAGTCAATCAGATGTTGTCAGCTCCATCCCACCCATCGCTCATTTCTAAATTAAATGAAATTAAAATAGCTTAGGTGACTAAATAAATCATGACCTCTCCTTTTCCTCACCTCAGCATTGGTCTCACGGCCAAAAAACATGTCAGAGGAGATGGCCTTAGCATTAGCAAACTTCTGCCGTGCCTCACTAGACTCTGCAACAGGCACAGAGGCTTCTGGCTTCCGTCTGCTGGGCAACCTGAAAGATTTCACATCATATACACCCCTCATCAGCCGTCTGCCCGCCTCACTCTTCTATTCAAATAGAAGTCAGTAAATCAAATACTCACGAATGTTAGTCTATAAATTCAGATTAAATGTATGGATTATAGCGAATAACCAACCTTTCTCCAATTGGCTGGATGCTTGAGATGGTGACTTCAGTTTCTTTAGGCTCCTCCTTCTCCATAACCCAGGAGGACGAAAAAGAGGAGGAGCCTGAATCTGTATCCCACCGTGAGCCAAAGCTGTCTCCTGCAGTGAAAGGGTTGTCCTTGTATCTGCCACGACACAGAGTGGGTACCGATTACACACGCATACTTAATACAAAGTCCTCAGTGTAAGCAGTTCAAATGGTCGGTCCATTGCATCCTTTGTTATGTAGACACGCCTTTTAATAAGGCGTTGAAACATCATGACTGTGTCAGGATCATTGACAGAGGTCCAAAAAATAAAAAGGTCACCCATTACTCAGAAGTCCAAATAAAAAGCTACAACACCCGTCCATATCACTGATGAGATTACAAATGACTGGTAGACTGACCAAGTTAGAAACTTACTTTGGTGGTCCAGAGGTAAATCCAGGCTCATCAAACATGTCCAGTTTGGAGCGAGAGGAAGACTTTGTGCCTACTGGGGTTTCCTGCTCAATCACCTGCATCTCCGACATCACAGAGTGAGAGACAACACTGAAAAGAGGAACAAAGGATGAAAAATAAGCAAACAACTGCAACAGATCCACTGCTTTCTTTCTGACTGCCTGTACAGAAAGCACTTAGGGCTGTAAGAAAACGTTGATATCAAAGTTTAGTGAGATTATGTTTTGTAGCGCTGTGTATTCTCAAAAACACAAAGTACATTTTAATTAAGAAATTATATGCAAAGATTCATGACCGACAGCATTTTGTGATGTGTTTAAACCCCGACAGCACTTCAGATTCACTTCAGATTCCTTTCTGATCGACATTCAATCTTAAAGTACCACAACTGATCAGTAGCATCCAGCTAAAGACACAGTACAGCATGCTCAGCCCCCTCCGTCTCAAAGCCGCATGCTCAGCCCCTCACTGTCAGACCCACACGATCATTACCACAGAATTACACTTATAGTGGTTCCTTTCAGAATTGCAGTCACACTTTCCTGCCCTAATGAAAGAAGAGTAATTACATTTTAAAGTGGCAAACTGAACAAATTTCAAATTCTGCTTTCAAGTGCAAAGTGGGGTGAGGGTTTTGTAGGTGAAGAAACCTGTTAACCAAGCGTGCGTGTGTTTTTATGGCAGATACAGAATTGTGAAATGGGCGTGGGTACTTCATTAGTTTGCTCGTAAATAGTTTGTTCTATTTACAATACAAAAGTAGTCGTTTTCAGCTACGCATCGGTGGAACTTGAATAATGCTCTTATCCCAACTCCTACACACACACACACACACACACACACACACATCAGAGCAAAATAACAATCCAGTTATGACTGTGAAATGACAGTGATAAACAAAAAAAACATTTTCCAAAATACAGAGCGTACGGATGGACCAGACACAGGATTATGCATACGCATTGATGTTTGTGCAGTGCCGATACAGACCTTCTGTTTCCAAAGCCCATGCCCAGTCTCTCAGCCTGCTCCCTCTTCTTTCCTTCCAGGGTCTGCAGCTTCTTCTCTTCCATTTTCCTGTCAATTTCCAGCTCTTTGTAGGCCAGGCGCATAGATGCCACACTGTATATGGGACAGGATTGTAAAGGTGAATAAGGTGAACAGCACATCTACCAATAGAAATGAGCCAGTACATCGTATCGTACATGGAATTAAGATACATCCACACCATTCAGATCACCCAGCAATCCAAATCTGACAACACATTCTCAGAATAATCATCTTAAAGCAACAGTTTGGCCCAAATTTCCCTTTCAAATCAAACCCTGCAGATCAAGCAAGAGAGATTTGTGGTGCTTTATTTGTCTTCAGAGCCACAATGCAATGATTTAAATGGTAGGTACAAAGATCAGTCACATCATTAGCACCACCTGCCCATTACTGAGTAGGTCCTCCAGGTGTCACCACAACAAGATCTGACCATTCAAGGCAAGGACTCCACAAGACCTCTGAAGGTGCCCTGTTGTATCTGGCACCGAGATCTTAGCAGCAGTTTCTTTATGTCCTCAATGTCCTGTGATGTCAAGTACCCATGGCCCAGGTGGTTGCTCACCTGTTGTTCATTCTTGGATCACTTTTGGTAGGTAATGACCAGAGCATAGCAGAAAAAACCCACAAGACCAACGTGATGTTCTGAAAATGTTCTGACCCAGTTGTTTAGAGATCACAATCTGGCTCTTGTCAAAGTGGCTAAGATTATTATGCTGCCTGTTCTTCCAGATTTTAACAATTATTTTGAACAGAATCAATGATTTTTACTTCACCCAACAGTAGTGCTGTTGCACATTGTGTACTGTGAACATTACAGGCCTAAATTAATGCCCAGCATACTTTCGTTTGTTGTTTCTGACACTGTAAAGCAAATTGATAATACTGGTCAAATACACGTTGAATTATTTCTTATACCTGTTTGAATTTTAGCCCATGTACTTTTGACCAGTTATGTAACCAGATACCACACATATTGGCTGCAGTTCTAAATGTGGGGTAATTATAGTTCTATAGCACTACAGTCTAAAGTAGAGCTGGTCAATCTATCAACATTTACTTTGATATTGGGATATAAAGATAATTGCTGAGGCTAGATCATTAATATCGAGTTTTTAAATGTTCCGTTATAATCTTGTGGAATCCTTTTATCTGCTTCCTTCTGCACTATTCACGCTTTCATGGACACATTAAAGAAGGGGGCATAAGACGTTGTGTCTATACAGAAGAAATGCAGATCAAATTATAATGTTCAAAAACAGTGGAAAAAAACAAGGATTTCATGAGGATTTTTTCACATTGTATTTTTCACACCGTATATCGACCATAGATCACCATTCAGTTCCAATATATCGAAATAAGGTTTTGTGTTCCATATCTCCCAACCCTATTAGAAACAAACACACCGTTCTGAATAAGACAGGTAATTGAGTGCACTCACATGGACTCCTCGGCTTGCTTCTTAGCCTCAGCAACCTGCTCCTCTCTTAGCTTCTCGGCCACCTGAGCCTGTTTCTCCACCTCGCTGAAACTCTTACTGCTCACCTTCTGCGCCCCCAAACCCTTCTTAGCTCCCAGCTGAGGACAAACCAGGACACACACACACATAAGAGAGACAAGGTGTCAAGGACACAAAGCTCAAAATTCAAGATTCAGTGATGTCCAAAGATTCCATAATCCTCTTAAAGGGAGGACATACAGGGGTTGGACAATGAAACTGAAACACCTGGTTAAAGACCACAATAATTTATCAGTATGGTGTACTAGGGCCTCCTTTTGCAGCCAATACAGCAACAGTTCATCTTGGGAATGACATCTTTTGGATACAATCCGGGTTAGAACCCCAACATCCCTTTCAGACAGCTTCCTCTGGCGTCCACAGTTAATCCTGTTGGATGTGGTTGGTCCTTCTTGGTGGTGCTGACATTACCCTGGATACAGTGGCTCTTGATACATCACAAAGACTTGCTGTCTTGGTCACAGATGGGCCAGCAAGACGTTCACCAACAATTTGTCCTCTTTTGAACTCTGGTATGTCCCCCATAATGTGTTGTTCATTGCAATATTGTGAGCAGAACTGTGCTCTTACCTGCTAATTGAACCTTCACACTCTGCTCTTACTGGTGCAATTAATGAAGATTGGCCACCAGGCTGCTCCAATTTAGCCATGAAACCTCCCACACTACAATGACAGGTGTTTCATTTTCATTGTCCAACCCCTGTAAGTTAAATTCAGGACCTGATCAACAAGAGTCTAAATCCAGCACTGCATTGTTCAACCTAACTGATGTTCCGAAGCATATGGTCAGTTAGAAACAAACAGAAAACTTGCAGAGACACACACAGTTACAATCATAGCAGCTTGGAGTGAACAGCTTTTCTGTTCTTTTACTAAGTGTAGAGAGATGCATCAAAATTACTGTGGCAAATGACCATATGGTATACATGCAGCCGATAGGAATTACAGAAAGAATGCTGGAGTAAATTCACAACCTTAAATCTCCTGATGTGGTCTACGTAAACAGAAACCTGTTCTGACACGAACATTCATGTGCATTTCTGTGGATTGTTGGAAATTTCACAGATACCTCTTCTTCTTTTTTTAACTTGGACTTCAGTGTGGGATGTAATATATGATGTTAACCTGCCACCTGCTGGATGAATTAAGTACTGCTCTATTATGAACGTGGTCAAAGATGGACTTTGGGACAAAGAAGTTGATTCATAACACCTACCCCTTTCTTAGCAGCGGTTGGTTTCTTCTTCCCTATGATGGAGGCTCTCGCTTCTGAAAACAGAGACAAGGAGCTTTTTCAGGAAAAGTCTGACAGTCCACTCATCAAGATGGACAGACCTCTGTCCTGTTTAGCTGAACTACTTTAAACAGACATCGGGCCTCATTCACCAATATCTTATATTCTTGAGTTTTTCTACAGAAACGTCAAAACTAAAGTCTGTCACTCTCATCAAGTCACAGAACTGCTCACAGCTACGCTCTTATAATGAAGGTTCCCAAGGTCATCCAAAACTGAACAGATCCCAAATAAGAACACATTGGAAAAGGTCAGAATCTTCATACAAAATGTTGATGAATGAGACCCACTGTTAGTATGTGAAGCAGTCACAATTCCTTGATTAATTAGTTTAAAAAAAAGGTCATTCTTAATTAATCAGTAGCTCTAATTCTATATATTTTAGATCTGGGTGGGTGATCACAATCCCTGTACAGTTTACTGTTTTTCTGCTCTCACAGATCTACTACAAGTAATTAACAGGTGAGTTGAATCAGATGTGCTTGTGCAGGAGGAGCACAAAACTGTACAGGAGGGTGACGTTCCAGGACCGGAGTTGCCAAGCCCCATTCTATGTTATCTTACTGCTCAGATTTATAGGTAATTCAATGACATTCAATGACATTTAAATCAAGTGTTATAAAATGAATCTGGAAAAAAAAAAAAAGTAGCTATACTTCATTCCTGATACATTAGAATCCCTAAAGTAATGCCTTCATTCAGGAAATTCAGGAATATGACAAACATTATATGCAAGACATGTTTCAGCAGGTGTTGACAGGTCTGCACAACACAAACGCAGTGAGTGTCAAACTCTAATCTGAAGTCAGACATCCCCTGTTTACACTGGAAGGCAGGGAAAAGGCTTGACAGCAAAGAAGCCACGAGAAAAGCTGGAGAAGGGAAAAGATGCGATAATGTTATTGGTTAATATTAGTTTTTAGTGCCAACTCAGAAGCATTTAGGCTCACAGTCCACTGGTTTATAACCAGAAAGCATATTGGCCCATAAGAAAACAAAACTCTTCATGTAAAACTGTTTGTCTTATTTGTCAAAGGCTGACACTGAAACTGGGAAAACTGGGCCTGAAGATTAGCTTATACAACAGAAGGTCTTCATGAAAACATCTGTCCCAAATGTCCCTCAAAAAAGGAGCAGTAAAGATGTGTTGCTAATACGAGGTAACGTGTCTAGTTGCAAAATGTGCACTTTTCTTAGTTTTGTCCAAAAGCTGTAGGTCAGACCCCATGATGACACTCTACTTATGTTATCACATCACGGTATTATTTGTGAAATTCTATTAAATCATGTTTATAGAACACGATGATCTGACAATTTTTTTAATTCATGAAGACTTTTATTATTAATAGTGACATTACTAGCCCACTATGGACAACAGTCACCCCTCAGAACGGGGCTGCAGACCACCATAGAGTTTAGGATATGTTCATAAAGCAGCTAAATTACTGTCTTTACTGTTTGCATTCCAACATGTCCATTACTGACACAGATATGCATCGTCCAACAATCCTTTTATCCTGACAGATTACACTTTTACTGTTCCAAACCTGGCTAGAGCACCCCCTAGTGGTTAGAACTTCGGTAGATCTTCACAGATAGGTAGAGTAGATCTATTTTTTTACCTTCTGAACCCTAGGCTAGACGTAGAGTCCTACAGGATTCTATTTTAGGGTTTGGGTTATGGTTATGAAAGTTTCATAGGGTCTATGAAACTGAGGTTACCGCTGAAAGAACTGCAGCTATGAGGGTAAAGAACTGAAGTGATGGTGTTTAATAACTTAAAGGATGGCTTGTTTTATCTGTTATTCCAGAGACGTTTTTAATGGCACAAATGAAAACCAAATTCACATACCATTTAGTAATCAGAAGTACTATAATCCAAACGATTATAGCGATATCCTTAGTAACGAGAGAACTTTCTAACAAAAACAGTTTGACAAAGATGCAGTTCTCTAACGCTGTGACCAATAGCAGTAATGGTGTCCATGCTCAGGCATGGCTAACTTTACACAAAGCCTTTACAACAGGCTAAACTGAACCTGCGCCCTGTGAGACGCACTACAGGGAGCAAATGGAGACATTAGGCCTGATTAAGCACACAAGCAAATATGCACTCCATCCATCGAACGAGAAAGAAAGCATCTCTAATCTCATTATTCCAGTACATTAATCCTCCCTGGACCTGTGTGTGCATGAGCTCTGCTCAGAAAGACTTTAAGATAATGAGCTCAGAGGCCGGAGAAGAGCAGCCGCGCTGTTAAAGTGCTTCTGATGAGATCAGTGACCATTAGACCTAGCAGCGAAACAAACGCAGGCAATGGGCACACTTAAGCTTTTGTCTTCTACACCTCATTATATGGACTTTCAAAACTGATCTGACTTTGTGAACTTAGGAATTTAGAAGGCAGGGGTGTCCAACCCTACTCGAAGTAGACTCGCTTCTTAACGTTGCTTCCTTTGAACGAGCCAGGTTTTAACAATGGCTGGAACTAAGCTCTGTAGGGTGAGTTGATCACCAGGAATAAGACTGGGCACCCCTCAGTGCCTTGGCTGAATGCCCAGATTCTTTTTTCCCATTACTCTCCATTACTCCCATCAAATAGACAATGGGCCTGTGTCTAATCTGTGACTTCACTGCTTTTTCTAGCACAAAACACTTCAAGGTCATAAGTTCTATCCCCGACACTGACAGGACATAAACCCCAATTGTGTGCTTAGTTTTCATTGGCTATTGATGACACTCATTTCGACTGAGTTGCTGACCAGTATACATTACTAGATCAAACATGTTTGATATGCTCTGACTGGTCTGAAGGGCAACCAAGAGGACAGCGGAGTCTGTGGCCCCACCTGAGAAACACCACCCGATTCTCGAACTGTCGACTCAACAAAATTCTGCAGACTAGAGCCGACCAGCACAGACTTGGCCAGACTGACAATTTTTGCTAAAATCAGGGTAAACACCACATAGTGTAACCTCAGCTTAAGGACATAATAATCGAGGTCTGCAAAAATGATGAGTTCATATCCACTTATTGTATTAGTTGATAACGCAGTTATCATGACAGACCTAGATAGTGCCACAAAGAAGTGTAACTATGTAAAGCAGAATAAGAAACGATGCTTAACAATGCAAACAAATTAAATAAACTCATTTGTTTTATAAAGACCCTTCCTGGAACACAATTTCTTAACTTATAAAGACTGAAATATGGTAATGGAACAGTAAGCAAGTGCAAATATGGTCCCAACAACATGAGGTGGTCACTACACCAGAAGAGAATGACACACCCTCACTGATTTTTGACATTTATTTTGTAGGTGTAAATCTTTTGACTGGAAGTGTAGTGTAATACAAAATGACTCAAGACATACAGTAGTCTGAAAGCAAAGTATTTAGTGTAGCGTTTGAGCTCTGGGTCCTTGCAAAGTGGATACAAAAGGACTGAACCTTACAGGAACAACATTAGGGTTGAACCCTGCTGTTATTAAGATGCAGAGGGCTGGAAGGGGAGGGTCATGTTGCGCTGGGAGAGAGGTGGGCTAAAAGCAGGCGTGTAACACTCCAACCAAGCATCAGTTAAGCACAGAACCATGCTCCTGATAGCCAGCCAGCCAGGAGGCATTCAGCCCATTCAAAATCACTCAAATCACCTTTAAGAGGCTCTGGCTCGTCAGGTGCCAATTTCATTGAGTCGTCTACATTAACAGAACAGAGATGACAGGTATAAAGGTTTAGAAGAACCTTTGAACCTAATTAAGTTCAATTAATCAGTTAAAATGCTACATGCCATATTAGTGTAAAATCGGATCATTAAGTAGCTCTTAAACTGATCATTGCATGGTTTTACCAACTGGGTCACACTGAGATAGCTGTGTTGTATACAAGGATAACAGGTTAACCATTAGTCCCATGTGATGAAAGCTCGAGTTGATTATGGGATTCATTTGATATGGAAGTTACTCAGATGTCAGAAAACATCAATACTCTTCATGCTGAATGTATATGGTTGGCAGCATAAAGGTGCTATTGTGTTTATTATGCAGCAAATCATCCAGTGCCCACCAACAAAGATTACATATTCATACACTCACCTATTGGGGCTTTTGTGTCCAAGCTCAAGCCTTCAATGCTGGGGCCTTCCTCCAGCTCTGAGAGAGATCAGGGGGATATTTGAGAAAAACATACTTAACAGAATGAGTTAAAAGCTAGAAAAACAAGCTTCTTTGAAATAGTCTCATTTTATAATTTTTTTTTTGTTTTGTGAATTAACTAACATTTACTTATTAATATGCATAATGAAAAAATGAGAAAGATGTTAAAGTTAGGATTTTAATTTAAGCATAGCTTTAATCAGTTGACGCTGGCTTAGCCTGGCGATATCCTGTATAAGCATGCTCCAAAGACAACGATGCACTCACACTACTGTATATATCATTCAGTATTAAGACTTTCAGTGTGAAGACAGATACATTAGATTACTTTTGTATAAAGCAAATATTTGTCAGCTTCTTTCATGTTCAGTAACAATATGACATGGTTACTATTTAGGCTATATACAGAATTACAAAATATCAACACTATATTACATATATTTACGACATTTCCAGGATAATACTGTTGTTTCTCGTAATGAATGGAGTAATATAATGCTCCGACATGACTTATATAAATATAAAATATTGTACACTGATTTTAAGTGAAGGCTAAAAATATTTTTCTTTTGCTGTAGTTGAAGATACAAGCCTTTTGTGTGTCAGTGATGATATTGTTTTATATTTTTTAGGCACAAATCATGCATGTGTCTGTGTGTTACTGTACAGGAAAGATATATATGAATGCAAACTCACGGGCAGCCGTCTCTGGTACTTTGGGGCTGTCCTGCTCCAGCTGTGAAGCGACCGTGATGGCTCCATTCTGCTCTGACAGGGAAGGGGAGGCCATGTCCCAGCTGTTGGCAGGCTGGCAGTTGACATTAATAAAAAAAAGAAGATGAAAAGAGTCTTGTAGGGGTTTGAATGTATGCATAAAAAACAGATTTTCCTCTTTAATGTCCAAGCCAAAAAAGTGTGCCTCTCATTTTTATTTTTCATAACAGCTAGAATATTGTTATTCAGTACAAACTCAGCATTTCAAACAATTTTTATGCAAATATTCCCCAGTAAAAAAAATGTAATCAAAGTTACTGTATCTGGGCTCTATAATAATGATACTAATACTAGGCCTGGAATTTCATAACACATCACCAAGAAACTTGGCTCTTGCAGTTATTCAAGCTCAAAAACATGCAACATGTCCAATCCCAGGATTAAAATTTCATGCCCATGCATGCAACAAAAACCCAAACTACGACTGAGTGCACCTTACCTGAGTATGTTCATCAAAGAAATCTGCCTCTTTTTTCTCTGCAGTCGGAGTCTGAACACTTCCTGAATTATCAATCCACAGCTGAAGGACAAAATCAGTAAAACCGTTACCAACACACAAATATTCTCATATCAGAACACACTTTCAACAAAACTGATAGCTAGAGCTTATGACTATGAAAGACATAATCAATCAGGTATGTAGGACTAAACAATGCTGATATAAAATGGAGTTTGAACCAGTCATCCAGTGTCTCTCAGGGGGCCAAAGTTTATCTAAGGCTGATATGACAGTAGAGCACACCACTGTTTACACAATGCCATATACTGTCATACAATATATCTGTGGTCAGCTAACAGTTTGTAAACAGTTTAGTAATTTCTACATATTTGATCCAATACTACATATCAGTGAGTGGCAAAAGGATGTGAACTTTTAAGATTAGCAGACAATATGAAGGTGAAATCAGAGTCAGGAGTTCAATTGGATGACAATCAGGTGTGAGTGGGCACCTTGTTTAATCTAAAGAATAGGAATCTATCAAAGTCTGACTTTTACAACACATTTGTGAAAGTGTATAAAGGTCACATGGAAAACAGAGGGGATAATGACAATATCTGTAGAATTTTGGTATTCAAATGTCCTCATATCTGTACTGGTTTTATATACAATTTTAAGCAAAACCTATAAGTAAAAATATTATTAAATCCATATTATTGGATCAGCAAATCCAGTGAAAGCACAAAATCTTCCCCTAAGGAAATAAGTAAAACAATATTTTTATTATTATTATTCACTTTCAATTGAAGATTTTACTCCAAGTCATTTTGGAGCATTTCTATAGGTCCATATATCATTTTGACACATTGTAAAGATTCAAACCATAGTACCTTTATTTTAATAGTAAAAGCTGGAAAACCTGTTCAATTGGGATTGTGTACACAACATTTCAATAACCACACAACATTCCATCATCACCTGCAACACAACTATACTAATAAAGATATTCATCAGTGCCAAAGCTTACATCAGTGCCATATTTGGAGAGTGCAGCGTTGGCTAGCTGCCGGATCTTCTCTCGGTACATCTGTGCTGCGCGGCTGTTGTACTTTGCATTGGTGTCGTTAGTAGTGCAGCCATGCTGGCGGAAGAAGGCTGTCTGTACCCGGAGAGGATTCCCAGACAATTAAAAGAACAAAAGTCAGCTTTTCACTCACTAACGTGATTAACACAACAATGTATCATAGCCTTCAACAATACAACAACAGTAGCCTCTTCTACTAGCTAAGTATCTCGGAGTGAACAGCAAAGCACTTTTCTAGGTTGCTCCGGATAAGGGCGTCTGCTAAAGGCCATAAATGTAAATGTCATGCATAGTGATCTGAGTGATCTAGTGCTGGCTCAGTAGAACCTACCGCATTGGCATTTCCTCCAACCTGCATACATCTCAGCTGAAACCAGTTCCAGTTGGAGTCCAGCTCTGTGGATCTGAAAGCAACAACAGGTTATTCAGCAAAATCCCAGGTATTACAACTGCTTTCTACAAACACTATGATCTCTGAACAAAGAGAAAGCAACAACATAACAGAACTTTAAATACAAACCTAATAAAACTCAGGTGCACACCCAATGAACGGTGGATCCCTGAGCAATCAATGCAAAGGAAAACTCCATAAGGAATACTGGCCCAGCTTGGGTTCTTAGCAGCACAGTCAAAGCAGGCCTGAGGGGAAGACAGAGGGGGTTAAAACATTAAAGATCAACACAAGTGGCCATTTAGCATCACCTCTTTCTCCGTGCTCTTTGGGCTACTGGAGAACTGGCTGCCGTGACGTAACCACGAGCAGGTTATTTTACAGATAAGTTCCCTAAATATGACACAAAGACCATTGCACGCAAAAAAGCCATGTTTCCACAGACATATGATACAATTTTGAGCATGTCTACTACAGAAGTGTGGTCACTGTTGATTTACGCCATTTTCACACCTGCACTTGGTCTGTTTAAAGGAGAGGAAGTAGTCTCAGAGTGGTCCCAACAAACTCCTGGTATATACTCTGGTATATTTCCCAGATAATTACTAAAGCTATGAAAAAGTGCTATATCTGTTCTGATCTTCCTGTCTCAAAGATATTTAAGGCTAATTGGTCCACTAAGAAAACAGAGATAATAAGGCAAAAAATGACAACAGATTAGACAAACACTGAAAGGCTTTTAATGACAAAATTCAATTGGGTCACTTTCATCAACTCTCTGTCAATAAGGATTGAGTGACCAACTCCTCTAAAGCCAACAGTGACCAAGTCTGACCACTCACAGCCATTGTAGAGCCTGACTGTTTTACCACTTAAAAATTTGTCCTCCGGTTTTACTGGTATTGGTATGGCGCCACATCAATGTCAAAAGTCGGGGGCACAAAAACACCAGGTAAGAATTATAAACCTTCCTGCGAGCACTGCTGTGAAAATCACAAGCACAGAAAGAGGAATTTTTCCCTCTGAAATGTATTAATTTATTAATAAACTTAATTTAACATAAAAACTGATTTCTGATTGCAGATGTTACTGTCGGGGTAGCACGCGCAGATATTAGAGTTGGAGGCAATAACTTTCACACAGGTGTTATTTTTTAATATATCTTCATCTTCAATAAATAAACGACCATTTAAAAGCAGCATTGTGTGCTGTCATGTTATCTTTATCGCATATTAGTTGGATGACCAGAAACCTTTAAATGTAATAAATATTACATGTAAATGTGTATTTTCCATTCATGAACTATGGTATGGAATGTATCTCCATTGGATTTTCATTAACCTTTGGAAACCTAGGCCAATTTTGAGGGATGTTTTTGTGCAAAAAAAACAAACAGTCACACTTCCAGATATTGTTATTTTCAGGAGATGCTAAGCTATTCAATTTTGTCTTCATTTGATATGTAAAATTAAGAGAAGTAAATATTTGTATGAATTTGACCATGTAGGACTAGGAACTAAAAAAACATCTCAGAAATTCTTTTGGGAAAGGATAATCCTGAGTGTTTCTCAGATGATAATGCCAAAAAAATTGATTATTTCTAATGATTAGATTGAAAGAATGTTTGTAATAAATTTCTCAAAACACTTGGTGCAAATAAAATAACCTGAACATAATTTATTTTAGACTTTTATTTAGAAATTTGTACACTGTTTGCTAAAAATAAATAAATAAATCAATAAATAAAAAGTAGACACGCCCTCACTTCTACATCTGGCTTAACTTTTAATTGGATCATTAATATCAATAGGCCGGCCTCCGCTCACTGATCGGTCGGACGCTCATTTGGCTTTTAAACTGGGATTTAAAAGTTTTACAGGCTGGATAACGTGCTGAATTCACCACACACTGACGAAGAACAAGGGTCAGTCAGGGGCTTGTTGTCTGGTGTTCATCATGTCTGTAGCTTACTCTGATCCTGAGACATGGAGCTTAGAATACCGGCGTGTAGCCGCCCGCAAAGTGCGGGCCTCGGGTTGTTGGAGTTAAGTGCTGCTGTTTTGACGCGTATGGGCTCATACGTTCCAGATGTTCCTCTCTCTCTCCCCCTTTACTCCAACACCCGGCTTCACCATCGCGGAGGATTTTCCCCCAGCAGCAGTTCATCCTGTCTTTACTTTTCCTGATTCAAGCACTGATTAGGTCTCAAAAACGCGGTGTTCAGTCCGGGAGACTTAGCATTAAACTGGTTTATCTGAGGATGGTTTACTCTATACTGACGAACGACCACCGGCACGTTTCCTAAACGATGTAATCAGACGCTCAACGCTTACACAACCACGTGTAGCTATAACTACTCCTTAATAACCACTTCTGCCCCCTTTCCTTTTACCCGCGGGGATGTTTAGTGCTGCTCGAGCTGAGAGGAGCGCCGCTGCGCTTTAGGCCTCGATCAGCACCGGCTTAACAATCCGCCGAGAAATGACACGTAATCACACACTAAACCCGCCACAAACCGCCACAGCGCCGACACACGCGGGCACAACACGTCCCGTACGCGCGGAGTGTGTTTTCCTCACCTTATTTGTGGGAATTGAGCGCAGTCTCTTGAAAACGGTGAGAATTTCAGTTTTATTCGGCTCCATCATTCCTGCTCCAGCGACGAGCGCACACAACCGGAAGAGCCGCTACAAAATAAAAGCCCCGCACACAGAACCATAACAAACACACACAGCCGAACTGTTCCGTGTTCTAGTGTAGCTCTGGAAAAAAAAGTAACACTGTCATTCGTGTTCATAATTTGAGATGTTTGAAGTATGTCACTTTAAATATAAGTAATGAATATAAAATATATGACCATTAAAGTAATTTAATTAAATTATGGAAAAAAACATTCTACTTTTTGAGAATAAACTACTATTTTGTGTTATGGCTGTACAATGAGTGGGAGTGTGTGTAATAAATGGACAGGTTGGAATATGTCTAGTGTAATAGAAAACGTTTCTGTGCATATCTGTATTTGTTAAACAGCAACACTTGTAGTTTCTGGGCCACTTAGAAGGTTACTCACATTAAATAATCAATCAAAGTTTATTTATAGAGCACAAAAGCCAGCGGGCAACAGTGGCAAAGACAAACTCCCTCAGGTTAAGAGGAAGAAACCTTGAGAGGATCCAAGGCTCAAAAGGGGAACCCATCCTCCTCTGATCAATACCACATAGCACAGACATAAAGCATAAAAATGAGTAAAATAATAAAGAAGTATAACTAGTAGTGGGAGCTGTGATGAGGTGAGGTGTAGGATTGTGAATGGAGTGAGTGTGGGCTACAAGCTCAGTGTTAGTACTGTGAATACTTACAGGATCTGAATACTTACAGAATCTAATTCACCTTTATGAGCCACCACGATCACTCAGATCACAGGGTGCTGGCTTCCTATTAGTTCCCAGAATTCAGAAGGCTTCAGCAGGGGGAAGAGCCTTTTCTCACAAAGCCCCCCAGCTCTGGAATAACCTTCCAGATAATGTTCGGGACTCAGACACAGTCTCAGTCTTCAAGTCTAGGCTGAAAACTTACTTGTTCAGTGTAGCATTTGGTCATTAATGTCTTAGCTTAGTTACAGGCTGCAGATCCAGGGGTTCATGGACATAGGGTTTTATGGTAAACGGATGTTGGTGCTGCCGTCTGACTCCTTCTCGCGATCACTCTGGTTTGTGACGGTGGAGCAGTTAGACGCCAATGTTTCAGGATGCTCCCATGTTTATGTTACCTTCTGGTTCTCTCCTTAGTTATGCTGTTATAGTTAGATCTGCCGGAGTCACTCGCCACACTCTGGTAATGTTTACATTCTCTGTTCTCTTTTTAAATTTCAAACTAATTCATCTCTGTATCTTTTCCGAGTTAACGATGACCCACCAGCCAGAACTGATTAGGTCCTAACCCCAAGTTCTTCTGCCCCACCTGAGAAGGACTCCAAGCTCCCCTGATACATGTATACATTGGCTCTCCACCTTCCACCAACTGGACCTGGACTAGTTTCCCACACTGCCATGGACTAGCTGCTCACCCACCATCACCAACTGTAGAAATCTACTGTTAATATTATGTCCACCAGAGAATTAACATTACTTCAATACCCGAGTAATAGAACAGAGATGTAGGGGTCCAGTGTCCCCTAACCATGTATAAGTAGTTTGACCAGAGGAGGATGGGTCCTCCCCTTGTGAGCCTGGTTCCTCCCAAGGTTTCTTCCTCCAGCTGAGGGAGTTTTTCCTTGCCACTGTCGTCATGTGGCTTGCTCACTAGGGGATCTGTCATTTATACTTTGTTCCTGTTTTAACCTTTCTTATTTATTTATTTATTTATTTATTTTATTTCTGTGAAGCTGCTCTGTGACAACTTCAGTTGTGAAGAGCGCTATAAAAATAAATTTTGATTTGATTTGATTTGATTAGTATGGAAGTCCATGCAGGTTAAACAGTGGCAGTGGAGTCTCAAATGTGGGAAGAGCGGGCATCTAAGTAGACCCATCACAATAAGGCATCCTGAGTGGGCATGACCCAACATCAGCCAGGCAGCAGGGGCAGCTCAGGACATAAGGGAGAGAGGGAGAGCATTAAGTGATCACAGATAATCTGGTGCAGCACAGAAAGACAGTCTATAAAAGAGCTGTTAACCAAAAATGTTTTCAGTCAAGACTTAAAGACAAAGAGTGTGTCTGAGTCCCGAACAGTAGCAGGAAGGTTATTACAGAGTTGAGGGGCTTTATAAGAGAATGCTTGTTCCCCTGCAGTGTTCTTTCCAATTCGAGGGACTGTCAGTAGGCCTGCATCTAGTGAGTGAAGTGTATGTGACGGGTTGTATGGTTTAAGAAGGTCTATTAGATATTGTGGGGCTAAGCCATTAAGCGACTTGTAAGTTAGGAGCAATATTTTATAGTCAATAAAATTTCTTAGGTAGTCAATGGAGGGATGAGGACAGGACTAATGTGATCAAATTTCCGAGCTCTGGTCAGAACTCTAGCACCTGTGTTTTGGATTAATTGGAGCTTCTGTAATAATTTTCCTGAACTACCTGCCAGAAGAGCATTGCAATAATCCACTCTTGAAGTTATGAATGTGCACACCAGTATGTTAGCATCTTTATGGGAAAGGGCTTTACACAGTTTGGCAATATTACGTAAATGAAAGAAGCCAGTTTTTACTATATTACTGATGTAGACATAAAATGAAAGAACTGTGTCAAGTACAACCCCTAGGTATTTAACAGAGGAATATCACTTATAAACCATCTAGATTTATTGCAATGTTATTTATACTGGGCCCTAATATTAATACCTCAGTTTTATCAGAATTTAGTAAGACCTTTTGTTATTCTACTGAGACAATGATCCTCATTTGGATTAGCTGATATATAAAGTTGGTTGTCATCAGAATAGCAATGAAAGTCAATACCATGCTTTCGTATTATTTTACCCAGCAGCAGCAAGTAATGGGAGAAGTGAAATGGACCCAGGTCTGACCCCTGAGGAACACCATATTTCACTATTATTCATTATTAACATTAACACATTGGAGGCCAGACAAGATTTAAACCAGTTAAGGGCAGATCCTTTAATTCCTACATGACTTTCTAGCCTATCAAGCAGGATAGAATGATCAGCAGTGTCAAACACGGCACTATGATCCAAGAGCACTAGAACAACATTGCGATTTCTATCAACTGGGAAGCAGGTCATTTGTGACTTTTAATAAAATCCTCATTTAAATTATGGTGGAGATGCACATATGATGTGACTTTGCAAAGAAAAGAAGGTTGGCTATCAATCTATAGTTAGCAAGCTTGTGTGAGTCGAGATTTGGCTTTTTCAAAATTGGATTCATAATTATAGATTTTAGTGATTTGGACATGTATCCTAGGCCAAGGGATGAGTTCACTATATTGAGTAGTGGTTTAATAACTGTTGGTGCAGCCTGTTTAAATAACCATTTAAACATTACAGAGGTGGGATAAAGTAGTGTTAGAAGTCTTGCCCAATGACACCAAATATGAGCACTAATACTACTACTATTACTACTACTACTAATAGTACTACTAATGATACTACCACTAATGCTGATACTACTAGTAGTACTATTACTAATGAAGCTACTACCACTTCTGATACTCTTGCAACTACTGCTACTACTACTACTACTACTACTAATAATAATAATAATAATAATAATAATAATAATAATAATAATAATAATAATAATAATAATAATTAGTTAGTTAGTTAGTTAATAAGTTAACTAGTTAACTAGTTAGTAGTTATATTCCTTACATTTAAAGTGATATAAGGAAATATGTCATTTTACATGTAATAATACACAAAACAAAACACAACACAAAATACAACAGTTCATGTCCTTTTGAGTTTTAAACTAATATCTGGTATTATAATGAATGCAGTTGTTAGTCCTGATCGAGGTAAACTCTTGCCCTGTTCTGCTCGTTGCTCTGCAGCGCCACCTCTCGGGGCCCTTCTGCAGCTGCGGTTTCCAAGGAGACGCGTCTTTGATTACCAACATGGAGCAACTGTTGATGTGCGGTGAGCTGAGTAGCTGAGCGCTAAGCTCTCAGATTCAGTCCGTTTTGTCCTACTGAAAGAGAGAGAGAGAGAGAGAGAGAGAGAGAGAGAGAGAGAGTGAGAGAGAGAGAGAGAGAGAGAGAGAGAAGAGAGGGTAGGTAGGTAGGTAGGTTTCTAAATTCAGGACAGGACGGCTAGCATGACATAACAGCTTAGTGAGTCAGAGTCTCAGTAGCAGTCACACAGTGATCAGTCAGTCCTCACTTCAGACACCATCACCATGAGGAGAACCCTGTCTGGTAAAGGCTGGCTGCCCATCTTTCTTCCTGGGGATGCAAACCCTCAATAAGGAACAACATCTCTACTATCCTACTTGACAGCTTTGCTGTGTGGTTTTGCCTGTTTTTTTAAAGCTTTATAAATTGTTTCTCCTAATTATGAGGACAAGCAAAGCAGACGCTTAAGATGATTGTTTGTTAAGGATAGATGGATGCATAAATGGATAGATGGATGTGTGCATGTATATATATATATATATATATAGATAGATAGATAGATAGATAGATAGATAGATAGATAGATAGAAAGATTGTATTGCACCCATTGCTGACATCAGTGTGCAAATGTACAAACAGTCATCTAGTCTCTGTAGAGATGCACTGCCAATAGAACAGTACTGTCACTTTTGGGATGAGCTGGTGAGTTGGGGATGAGGTGCGGTGGTGATCCTCCATCCCTCACTAATACTCACTGTATGCAATCAAATCCTCACAGCAGCTGAGAAAGTGACGTATACAAGATGTTTGTCAGTATAGTGAAGATAAATAGATGGATGGATGATTATTGTTACCTCTTTATTATTTATTATTATATTTTATTATTTATTATTATATTATATATATATATATATATATATATATATATATATATATATATATATATATATATATATATATATATATATATATATACAGTTGTGTGTGTGTGTGTGTGTGTGTGTGTGTGTGTGTGTGTGTGTGTGTGTCTTTATGTCACATTTAGCCAGGAGCAAGGAGCAGAGGCAGATGTAAAAGTATGGGGAAAATATTTAATTTACATCAGCAAAACACAAAGTAAACATAAATGAAATATTAGCATGAACATAGAATGTCAGGACACAAAACAAAACAAAGCCAAGCCATCCAGGAACGTTCAATGGAAGTCAGTGTGAAAAGCGGGAATGTGAAGAATTGTATTTTGAGGTACTTTGGATCATTAATATTGGTCTATTTATCATGAAAGAATGTAAATTTAAAAAATAAATTTCTTCCTTTCAGTGCAAATCTGTTTCTTCTTAAATAAACAGAGTAAAAAATATCACTCAACACAACTTCAAACACAGCGGCGCTTCTCTTCCACTCAGACGCTTCAGTTCTCCGGCGACGTCTCTCTGTCTGTACTGTGACGTGTCGATTCGAGGAGTCCGCTGATTGGCGGGCCAGGCCAAGTGGGCGGGCCAGGCTGAGCCTACCTGAATGGCTGATTGGCTGGCGCCGCCGAGCCGCGTGACGAGTAACAATAAAAGACGAGCGTTGTGGGGTCGGTGCGCGCTATTCCTTGCTATAACATAGAGTATCGCTGCGCTTAACACGGAGCGGAGACTCTTCTGAATGCGCGTGCGCAGTAGTCAGTAAACGTGCGGGAGAGAATAAAGCTTGGTATCGATCTTTTTACACGAGTATTGATCAATATCAGTTCCAGCGTCGGTTTCGATATTATCGATATTTGGATCGAACCGCCCACCTCTAACACACAGTGATCAGTCAGTCCTCACTTCAGACACCATCACCATGAGGAGACCCTCTCTGTCCGGGTAAAGGCTGGATGCCCATCTTCTCCTGGCGATGCAAACCTTCAATAAGGAACATCTCTACTTCTCGTATCCTACTTGACAGCTTTGCTTGGGAAAACAATATTTAATTTACATAAGTAACACAAAGTAAACATAAATGAAATATTAGCATGAACATAGAATGTAAAGACACAAAACAAAACAAAGCCAAGCCATCCAGGATCTTTCAATGGAAGTCAATGTGAAAAGCGGGAATGTGGAAAAAATTTGGATCATTACTATTGGTCTATTTATCATGAAATTATGAAAGAATGTACATTTAGACAAGTAATCAAGTAATCATTGTGCTTTTGCCCAATAGTGATGTTCTTATGTAGTAATAGTAATAGTAATAGTGATTCCTTATTGTAATAAATGATATCATCAATAAGTTTAAAGGAGTGGTATTGTTTGTTTGAATAAGGAATATGAGTGGAGAAATTTAGTAATAAGTAAAAGCAATGAAAATATTTTGGTTTTATTTGTTATTCTCTGTATCTGAATGATGGTCTGCAAACTGCTTTTTTGATGTTCTTTCATACATTGCATATAACAGTGCGCTCTCTTAACCTGGCTACACCAGAAACTTTAGACCATGTTTGGATGTAGAGGCTGACAATGACCGGGAGTTGCTGGTTGAGGAACAGAAGATTTGCCGAGCTCGTGCCCGAAAATTCTCCTTGGAGACAAACCGCCGCCGAAGGTAAGATTTTAAAGATGATTAACTGTGGCTCACTAGAATTAGAAACTGTGTTAATAGTGATTATTACTCCTTAGTCTGTGATCCTGAGCCCTATCTGTCTAGGCTGTTGGTATGCTATCACTCCCAAGAATTTGCATTAAAGTTTAGTCAAGTCAGTATTGATAGTGCACCATTCCACTGTGCAGCAATGCTATCACAAACATAATCTTTATGCAAGTTAAGAAAACATTATATAACATTGTTGAACAGATCAAGACAAACAAACAATATCTCAGAACAAGAGACCTCCAGTCAACTGTAACTACTAAAGGTGTTTGCAAGATTTCACCTTCTAAAAGGCCCTGACTCTGTAAAGGGTGCAAGGCCACAACAATAATTTTGATGTATTATTTTTTATGGCATGATGGATGTAACTATACCATAGGATTTGTTGTAAATATTGTGTCTTGTGTTGGATTGTATACATAAGCTATAGTTAAAAATGGTAAAATGCCATCTATACATTTATATTCACAAGACCTTTGTGCGTTAATGCTGATACTGATTGATTAGTGATTTATTCACATATATTTATCACAATGTAGAATACCATGATATGACATGTATGCTGTTGTAAGAGGTTGAGAGGAGTTTCATTGTAGGACTACAGAATTGTCTTATTGATGTGTTGTGCACCATAATGGTCATACAGATAGTACTATAGCATGCAGTAGGCATGACAGGCATGCACCAGCAACCAGCAGACTGTTACAACAACTGTCCCATGTCAGTGCCACCAAAGACTGCAATGGTGTCATGCCAGACTGTCATTGGAGGCACTCAGAATAGTGGCGGCACATCTTCAGAGATAAGTCACACTTTTGTCTTGGTGGAGACCAACAAATTTGGTGGGTGTATGCTATTCCAACAGCTGCACTGCCAGACATATCCCATAATCCCTGATTAAGAATGTGTGGGATGCTACTAGATGGACTATTAATGCTCTACCCCTAAAGTACAATCTCCAATAACTGAATTAGAATGTTTAAGCTGCTTGGGATGAATTATCAAAGCACACCATAAGAAACCTTTACAACTCTGTGCTAAGATATCTGGCATGTTGTGTGGCAGATTTATGCAATACTGAGAGACACTACCTCTGTATGTGGAGCTCAATAAATATTGCCCATATTTTTATTTTTAATCATTTTAACCCCATTTGTGGATCCCAATTTGGAAGTGCCAATTACTCAACCCTGGTAGGACTCTCCCTCATCACATACAATGCTCCCAACACTAGGAGTGTCATAACAAGCACATGGCTTCTACAATACCTGTAAAACCAGACACCACCTTTTTTCAAACTAGACGCCAATAAGACGCCTGTGCCAACCAGCATCACATTGAATGTGATGTGGGGGGAGAGAGCCATCTATCTAATCAGAGAGAGAGCATGGCCAATTTTGCTCTCTGACTGACTGCATGATTTGTTTTTCAAACCATATTCAGACCACACCTGTAATCGTTTACATATTTGTTTGAGACATACAGTATATGCATGCACAGCAATCAAATCCTCGCATGCCCCCATAATAAACAGATAAATTAGACTGGTACCCTTGATTTTGTAAGAAACAAGGAATGAGCAGATGTCCAAAAAACCTTGGCCGTGTGTGTGTGTGTGTGTGTGAGGTGAGGTGAGTGTGTGTGAAGTGATAAATATAGTAAAGGTCAAAGCATGCACTGGAAAAGCACAGTGCAGTGGTTACAGGACACACTGATGGTGTATTTGTGGATATGCAAAATGTGTGTGTGTGTCTGTGTGTGTGTGTGACCTGCAGCTTACCCTGCTTCCTCACCAGCAGCTTAGGTATCTGACCCAGGCTCTGCCCTGTGCCCGGTGATAAAGATGCTAGCACGTCCTGTCTGCAGATACTGTTATTCAATGCTTTATTTGTCAGCCAGGATTTGGTCTCTTGAAATAGAACCTCTAATCAGCACGGGTAAACTTACTTAAAATAGACATCAGTGAGCAGACCAGAGGCACACATGCACCCACCTTACATACACCTTACACTTATACATTACAAACCAGAGTGAGGCACAAATCGTGCATCATTTATAACTGGCTATTCCTGGTGCAGGACAATCGTTCCTTAAAGATAAGTGTAGCAAAGCCTTGCATTTCTGTGTTGCTGAAACACATTCCCAGGACTTTTTCCATTGTGTTTTACATTTTAGTCATGACATAACAACAGTAATACAGTGATATCTAAGACCTATTTCTTCTGGACCCCTCAGCTCTGCTCTGCCTTCCTTCTTTGTTTTTTTTTTTGTTTTGAGTTGTATGTAGCAGTGCCATTTGAAGCCTATATTCCATTAACAAATGAATTTTGTTGACATATCAGCTTAGAGAAAGGGCTCCGGTTTCTCCTCGTGCCACTGAGACAGTGACAGCTTGCATAAAGAGAGGATATTGCCAGTGGAAAGTTGGAGCTCCTTCACTTGATGAGATGCTTTTAGTTCAGTACTACTTATCTGGAGATCTCATTGTCTCACTCTCTGCCTGTCTTTCTCTCAGGGCTCTAGAGCAGAAGAGGAAGCAGTGGGATGTTGAGGAACAGAGGCTGAAGGAGAAGATCCTGCAGCAACGTAAGCAGAGGGTGCAGGATGACACGGAGCGTTTTCTCCGAGCACACCTCCTTCCTTCCCAAAGGAAAAGACCAGGTCAGTTCAACAAACATCAGGACTGAATCTCACTGACTTCTCTGGCCACCATCATTCTGATTTGGTTGGTTGGCTGAAACTCTTCTACACTCTTTAAAATGTGTTCTTCTATGGTAATTTATACTCTTAAATATGCATTTTCATTCGGTGTAGAACCATTAAAAATGGAATCATAGTTCCATTTTTGTTATGACTCAAGGTGCCAATTTCAGTACTATATAGAACATTTTTGCTGAGAGTGTATCTTGTAGAATACCCTTTAACAACAATTACACCAGCAAGTATTCTTGGATTTGTTTCTACAAGCTTTGCATGGATTTAGACAAGTTATCCCATTCTGCATTATATACTTTCTCAAGCTCCTCCAGATTGGATGGTGAGCATCATTAAACTGTCATCTTTAGCCTTTCCACAGATGTTTGGTGGAGTTTAAGTCTGGGCTTTGACTGGGCCATTCAATCGAAATTATCGAAAGGTGCACTATCACCTAAGCCTGAGTTTGAATGTACTCGGAAGGTTGTTTTCTTTTTGGATGTTCCTGTATTTGGCTGCATTCAAAAATTCCTCAATTTTTACTTGCCTGTCTGGCCCTTCCTCTGAGGAGCACCCAAATAGCATGATGCTCCCACCACCATGTTTCACAGTTGGAATGGTATTAATCAGGTGATGTACAGTGCCTGTTTTTTTTGCCAAACATGGTGCTTGCTGTTCTGCCTAAAGGGTTCAGGAGTCCTTTACATGTCATTTAGAAAACTCTAATCAGGCTGTCATATTAGTGCTTCAGTGCATTGTGGCTTCAGTCTTGCCTATCTGACATAAATGCACGATTAAAGGAGTGTTGCAGAGATGGTTGCCTGTCCAACAGTTTCTCCCATTTTGACACTCTTAAATCATTTGTAGGACCTTTGTAGGAAATACACCTCTAGACTAATTCTAGAATGGTTCAAGATTGTGCCAAGCTGGCAACACTCACAGCCTTCGATTTTTCATGACCTTGCCCTGATCTATACTTTGCCACACGAAAATCCTTGGCAGCGTGATAGTGTGCTAAATATATAATGCCTCAAGTCCTTTATTAATATAAATGCTCTAAAAGAATCCACAAGTCATTCTCAGCGCTGCAGTGATACTGGTGTGGTGCAGGTGTGTTAGATTGTGTTGTGCTGGTACAAGTGGCTTACCAGTGGTGGCAGTGTCCTGTGAGCATCAATGAAGGAACAGAAGATGACCAAAACAAACTGTGCAGAAATAGATGAGGTTCTGTTTCTGAATTTACAAGGTGGACCAACTAGGTAGGAGGGTCTAACAGAGTGGACCGTGAATGAACACCACCCACATAATACCTACTTTGTGGTGGTCCTGTGGAAAAACAGGGTGCAAGGAGGCTAACAAAGTTTGCAGAGAAATAAATGGCCTAGAGTCTGTAATTTTAGAACTAAAAAGTGAGTCAGTGTAGAAAAAAGGAGGTGGTGTTAAAGTTATGTCTGTACGCTGTCATCTGAAACCATGAACACCATTTACTTTTAAACATACATATTTAAACATATGGGCATTTGACATTCATTTACACTACATGGTGAGATGGAGGTGATGTAACAAAACACATAAAACTGAAGAATTTGTAAAACTTAATCATTAGAAGTGCAATTTTCTTGGTCTTCATTATCTGTGTGATGTTTCAGCTTTAGTCTCATATGATCTCAGTGATAGTCTCATATTTCACAAGCTCATTCCAAAGATTTCATAGTGGTTTCTGTGATGGAGAACTATCCAAGCCTTGCTGTAGCAAAGCAGCCCCAAACCATGACATTTGACCCACTGTGCTTCAGAATGCTGTATTGTACATGTCTCCTGTAATTACTCCAGTTTGTATAGTCTTGTCCTGATGTTTTTGACATCCTTCTGACAGTAGATGCATGCACTTTGTCACATCAACTATGGCAAGAGCTACCTGTAGGTCCTACCATTTTGTGGTCTGCTCTTGGGCTAAACCTGCTAGGATCTAGTTAAGGTTACCATGCTGTTAGCTGTTTAAATGTTATTCACTTGTACATTATTTTGTGGACAGTGGAATGACTTTCTAACTTTTCTGAGATCTTCTATCTTTTCTGAAGTCTCTTCCCAGACTCATGTGCATCTTCAAAATTCTTTCAGCAGACCTCAGAGAGCTCTTGGTATCTCTCCATTTTGATACCACTCATTCAACAATCAAGAGCAAACCATGCTAATGTCTGAGATTTAAAAAAAGACAGGCTTCTCCAGAATCGTCTCTAATGTGTGCTAATTATTTGCAGCTGATGTGCTGCACCTGATTCAAAGCATTTTAGGTAGTAAAGGTGCACCTGTCGCAACTTTTTCCTCACAAGAACAATTGCAATTGCATTAAAAGACATTTTCCAATTCTATTTCTTTCGATCTATTATTCTTATACCCCTATTGATTTTACTATTTTATTATCTCCTAGGTTCTGATAAAAGAGTCCCTAACTTGGATGAAGCGCTCAGTCATATTCATGGAGCTCTGGGCTCATTTACTCATCACTCTTCATTTTTACCCAGTGCCTCTCCCATCAGCAGGTAGGACATAATTTATAGTAATGCAATTACAAAACCATGCTTGCTTTTCCTCTAACCTGTAGCAGGCATTCTTATTAGATATATATTCATGTGGTCAGATGTTCCTTTTAGACCTTTGCCTTTGCAGCCTTTGCAAGTTCTATTTCTATTCAGTCTTTTTAGACTATAGCTTGGCACTGCATGAGAAATGTTTAGCTCTTTATGTCACTTTATTGTTCATTCTAGCAGCTGCACTCCCTCCCCTAAGCCTCCAGGGGGCTCCCGTGGTCCTCACAGCATGCAGGTGGTTTCTGCAGCTGAGGCCTATACCAAGCTCAAGCAGGACAGAACCCAGAGTGACTTTAAAAGCACCCAGCTGCTCTTCCACAACCAGCTGCAGGAGACAGAGGACCAACAGCAGGTCCTCCCACAGGTCAGCCTGTTACTCTTGACACACAACATTTAAAACACTGCAGGAGGTCTGGTTTCCATACATAATTTCTCATTTTTATTATTATTATTATTATTATTATTATTAATAATAATAATAATAATAATAATAATAATAATAATCAACAACAACTTGTATAACTTGTAAAAACTCAATACATTACTATTAATGACACGTCCTAAATCAAACATTCAAAACTGACAAATGAAAGTCTGGTGTGAGTGAGTGGTGTGTGAGTGTGTATTAAGGGTGTGTAGGTTTATTTCAGCTGCTTATTACAGACTGTTTGCCCACTTTATAAAAAACAAAACACCATTCTAGCCTTGAGCTCCACCTGCAACAGCGCGCTGGAGCATCGTCTGAACAAGCACAAGGCCCCCCTAAAGGACCTTCCAACAGACACGCACACACACACACACACACACACACACACACACACACACAGGAATTCTACCTGTGCTGGGTGGGAGCCAGGACATAATCCTTTAATTCTTAACAGACCAGGACAGAGCAGCTGTAATCCTATTTAGAATTGAGGGGAACTTTTTGTTTTGCTTTTTCTTTGGTTTTGTTTTATTTTGTTTTGTTTTCAGCCACGAAATTCTAAGAAACTGTTGCTGAGGAACTGTATGGAATCTGTTATCAGACATTTATGCATGTTTTTCTTCCAAGTAGGCCATGTGATTCCTGGAAGGTGTTACAGTAATCTGTCTGTTATTATTTTTAAATCCTACATATTCCAAACAAACTTTGTTTATTCTACATGACTTCTGAATGCTAATTTATAGCTTCTGGCCATCCACATCTTTTGCATGAAAGGCATCCACCATTTCCTTTTTGGAAGAACAAAATATCATAAAAAATATATTTAACCCAGAAAGAAGTGTCAGATTGCAATGCAATTAGGTATTCAGGTTCCATGAAACACCTTGATGGTGCAGATTGGACACATTGTAGTTATTGTAGATGTGGAGTAGATATTCCTAATGATGTCTTGTGGTAATCCGTCCCATGCAACTTGAACATTCTCACTCAGTTCCTGCAGATTTTGCAGTAGGGTTGAAGTGTTGATAGCGCTTCCAATAGTATCCCCCATATTTTCAATAAGAGATAGATCTGGCAATGTGACTGGCAATGTCTTCAAAAGAAGAGCATGTGCACAAACGTTGGTTGGAATAGTGCACTGAAGGGTGCCTCCATGCACAGATTCATTGGTCATCTCCATCTAAACATAAGACTTGAGATGACCCTCTGCCATTCTGAGTGACTCCACAACATTCTGGCCCAAAATCATTGCAGTTGTTGGTGCAATCAGTTACTTCCATCTGGGTCCAACTACTTTTTGATGATGAGTGTATTTTCTTTAGGACTGTTGTCATTATAATAGTAATAATGAAAAATACTTATTTTAAGGACTTTAACTATAAAGCACACATAAGGAAGCCTTTAAAAAGTATATGATATATGACCAAAAGTATTGGGACACCTGCTCATTCGTTGTTTCATCTGAAATTAAGTATATTTACTTAAATTTTAAAAGTTTAACCTGCATTTTTTGGAGTAACTGTCTACTCCACAGGGAAGGTTTTCTGATAGATGTTTTTAGCATTACTGCAAGGATTTGGTGAGGCCAGGATGTTGTATCTTCACTACCCCAACTCCTCTCAAAAGTATTGAATGGAGCATCATCATTCCAGAGAACATAATTTCACTGCTCCACAGACATGCGCTGGGAGATTTACACCCCTCGGCCACACCTGCCATGGTTCATGATTATCTGTTCCAGAGAGTTCTATTCTATTGTAAATACTTACAAGCACTAGACAAGCTGTGTGCAACAATGACTACAACTTACAGCATTATAGCTGAATTCATTCATTAGAGGGGATGTCCTCAAGCATTTGGACACCTACTTTATAACATAAAAACACAATAAAGCACATGAAAAAGGCTCTGTTTGCTGTACAGTGCAATATGAGACATTTAAATATTAAGATAATTTAAAATAATTGATATTATCACTACTGATTAAATGAGAAGGTAAATTCAAAGGAATATTTGATTGAAATTTAAACTTACGTTAAGATGATGGTGATTATGACAATGATGACTGAATGTCACCAATGCACCAGTGTTTACTGGTGGCTCATTATCTGGAAATATTAGCTAACTGGTTGAACGATTTAAATGATTTTAAATAAATTATTTAGTATGATGTTCCGGATTCCAAATTCTGTTGTAACACAGCATGAACACAGCATTTGAAGTGTTCCCTTTTACAATCTTTTGAAAAGTTAAAATAATGTTTTCAAATGTACAGTACTGAGCAGATGATTTAGGTATGTAAGCACATTATTTAAAAGCAATTCTCTGTGGAATAAGAACATTTGTAAAAACTCCAGATCACTTTAGAACAGACGCAGGTAAACACATATACAGGAAAAACTAACAAGAATTTCTCATTTTGAAGAAAGTAGTTTTTTATATATGTGATCTAGTTTAAAGAACAAAGCTTAGTTCTAGATTTTTTTCCTGGATGTCCCAGCCAGCACCTCGATATGTTCAATTCCATCTTCCACACTCCTGATTTAACATCACTAAGCACTGATTTACTTACTTTCTTTAATTTCTTCTGTCTGTTTTCTTTTTACTTGTGCCTTATAACATTTTGATATTTTGAGTTCACAGGGACAATGAAACTACGAATTTATTCTAATTTAAAAAGCTATAAAAAAAACCCTTTAAAATAAATATTAATTTTGAGCATGAGAAAAATATTGCTTATGCACACATTTCAACAAAATGTTTTAAGTTATTAATTCCAAAATAGAAACAGTAGCAAGCAATATAAAAACTATCTACTGTTTCATCAGTTTCTAAGTAATCTAATAAATGTTATATACTTTGTTCGGCATGATCATCATACGCAAATAATTTTGGACATGGACTGAATCTCTTCTAATGTCAACTTTGCCTCATATCTTGTATTAATTTCAGGAACACCAAGATACTCCACCCAGCCATTCAGAAAGCCTGTCTAGCCTGGACAGCCTGGAGAACAACATCTCTCAGCAGGGTCAATGCAACAGCCCTGCTAGCTCCAGCTCCTCACTTGATCCTCCAGAGGTCCAGAATGTCAAAAGACCCCCATCACCACAACAACTGAACTTGTGTCCATCAAAGAGCTTCCTGGAGGAGGTATTAAGGCAGCAGGGTAGTCCCACTTGCAGCTCCCCTTCACATTCACCGAGGCATGATGATGATTCAGCACATGATGACCAAGGTCTCCAGGATCTCCCACAAGCCATGGAACAGTGCAACCTGAATGACCAATCAGAAAACCTCTACACCCAGTCTACTCCCAGCTGCCAAAATGTGCTCCCTCAGCAGGACCTAGCAGCTAATTCAGGACATATGGTTAACTGTTATGACAGCAGTGCTCTGGGGAACATTTCACGAGACAAAGGCATCGTAGTTGCCCGCTGCAAAATGCACACTGAGCCAGATACTACACCTCTGGAGGAGAAATGTACTAAGCATCCGTTGGAGACACATGCCGCTCAGCCAGCCAACAGATGCAGACACAGAGACGATTTATGCCAGACTTTGTCCAGCACTGCTGCTAATGTGAACACAGCCTCTTTGCGTGTTGGTGACTCAGCCTTACTGCCAGAAAGTTCTTCTCATCTCTGTCAGAAGAAACCAGGCGGCTCTACATTCTTCCAGAGGGAAACTAAACATGCAGTCTATGAGGAGAAGTGCAAGAAGGAGGATCCTTCCAAACTGCCAGATGGTTGCGGCAACAGAAGAGTGGTCCCTATGTCAAAGTCTTCCAAAATCCAAGAAGAACCTGACAGAACATTACTGGAGCATACAACTTGCAGCCCTGCCCCTAAATGCCGTGACATGCGATTCCTCAAGGGAATACTTAAAAAGGACTCCAAGTATGTGGTGGAAGATGCCAAATTCACATACACTACAGGCAACTTTGTCTTCACCAGGCAAGTGGCCATGTTAATTAGGGACAGTATGGAGCTCACCAGGTTGAAAGCCCAGGAGCCTGAGAATGACAAGTGTATGAAAAAGAAACTTCGCTGGTTTGACGAAGTGAATGACTGTGAGGAAAACTGGCAAAACCGTGAGGAGGGAATGCAGAAAGGCGTAAGCAAACAGGCACAAGCTAAAAACAAATCAACTTATCCACCTCAACAACCTTCTTCTGGGGACCACAAACAGGGATTGTATCACTCTGAGTATGTGACTGCACCTCCAGGAATACCAAGAACTGTTTCTTCAACTTCTTATGGGCCCAGTTCCACCCGACAGGCTTGGACAGATGTGAGAACCCAGGAGGAACTGTCAGAGGAACCCAGGGTCCAGAAGGCAGGACCTTGTGTTGCTGGTCCCCGTATTCCCCGCAGGGTCTGCTCTGCTAGAACGGTTTCAGGCACTGTGTCATCCCGAGGCAGAAAAGGCACAGTGATTAGGCCTCAGTCTGCGACTGAGGCACAGCATGTGCTCAGAACCCAAGGGAAGACCCTGGTGCCTCGACCCCCTCCCAGATCAGAGATGTTGGAGGCCAACTCAGCTGAACCCACCGCTTACATCACCAAGATGGCCTATAACAATGATTGTCCTCATAGCAATCGAGACAATCTAGACAGCCAGCCTCTATCTCGCCATCATTTCCTCAAAACAGACGAAGGTGCTTTATTAGCCCCAGTGCCACCCTCCTGTGCCTACACCTATGAGACTATGTCTAAAGGCATTTATACTCTCTGCCAGCCGGAGCCCCAGGCAACCAACAACAGGTGCAAGCTCCAGTATGGAAGAAACAGCATCTGCCTGGATCGCACGCCAACAGACGAGGAGATCTCAATGCTATGGAATGGAGTTCGCAGTGCCTTAGCCAGCAAAGACGGTAATATAGGCCAAGCTTTTCAATCTGTCTCACAGAACATGGGCACACGTTTTTTCATTAAACCGTTTTTTCTTTGGTTTCATTAAATCTGATATAGAATATAGGATATAGAATATAAATATGATATAGAATATAGGCCCATACCACATAAACATGCAAATAGGTACAGAGCGTTTTGGATAATACAATGTAGTGATATGTTTTACAAACAAAATTAATTGTATACATGACCATACAATCAAGAATCGTTCTCATTTCTGATGCAAATAATCTAAAGCCACTTTTTGCAAGATAAAATATAAACCCAAATAAGCACTAGAATAATCCCAAACAGATAGTCAGTGGACATGTTTACCTATAAATTTGTTTATAACATTAGTATAAACCTAAATAAACATATATAATTATAGTCAGGGAGTGTGTCTACCTGTAAAACTTGATATAATATTAGAATACACCCAAACAATCATTGCATTAGTAACTACAGTTATTGATGGGCTAAAATGTAATTCTGTTCAGATAGTTTAGTTTTTCTTTTTTAAATATATTTTCTTTATAAATTTGTATTCATTTTATATGTTGCGTAAGGCTTTTTCAGTACTGTAGATCTGGAGATTTTATTGCAGTTATTTCTTGTATCATAAAAATATAATAATTAACATTATTTTTGTAGACGAATAGTGGCAAGTTTTTGGACCAAATTTTTTTTTTTATTCTGTTATTCTGTTTATTTCAGTTCAACTCATCCATGTCAAATGTGCCACACTATTTTGTATTCAAATAGAATTCCCCAGTGTTCGAAAACCCAACATATTTGTCCTCAGTTTGGTCCAAACTGACCCCGTTTTGTAACAGCCGCAGACACCAGTGTGCCCAATCATCTCCACACTGCAGATACAGCACATTCCAGCAACATAATACAACTCTAATAGACTTCCAATCTGCTGCCTGTCCATGAGCTCTCATTGCACCTTGTCATATAGTCGGGCAGGAGGCTCTTGAAAGAACTGAGCTTTCTTTGTGTGTCGGCATGTTCAGCAGCTTTGCTCAAGATTCTTTTAGAGGTCTTTTTCTAGAGTCTTTTTGAGTTGGATCAGTAGGGTCTGTTTGCTTTGGCCCCTTGTACAGCACTGTGCCACTTATGGGATTACTGCTTTGCAGAAATGGATCCATATAATCATGGAAGCCTTGTTCCTGCAGGGTCCTTTTATGATGCTGTTTAGAGTTGAGGACCTTCTGAAAGATGCTGAAGGGTAGAAACATGCAGTGAAGAAATTGGCTGTGTCTTTGGGTCTTTTTCCTTGAACTCTCATCTTCTCTTTGTTTCCCTCTACTTTCTCCCTCTCTTTAAATCGACATAGGTGACCCTCACAATGGCCCGTTGTCTGTTTTGTCTCAAGGCCATGCCAATTTGTCCCAGGTTACCATCAACGGTGATAGGCTGCTCAGTGGCGTCAAATCTGTAACAAGAATGGACAGATTTTTCCTCTCTCCTTCTAATGGTAAGGAGCCAAAATTTCAGACCATGAGACATTATTAGTTCTTAGAAGCCCTAAGACTGTTCTTATTGCCTGTGCCCTCAAATCTGTCACTGGTGATTTTGTGGAACAGTGATGTATTTTATATGCACCAACTTTACTACACTATATGTTGCCCACTCATGTTCCTAGCCTATGAATGCAAGGAGGATATTTTCAGATCATGGTTGACTTTTGAATGCCTTTAATTCTTGACCTCGTGTTGTTTCTGGAGGTGAAAATGATGGCTGTAATGATGAGCTGTCGTAGATCCACAGTTTGTTTGTTTGTTTTTTGTGTCAATCAGCGAGGACTCTGGTGAGAAGACCCACAGTGGAGAGTAATATGGGGAAAAACAGAACAAACCAAGTCCAAGCTGCAGTACCAGGTGGCAGGAAACATATAAATCATCAGGTATACACACACTTGCTCTTACCTACACTCCTCCACTGTAAAAATGTTATTATTTTGAGTTAACTCTGTTTGCTTTTCTCAAAATTCTCCTCACATATTTTAGTTTTGCATCTTAGTTTGGTCAAACAATACATACTGAATTGAGCCTCAAAATCCTCAGTAAATGAGCTGCTGCTGAAATTGGTTAAATGTTGTCTATGATGTTTAGTGTGTTCCTCCTCAATTTGTTTGCTGTTTATTTCCATCTGCAGGTTAGGCCTCTCCCCATCACATGGGCAGAGGCCTTTCCATTCTCAGACTCCTGACCATGGGGGTGTGGATAGGTTTTAAATCTCGTGACAAGCAGACAGTTAGACAGTTGCAGTTCTCTAGAGATATGAGACCATGTACATTTTTAGGTCTGACAAAGAACAGAAAGGTGAATTTATTGTGTTTATATCTAGTGTAATTTCACAGCTTTAGTGACCCTACAGTCTAACTGCTGCTCATAACATGTGAGGAGGCTCAAATCCCAGTAAGGGCTCATCACTTCACTGTCAAAAGCCTGGTAGTCTCGGGACAGCCTGCTAGTTATCAATCAAATCTTATGCAATATTTAATCTTCAGCTACACTTTTATTATATATATAAAAGTATATAAATACATTTATTTATTTACTTTATTATGTTTTTGAGACTCAACTTATGCACTGTGAAACAAGTTGACATGCAGAACTGAAAAATGTGAGTTGGGAAAACTTATGACTAAACTAAGTAGAATGAACATAATACTCTTCTGTATTCAGTTACTGTATCCTATTAAGTTGCTCTGACTTTCATTCATTTATAGAGGGCTATTACAGGGGTACAGTTGTAGATAACACTGTAATGTTTTTAACTATGTTTTATCTGTTCATGAATAATTTTGGTCTTATAGGCTACAGGCCCAGTAAATGGATACTCATGTAAAAGTGACCAGACAGCGCATGATGAAGGTATTTGGTTACAAGATATACATTGCAGATACACAACAATATACAATAATACACTACATGGAGTATGTAGTTCTTTCAATTCATACAATTCGTAAAAGAACAGAAAAGCAACAATATATAAAAGTTAAAAGGTAAAATATAATTACACACCTCATAAAGTTTTTAGGAACTCACAAAACATCAGTTCTTATCGAAACTGGGAATGGAATGGAAAATGGAAAAAATATAATAATATTTCTTTGACTTTTGTCCCATCCTCCTTTCACAATACTACAGAGGTGGTGAACAGTGAAATACAGGTTGCTGTGGATGTGTCTAAGCAGCAGAGGCCTGGTGTGGTGCAACGTGGACAAGTCCTTGGACTTAGTGCTCTCTCCCTGGAAGAACAGAGACTTCTGCAGTCCCTCGACAGACTTAACCACCGCCTGCAGTGTAAGCTTCACCTGTCATGGCTTTGGTGTTATACAACAGCTGACCATTTGACAAGCTCTACCTACTTCATAATACACATACATATACATTCAGTATGTGTAGGCTTACAGTTGTACAGGTTGTAGCCAGTATCTGTTGCTGCACAGTTTATCTGCTGCATTCATCAGTGGTCAGTTTCAGAACACATGATTGCTACTGACCTGATATCAGGAAAGCCTGACTTCAGACTTTATTTTGCTTTTTAAAAAAATATATGTATGCACTTTCAAATATGCACCTTTGTCCATTAGAATGAAGTGACCTATTTTGATCCCCTTTGGGGGACAGAATAAACACTATTCTCTATCTTTAAGGGTACTTTTACATCCTTAGGGGACAAAATATAGCTTAACCCTTACCTATCCCGAGCCTCAAGCCAGATCTTAACCCTAATTGGCAGCGAACCACCTCCAAAAATGGGTCTCTCGTCAGAAACTGATCATTGCTTAAAAAGTACCACAAGCTGGGCATCAACGTACGGGCTATGATCTACGAGCTACATCAGGCAGTTGGGGCTACAAGCAAAAGTTTTATTATAAAATGGCTTATGACTGTATTTATTGAAACATGGACCTGTTACTGAGACTCACTAATTAATTTCCTTCTTATGAACAGATGTTCAAGACATGTCTGCAGCAAACACAGTACTGAAAGGAGCCTTTGCCTTGGACTCTAAAAATGTAAGTAACTCTTAGTATGTCTTACTGTCCTTTAACCTGGTAAAACCTGACATCATCTCTCTCTCCCGGCAGAACCAGTCTCCCCAGACCGGTGAGGTTTTGGGTGCCACCCAGCGCAGGTACCACAATGCTTCAGCTACTGCAAACCGCACCCGCTCGCAGAGACGTTACTGACTCCAGCTCCCAGAATGCACTTTCCAGATTTACAGCCTCCCTGACTCTTGGTATCACTTGGTATCATATGGTCGATCACCGAAAGAAAGAAAATGTCCTTTGACTTCCATTATACAAGACTTTTGGCTCGACTGGTTTTCTGTTCTTTACTGTAAAAATATATGAGAAAAAGTATATTGACTATAGTTGCCAACCATATGATACACATACACTACTCACAAAAAGTTAGGGATATTTGGCTTTTGGGTGAAATTTCAGGACGAGCCTAAAATGCATTCAAACCTACAGGCTTACAGGTGAACTTAATGTGACCTTCTCTAAGCTTTTGAATGTGCATGTCCAACTGTTAAATGTTTCAGTACTTTTTGCACAAGTTGCTGTTCTTTAACGAGGAGCTTAATGGCAAAATTCGCAACAGGTTTTTTTTTTGATCCTTGAATCGTCCAAGATGACACCTAACAATGGATCAACAGTACCTCGCTATTGTGATGCTTCAAAGCTGCTGGAGACTGGTGTACCTCAAATGGAATGGCTTGCACTTTATCCAGACCTGAACCATTGAAAACTTGTGGGATCAGCTGAGTCGCCTTGTAGAGGCTCGAAACTACCCGAAGAGCTACCCTTCAAGAAGAGTGGGATGCCATGCCTCAGCAGACAATAAGTCGACTTGTGAACAGCATGAGACATCGTTGTCAAGCTGTAATTGATGCTCACAGGCACATGACGAGTTATTGAGACTTATTGAGGGTTATTGAAATTTTTTGTTGTGGTGTACCCACCATTGTTGTTAATTTTGTTTCAATAAATTGTTTGAGATGAGGAAATCACCAGTGCATCCTTCATGATATTATATCACTAGCGTGAACTTTTTTACATTTTCCATAAATTTCAGCTGAAAGACAAATATCCCTAACTTTTTGTGAGTAGAAGAGGTTGAGAAGTACTTTGATAAGCACTATCATGTTACTGTCATGAACTCCTACTAAATTCAGTGTTTCTGCACAGTGGACAGCTTCTGAGATTTGCCCTGCACTGAAATGCTTTTTAGACATGTGTTTGCACTAAAATCCATAACCAGACTGCATTAGAGTAGCACTGACCATATAGACTAGCCTTATCCATTATATTTACTAGGAAAAACAAATATGGTTTGCCTTCAAATTACCTCAGATTTTATTTTTATACTTTGATTATTATTATTTATTTCATGAGTTCTTTCTGTAAATACATATATATATATATATATATATATATATACATACATTCTTGTATCTTATTTGGGCACCCTTTGTTTGTAGGGTAGAAAACAGCCTCTGTTACAGTTACTCTGTCACTTTGTTTCATATCATAGAAATTGTTAAAACATTGGACTTGGTAACACCAAATCTAACCTAACCTTAACCACCAACTCAAACCAAGCCCTATCTCTAAATCTAAATGTTGTCTCACCATTCTTTGCAGAGTTGTTGCTTAGAGGAGCCCATGTTTGAGGAGTTTGATGTTTGATTTGATAATTGGTGTCCTAGGCCTTGTCAAAAAAAATCTTAACCATTGCAATTCTTAGGGTGTACAAACATTTGCACAGCAGTGTTTCCATCAATATTCTTCTTTGCACAAGTAATGCTGTGCAGTGGAACAGTTTACCCCCTCTTGGTAACTTTGCATGCATGTTTCCTGGTCTTGTACTGACCGCCACAATTCCCCAGAGCAACTCTTTCTTAGCATTCCATACTGTAGTAACTGCAAGGTGAAAACGAATGTCTGCCTTCATCTTATATCCTCCCTTTACCTTGTGGGCATGAATTACTTTTTCTTGCAGATCTTTAGACATTTGCTAATTACAGTTTTACAGCTGACATGCCTAAAGCCTGAATTGCCTTAATCAATGTTAGACCTTTTCAAAACATAATCTGAGCCTTTTGCCAGGCTTAGGGTATCAAAACCTCTAAATGTGCCTTATTGATTTTTGTTTGTTTTTTATGTTATGACAGATCATACAAGATGCAACAAAGGCTGTGTTTACTACTTCTCAATTATTTGGCAAATGGCAAAATGGGTGTTCTGCACAAGGCTCTGTGTGTTTGTGTATATAGTACACAATAATACAATGTCGAAGTTGTGTACTGATTGTATTGTTGTTAATACTGTGTACAACAATTTCTAGTAAGAGAAACTGATTGCTTTCATTTACTAATTTTGAACCTTAAAAGCTTTTAAGCTTTTCAAGAAATAGTCAGACAGAGAAGTCATATCCATTTTCCAGGTCAAGAACACAAACAAGTGGTCAAAACACAGTAGAGCAAACCAAAATAATACTCAGGTAAGTAAGACACATTGATTGGGACTCTTATTTTTTTCCTGCAATCATCATGAGTTGTAGCTGTTGTTGATTAGATGGGTGTCAGGTGAGGGGTGGGGCTTATTCAACAGAAGGAGCCATTACAGTGCACAAAAGGTACATAGACTAGAGCCCCTACAACCACAAAAAATTGGGGGTTGGAGGGAGCCACATATAAGGCTGGGGCTCACCCTGAAGGTCCATAGCACAGGCCTGGTGAGAATCCTATATGAACCATCTCACCAGGCCTGTGCATTGGACATTCCTGGTAAGCCCCAGCCTCACATGGGGCTCCTGCCATGCCTGGTCTTGTCCCATCTCATCAACAGCTGCAACTCATGAGACTGATTTCGATTTGATTTGATTTAACTACTTTTGAGGTGCTATTTGCAAAGTCACTGTGTGTCCTACCTGAGTTCTGAGCATTGTCATTTCTGTTTACTTTTCTGTGTTTTTGACCTGGAGTTGTAGAGTTTAGACCTGTCTCTTGATCCCTGCCTGTCCTGATGATGAGAATTGGATTTCCCTAAATACAAGCCCTCTGCAAATTCAGCCGGCCTCAGCCCCTTCATTACAGTTGTGTGGTTTGATTCCATGCTGATGTAATCACAACAGGTTTTCAGAGAGTGTATAGATTTAAGGGTGTTGGTGTGTGTGGGTGTGCGTGTGTGTCTTACTGTGAGTAATTGACAGTTGAGTGAGCATTACTCGGAGCAGTATGTTGTGGACTGACTCCACTGGCTCTACAGGGTTAGGGAGTCAAACTTGGATGTAGACTCACTGGCCCCACCCCTCTACCACCACCCATAACCTCCCTCAACAGTTTACACAACCACTGTACTGTTTCGTCACACACACACACACACACAAACACACACACACACTTTTGAGTGGGAAAAAAACTCCAAAGATAGTAATATAATGAGATTTTCCAATGAGCCATGCTTTACTGTAGCTAAATGCGTCGCTATATCTGCCCCAACCATGACCCCAGCCTTAAAATGGTTTACTCTAGTTTAGGTGGAGTGTTCAGTGTGTGCATTTTGCATCTTTAGTAGTTTTGCACTGGAGCTGTAATAGCCCCTAATGTTCAGCAACCTCATGCTAAATAATTGCATTAATTTGAAAAATTAAAAATGTGGTTTTCACAAAGTTTGCTGCTTCTTTTTTTAAGAACCATTTGTCATATAGTATATAAAGCATTTTTTACTTTTTATTGACAAATACATCCAGTTAAGACTTAATAATTACACTGTTGACCCTTCTTCCTTGAAACTTCTACAGTTCGCCTCGGCATGCTGGACAACAGCTTCCAGGCAAAATCTTGAGCGACAGCAACCCGTTGCCTTACCAGTGGGGTTCATCAGAGTTTCTGTGTTCATCACAGGTTCTCAGTGGGATTACGATCTGGGGAGTTTCCTGGTTATGTTTCATTGTTTTGTTCACTGAACTACTCATCATTTTTGCCTTGTGACATGGCACTCCATCATGCTGGAAAAAAACACTGTTCCTCTCCAAATTGTTCCTGGATCGTTGGGAGAAGTTGCACTTTCGTGGCAGTGTTCTTAGGCAAAATTCTAAGCAAAACCACTCCCCTGCATAGGATGCAACCTCACACATGAATGGTCTAAGGATGCTTCACTGTTGTCATGACACAGGACTCATGGTAGCACTCATATTTTCTTCTCCAGACAATCATTTTTCCAGATGTCCCAGACAGTCTGAAGGGGGCTTCATCAGAGAAAATAACTTTACCTCTGTGCTCTGCAGTCCAATCCCTAAACCTGCAGAATGTCTGTCTGTCTGTCCTTCATGTTATTCTTGGAGTGGAGTGGCTTCTTTGCTGCCCTTCTTGACTCCAAGCCATCCTCCAAAAGCCGTTGTCACATTATGCATTCAGATGCACTCACACCTGCCCTCTGCCATTCCTGAACAAGCTCTACACTGGTGCTGACCATATCTCGTAGCTGCATCCTCTTTAGAAGACAGGTCTGATGCTTGCTTGACTTTCTTGGGCACCCTGAAGCGTTCTTCACTGCAACTGAACCATTTTCCTTAAAATTTTTGATGATTGGATAAATTGGTGACTGGGGTGATCTTAAAAGCAGCAATGTCCTTGCCTGTGAAACCCTTTTGATTCAATGCAATTATAACTACACGTTTCCTTGGAAGTAAACATGGTTAACGGAAGAAAAGCACCACTACCCTTTAAAAGCAACCAGTCTGCTCTTCCAATTGGCATGACAGCGTGATATCAGAACCTTATCTCCTGAGCTAATGAGATCATCATTAAAATGATGGTAGCAGTCTATTTGGTGGGGTGAAATGCAGTGGCTTGAACACGTTCATTGTTGTGATGAAGGTCATGAAGGAAATGACTTTGCAATTAATTACAAATCATCTGATCACTCATCACAGTTAATACAAATCACCACCATAAAAACAGAGACAGTAAATTTAGTGAAAACCAAGATTTGTGCCATTCTCAAAACTTGACTGGCCATAACTGTTATCAACCATAACCTCCTTGTGTCTACATTCACTGTCCATTTTATCAGCTATATTTACCAAACGGGATCTCTTTGTAGGTCTACAATTTCAGACTGTAGTCCACCTGTTTCACTGCATACTTTGTTAGCCTCCTTTCACCCAGTTCTTCAATGGTCAGGACCCAGCTGGACCACCATTGAACAGATATGTAAGTGGTGGTGTCGTTCTCAGCACTGCAGTGACACTGACATGGTGGTGGTTTGTCAGTTGTGCTGCTGGAGTGTTTGAACACTGTGTTCACTCACTGCCCACTCTATATGATTCACCTTGTAGAGTCAGAGACAGAAGCTAATGTACTTCTGCACAGTTTGTGTTGGTCATCCTCTAATCTTTCATCAGTGCTCACGGGACACTGTTCATAGGAAGCTGTTGCCAGGATATTTCTGGTTGGTGGACTACTCTCAGTCATCCAATGTAATGTTGTAATGTTTTAATTTGTCAGTGAAAAAATTGCAATCACTTTAGATTAAAATATAATATATTTTTATTGTTTTGCCTGAAATGTAATTAAATAGTATGTATTAGAATTGATAGGTCAGTTTTTCTAATAAATTTAATATAAAATAAAACCTAATTCTTAAACTAAAGGAATCTAATTGTTCCTACTTAAAATGGACCTCTGCAGTGGACAAATATAGCATATAGCAATAACCTTTATACCTAACCTGCATTGCTTTTTAAAATAGGAAAAGTTGATTTGTCCTAAAACAAGGAATGTGAGTGAAGATAAATATGTGTTTGTGTTCCTTTAAAATCAAGATCAGGTATACCTATATAATTTCAACAAGAAAAGGAGTTCTTAGGAGTAGACCTCTATCTGCATTTTCCCTTTCTTTAAAAACTAATTTACTAATCTTCTAAAATATTGATATTGCATATTTAGTATACATTAAGTGTATATATCATTTTCTTGTTTGAGACTTGATCTACATATCAGTTTTTCTATTTCAAATGCAAAATCATTGAAGCTCAATAGCTCCAAACTCCTCAGAACAAAGAAATCTCCAAGGGGATGTTTTTGTCCTATATCAGACAGCATTCATCCTTCTTATTTAGTATAGTCTTTTGTAAATTCTCATATGTCTCTGTTGTCCAGGTAGTCAGGTTTACATGGCCTGTTGCTCTAAGTTAAAGAGAGGGAACTTTTTTTAATAATTAACTCACATATTAACTTGGGTTTACTTGAGTGGTCAGGCCAAAAGAACAGGAATACCAAGGCTTCAGTTCACCCTCTGAGGCCAAGGCTTATTTTTGAATTTTAATTTTAAGACAACTACTAGTTATTCATTCACTATTTTTAAAGTCTGTGTAACATGTAATATTAGGATGGGAAATTGAAGTATGTGTCCTCATACAGATTTTAGGGTTTAAATGGTTAATTCAAAATGTATTTTCCATTATCCATTAAGTACTATCAAACACCATATTTTGTAACAGTGGTCCCTTAACAAACCTAGGGGGCAGCTGTGGCCAGAAGGCTATAGAAGTGGGCTTGGGACTGGAAGATTGCCAATTCAATCCACATCTGAGGCGCACTTAAGTTAGGCAAGGTACCTAACCTCCCAGTTACTCCCACACTGCTCTGGGTATCAGTTCACAATTCCCCTGGATTTACACATTTACAGATTTTAGTTCATTTTAGATCATCCTTTATTAGTCCCACAGTGGGGAAATTCACAACATTGCAGCAGCCAAGGGATAGCAAATCACTCTGTACAAGAAATGGATAAAGTCAATCAATCAATCAAATTTTATTTATATAGCGCTTTTTACAACAGAACGTTGTCACAAAGCAGCTTTACAAGGATCCGGGTCCAAGCCTCAAATGAGCAGCCAGTAGGCAGACAGTGGCAAGGAAAAACTCCCTCAGTTAGGAGGAAGAAACCTTGAGAGGAACTAAGGCTCAAGAGAGGAACCCATCCTCCTCTGGTCGACACCGGAGAGCAGATAACAAAGGCACAATGGAAAAATGGGAAAAAAAAAAAAATCCTAAACATAAACATGAAGTGTATTATTAAAGTAGTGTAGTATAGAGTTGCTAAAGGAAAATGTAAGGACATCTGTTCTAATGCCAAGAGAATGTGGGTAATTCAGTAAAACAGTAAAACATAAAAAAAAATACCAAAGAATAAGTGTACAGAGGAATGGGTTTATTTGTGCAGGACAAATCAACAATTATAGGAAATGTTTAGTTGCAGTTATTGCCAACCCTGCTGCTGATAAGCTTCCTTTCTGTAGGTTTCATCTCCAACCCAAATCTAACATATCCCCATTCAGCTAATAAAGAAATTCTGATTAAGGTTAAATCTAAAGTTTGCAGAAATGTAGCTCTCCAGGAACAGGGTTGGTGACCCCTGAAAGATAAATGTGAAATGTAAGTCTGGAGCCACTGTGTGTGTGTGTGTGTGTGTGTGTGTGTGTGTGTGTGTGTGTGTGTGTGTGTGTGTGTGTGTGTACTGCTCTGTCTCAACTACATGTACAAACTTGCTGCAGGAGGAAGAAGCTTGCACACAGACTTGTCTACTTTCAGAAGTGATGAAACATTGCTTGAAACACACCTGCTGAACAGGTTTCGGCTCACTGGGCATGCGTGCGTGCTTGCGTGCAGTGTGTGTGTGTGTGTGTGTGTGTGTGTGTGTGTGTGTGTGTGTGTGTGTGTGTGTGTGTGTGTTAGGGCTGGCTATCACCCACACTGTTCTGTGTTTTGACAGGGAAGCTTTTCTGGAGATTTCCTCTAGTGATGTAAAGAGAAGGAGGATTTCAGGCACTGCATGTTCCAGCAGGTCTTTTAATCATTCACCTTTCAACAGTTTTGAAGGGACATCTCTTTTTTGAATTCTAAAAATCCTGAAATGTATAAGATATTAGAATGGCAGTTTGAACAAGTAGCCACTGATTAATCAGTGCAAAATCTACTGACTAAATCAGAATTGGGATGTTTAAAATGTTTCAGATGTTTTTTTTTTATTTTTCAAATGTGTTTCAAATAATAATGAATAATTAAACAAGCAAGTACATACATAGTACAATGAAATACTATACATCATATAGTAAAAATGAACTTAGAAGAATGGATGGAGAAGAGTATGGAGAAGAAACAGAAACGCTCTGTTCTGAAGCATACCGCATCACCTGTCAAACATGGTCATGCCCAATGAAGAGGGTGCCAGTCTATTGCAGCGTATTTTGCACACACTCACACCCAGGGGACAGTCTAGAATAGCCAAATCACTCGGCGTCTTCTCACAGAAAAATCAAACTCCCAATCTCAGGCCCCTGAAGCAGTGCCAGTTAAGTGGCCCTATATTTCTGGAGCTCTCTGTGGTGAACAAAATGTACAGTGCATCCAGAAAGTATTGGCAGTGTTTCATGTTACACATTTTACGTTACAGCCTTATTTAAAATGGAATCGATTCATTTTCCCCTCAAATTCTACACACAACACCTGACAATGACAAAGTGAGAAAAATTAGATTGAAATCTTTCCAAATTTAAAAAATATATAATTGTATATAAAACACAGAAATATAAGGTATACATGAGCATTCATGACTGTGCTCAATACTTTGCTGAAGCACATTTGGCAGCAATTACTGCCTCAGATCTTTTTGAGAATGATGCTACAAGCTTTGGGAAGTTTCTCCCATTCTTCTTTGCAGAACCTCTCAAACTCCATTAATTGGATGGGGAGTGTTGGTGCACAGACATTTTTAGAGATCTCTACAGAGATGTTCATTTGGGTTCAAGTCTGGATTCTGGCTGGGCCACTCAAGCACATTCACAGAGTTGTCCCGAAGCCACTCCTTTGTCCTAACTGGGAATAGTTACACTGTGTACGCATTAGAAAATATTAACAGACATGAAAAAATTGGACACCCCTTTGACTTTAATCTTTTTGCACATATGGCCGTTTTATCTTCAGTTTCACAATATTGTGGGATTGAAGTGATATAACAACACATAAAACAGATGAAATGTCTTTTAAAAATGAGTAATTTTAAATATTTTCATGTTACACTATTTTAATGTTTTATTAGGTTTTATTCAGTTTATTTGATGTATTGATCCTCACCTCCACTACCTCTTCACTAGGTTATTGTCTAGGCTGTAAAAACCCACTCTCCAGTAGATGCTGGGGAGATCTAATACACTTCAGTGTTACACTGAAGGGTTTTCCCTGATTAAGTACATGTGACTCACGTACATCCACAGGCCCTCCCTGTGAACTGGGTGTGTGAAAGCAGGAAAACAAGAAACTCAAGCACAGCCCTGCATGACCTGTTTTACATCACTTGTACTTCTATCAGCACTTTAGTATATCATTCAGTGTGAATTTCTGGACACATACAGTGCATCTAGAAAGTATTCATGGTGCTTCACATTTTCCACATTTGCTTATGTTATTGTCTTATTCCAAAACTAATAAATTCTATACACAATACCCCACACAAAGTATGTTTGAAATATTTGCAAAATTATATATATAAATATATGCATGCTCAAAATTGAGCTCAGGTGCATCTTGTTTCCACTGATCATCCTTTAGATGTTTCTACACCTTGAGAGTGGAGTACACCTGTGGTAAATTCAGTTGATTGGATAAGTCTAAGGGATTGTCTGTAGACCTCCGAGACAGGATTGTTTTGAGAACTGGGGAGGGGAACAGAATTTCTGCTGCACTGATGGTCCCAATGAGCACAGTTTGGAACCACCAGGAATCTTCATAGAGCTGGCCGTCCAGCCAAACTGAGTGATTGTGGTAGGAGGGCCTTAGTCAGGGAGGTGACCAAGAACCCAATGGTAACTCTGAAAGAGCTCCAACAATTTTTCCAACAACTTTGTGGAGAGAGTAGAACCTTCCAAAAGCACAACCATTTCTGCAGCAACCCAACCAAACAGACCTGTACGGTAGAGTGAAGATGGAAACCACTCCTCAGTTAAAGGCACATGATGTCCCATCTGGAGTTTGCCAAAGGCTCCTAAAAGACTCTCAGACCACTACAAAGCAAAAAGATTAAACTTTTTGAACGGAAAGCCAAGTATCATGTCTGCACACAGACATGCACCAAGCACTGCTCATTATGTAGCCAACCATTCCAACAGTGAAGCATGGTGGTGGCAGCATCATTCTGTGAGGATGTTTTTCTGCAGCAGGAACTGGGAGGCAAGTCAGGGTTGAGAGAAAGTGATGTACAGATACATTCTTTATGATAACCTGCTCCAGAGTGCTCTGGACCTCAGACTGGGATGAAGGTTTATCTTCTAACAGGACAATGACCCTAAGCACAGCAGGCAGGTACCATTATCACTAGGAATGGACGCTGTGGAGAAGAAGCTGACACATTAACTTCAGTGACATGCTGACCAAATGATGGCACTCAACCCCACCCTGCCCCCCATGGGCAGCAGGGTGGGTGGTCTCTCTTCCTAGGGCAGATTCATCCCCAGGGCATGGTGGAGTCCTTAGAGCTCATTAATGATCCTAGAAACATATTCTAAAGCTAATATCCACTTTAAAGGATGAGGTGTTTAAAAAGCAATGAGGGAATTTACTTACCACAGTTGAAACGGAATTTATAATATATAATCTCTGTCATGCAAAAACCTCCCAAAATTGTAAAAAATCTTTCAATGGAAGTTAGTGTGAAAAGATTTTATTCCACTATTTTGGAGCATCATGACATTTTCACAGTCTAAAGAACAGCTGCCAGATTCACGTAATGAAATACAAGGTTTATGACACATAACCAAATTATTTTAAAGCAATATGGGAAGAAGACCATTTTTACTTGAAAATTCTGGATCACATTAGAACAAATGGAGGTAAACATAAATGCAGCTAAAATAAAATCATTTGAGATATTCTGAGCTAGTTGAAGAACAAAGCCAGGTTCCATATCTCTCCACCCAGTGCTTGGATCCATCACCAGGACACCTGAATTAACATCATTAAACAATGATTTACAATATAAATAATATTATCCTCTCATGAGGAGAACTTTGATGCAAAACCACTACTTTTCATGTGAAATGTACTTATCCTAATATTAGTGTTTTACTGACTACAATGCAGCTTTTCAATCTAAAAATAATGCACAGTACTGTATGTGTACTAGTTCATATGCTTCATCCTGAATTTACATTTTACTTATGTTTGTGATTTGATTGATTTGCATTGTGACACAAAGATGAATGTTCTCAACTAAGTGCTAGGACCTAGAAGGAGACAGGCCTGTAGTTAGCCTAATCACTGTTTCAGCTCAGAAACCTTATAGAGAGACTGAAGACTGACTGGACAAAGGGAGAAAAAGTACAAAAGTAACTTTTCAATTCGATTCTTCATGCCCCTACATTTATATGGGTTCATAGTCACTCCCCAGATCAGGGTTTTGGAAAAGACATGCAGGCAGAGTCTTTACAAAATGATTTCTCAATGCAGAGGGGAAGGGGATTAGCATTACAATTATGGGAACAGCATGGAGCACAGTTGAGAGAGAAAAACCATTTATTTCTTTACTTTTAAAGAGCGGCACCATTGAAGTGCAGAGTCGTGTTTATTTTGATTGAATGAGAGCATGTCAAAAGCAAAGACTAGCCTGTATGCAGCATGAATTTCAAATAAAACTGTGATTTTCTGCTTTAAAAGAATCATTGTTGTTGAAATGCAAACCTATGTGACCTGCAATCACATATGCATACATGATCTTATTTCTGGTCTTGTGTATTAGTGATCTTTTATCATTGTATGGCCTTTATATACTCCATTACCTTAGTGCCGTTTACTAATTTCTTTTACAGTTCAGTTTTATTACATTTTTTTTTTTTTAATGACTACTTAGGTGGCTTTATTCTAATTTTGAGGCTTTAGTCCAAAAATTAAGAATGGTTTTAGAGAAGTTTCACAGACTTGTTAATGAACTTTAAATTGATCACATACAGCATGTAGACATATACAGTACAGACATATACCAGTTCAAATGACACTTTTTCTTAGTTTTCTTAGAGAAATAAATCCTCTACAGGGAACAAGTGTAAATAGTTTTTTGACACACATTAAAGCATATTACTATCTCTTTATTTGTTTGGGCATCACATTACATATGTTAATGTTATTATTGTGAATAAATAATAAAACTTATACAATAAATGTGTGTTAAAATATGGCTTTTTCCTATTTATTTTATTAATTGAATACACATTAAAAAAAGATTAAGAGTTGCAAAAACTACAAGATCAGGAGAAACCAAAACTACAAAATCAAGGGAACCAAAATGATTAGATCAGGTATAACCAAAACTACTTGATCAGGTATAACCAAAACTACTTGATCAGGTATAACCAAAACTACTTGATCAGGTATAACCAAAACTACATGTTTAGGGCTACCATAGCAACAAGAACAGGAGTTGCAAAACTACAAGGTCAGGAAAAACAAATCTGCAAGATCAGGAGCACCAAAACTACAAGATCACTGTTACTAAAATGACTAGATCAGGGATACCAAAACTATAACATCAGATATAACCAAAACTGTAAGATCAGGGCTACAAAAACACCAAAAAAATGATCAGGACTATCAAAAAATGATATCGGGACTATCAAAACCTGAGATCAGAACTATTAAAACCTGAGATCAGAACTATTAAAACCTGAGATCAGAACTATTAAAACCCGAGATCAGAACTATTAAAACCTGAGATCAGAACTATTAAAACCTGAGATCAGAACTATTAAAACCTGAGATCAGAACTATTAAAACCTGAGATCAGAACTATTAAAACCCGAGATCAGTACTATTAAAACCCGAGATCAGAACTATCAAAACTCAAGATCAGAACTATTAAAACTTGAGATCAGAACTATCAAACTGAGTCTGTAGACCGAGCTGATGTGGACCACAGAACTCTATGAGGTCATTTTTGCATCATATCTGATTTGAGAAGAACAAACTGCACCAACAAATGACCACTATCACACAGAAAGACTATGAAAATCTTGATTTCTGTGGTGTGAAATAATCCTCACTTCAGATCACAGAGAAAAAGGAGAGACTATCAATAACACCAATAACATGCATCTCTGTCAAACTCATTCGTGTTGCACGGCTGGAATTTGTTCTGAATTAGTTTATATTTAAATGGTCAAATGATGTTAAATTCCTGGACAATCACAACTTTATCCACAGTAAACAAAAACTGTGATATCTTTAAACCCTTCGTTTAGCCCCGCCCCTTCTGAGTAAACGGTCACGTGGGAGTAGCACTCCATGAACCGAATCGTTCGTTTGAAACGATTCAGAAGTTGGAGTCAAATGTGAACCACCTGAAACTGGGGTTTAGGAAACAGACTTAAAATCCTAAAATGCAAAAAATTGTTAATTTTTACACGAAAACCGCTTGTTTTGTCGTACATTTCGTTCACTTTATACATATTTTTAAATGGTTTTACACCATATTTGACTCACTTGCTAAGATTTAATTTACTTTAGAATAAAGTACTAAATCATACTATTTTGAAATTTGTTGACAGTATAGTTTCTTATATATTGTATTGTACCTAAAACACATACAGATAAAACAATAAATTCACAGCAAATACAGAAAGCCCCCAAAACTCGATTATGATTATTCAATTACATTCAAATAATTTCAGAACATCAGTTTATTTTGTGATACAAAGATTAGAAAACGCAAAAGCATAAACAAACTGTTTTAAGATAATAAAAAAAGATATGCTGAAACAGCAAACTTCTCAGAAAAGATTTCAGAAAGAGAACCAACCAGAAAGGATCTAATATATCAAGGTTGAAACAATATTTGGTGACTTCAAACTTTCCCACAATTGAACAAATCCTTCCCTTAATTTATTAAACTATTCCCTGAATTTCCTATAAAAATTCCCTTATTTAAACACACCCTAAATGTGACATTTCCCTCAATTTAACAACTCGTTTCCTTTGTTTAATAAAAGTAATTAAATGTATTAAAACATTACCTAAATTAAATAAAATGATTCCCTTAATTCTTTTAAATATTGTCTGGAATTAATACATATTTAACAACTCTTCCCCTTGATTTAACAATCCGTTTCATTTGTTTAATAAAGTGAGTACATTTATTAAACTATTCTCTGAATTTGAGAAATCTTTCTTTAACGGAGTCGTTCCTTTGACTCTTTGGAGTAATAAATAATCCTTTCCTCGATGTGATGAGCAGTCCCGGCAGTCTGAAGGCCGCAGTGGTGGCTGGACTGAGGTGTCTCTCTGAGGCGCTGCAGTATGAATCGCGACTCGAAAGAGTCGACTCGTCAAAGTGATTCGGACCTCGCCTAAAGTCCTGCCCAGAAAGTTGGAGGCGAAGTTGGGAGAGAAAAAAAAGCAGGAGGAAAGTTTGCAGAGTGAGTGCGCAGTGATTTCCAAACTCGCCCTGCTCTCGCTCTCAATGTCTCAGACTGAAGCGCGTCATCTTCAGCAAACTTGTATCGCGTGCGGCGTGAAAGCGGACTTCTGGAGCGCTTCTGGACGGACTTTCGCAGAGTGACCGTTGGAGAGATATGCGCGTGACCGCTTCAACCAGCGCGTCCTCGCGAAGCAGAGACACCGAGCCGTGGGCTGTGTGCGTGTTCGCGTGTTTGGGGGCTTTCTGCTGCTGAACTCGGACACAGACGCGCTGGGAGGACCCGGCCCGACAGCTGACTTTACTTTTCGAAGTTTGGTTGCTTTGTTTCGAGCCGCTTTGCTGAGCGGAGCTGAGTGTTTGTGAGTTTCGGCAGTCATGGATCCGAGCCAGCACAACCCCCCTGCCGGACACCAGATCGTCCACGTCCGAGGGGACTCCGAGACGGACCTGGAGGCTCTGTTTAACGCCGTGATGAACCCGAAAAATGCCGCCGTGCCCCCCTCCGTGCCCATGAGGATGAGAAAGCTGCCCGACTCCTTCTTCAAGCCTCCAGAGCCAAAGTCCCACTCCAGACAAGTAAGACAAGCCCACACCAAGCCCCAGAGCCTTCTGTAAACATCAGCCCAAACATTAACCGTGTTTACCAGGTTCTGAAACAATTGTATCATAACAAATACTAAAGTCCCTTAAACAGCACACAGGCTCTTTATTATTGAGTTTACAGCCGCACAGAGTCTCCTAAACACGCCGAAACCAAAGTTTTCTCTTTAAGTCCAGTTAAAGAAACATTCAGCTGAAAGTTGCGCTGCGCATGCGCAGAGCGTCTTCACCCCGAGCTGAGATTTGGCCCGGGCCTCCTGCTTCCTCCCTCTGCTCCTCCTTACTGTAGCACACAGGCAGGGCACAGATTTACCCTCTTTTCTACCCCCGTTTCCTCAGCAAGGGCCTTCAAAAAAGTTTGTTTGTGCGATTGAGTTTTGCTCTGTATGAGACTTTCTGTTTGAAGGTGTGATCAGCTGCACTGATTATGGAGCAGGAGAGGATAGAACTTTATTGATCCATTGGGAGGGAAATTAAGGTTCCAGCAGCAGTACAGTACAGAAAAGAGTAGAAAGAGAAATTTAGTAAAAATATATTATATAATATAGAGACTATAAGAGAGAAATGTTCAGGATAAATCATGCAAATCATTTACGTACACTGCTGTTCAAAGAGGCACAGAAAAGCACCAAGAAAGTTGCATAAAGTTCATTGGAAACCTTTTGCTTGCATATTCCGTTTCTGCAGTAATTTGTCCCTGTTTGATGAAACACAAAATGGCAAGTTTACAGGTGAACGCAAACATGTTCTTAATGAAAGTGAATGTAAAATAAGAGCAAATTGTGGAACATCTCTGTTGATTTGTTCATTCAGGAATGTTTATATGGTGTACAGAGCAGCTACAGGGTTTGAACCGTGAAGGAAAGTGAAAATGGACAAAAATGGAGATCCTTGGTTTTCATTTGACAGCACAATAAGTTAAAGCATTTAAGCAAACTTCTGATTTTATGCCCCAAACATTTGTCTGATTGGCTGTTTCTGCCAAAGCAACTTTGTGTTCTAAGTGTTCTATCAGTGACAAATTCATTTGCATTTACTTTTTTACTTTAGATGACAATGATGAATGTCTTAGTAACAATCTAATCTGTTCTCTAATTATTCAGCTTTGCACATTCATATTCTTGAACACATTTGACGGCTGTATTTTGTGCATCAAAGGACAGATGGTTGTGTATGAAATGTGCTGTAAAGGTGACTCTCTATTTTAAATAATATTATGAATATTATTTATTCTCTAAACATAAAAATCCCATACTTAAGTGCCCAGCTACCCGCATTTGTTATCTAATCAACTTGTCACATCTGCATAGTTTTGTACATCAAAGTTTGGGATTGTGATTACCTGCTTGTAATGATGTAATGACCTCATGTATCTTTTCTTCTCCTCATCCTGACCTACTGGAATAGCAGTTTGACTCAGACTGTTTTGTGAGTCACTTAACCAACCACACACTCCCTTTTTTTCTTCTCAGAAGCTCCTTTGAATGTAATTGCCAAAAAGTCCACCACTGTACTTGAACGCTGTGGGAGGCGGGAGGGTTTTTATTATTATTATTCAGTTGAGTTTTTCCACAGAAACACAGGAAATGTATGATGTGAATATGCAAGCTTTAAAGTAGGGATGGTACAGATATCATTTTGTCAGTAGGAGATGCTGGATGGGATTTCGGGGGTTGGGTGAGTCTGATCCAAATCTGTAACAAGTTTAGTGTGAAGCAGCATTAACATTGTGTAATGTGACATTAGTTGTGGGGAAGCAGAGCCCTACTTTTAGTTGCTCAACTAAAATTTGTTAGATAAAATGAATCAAATGGTTTAGCTTTAAAGAAAAATTGGTTTAACATCAGCTCATCTTGTAAAGTAAAGATGTTGTTTTGTATGTGTGTGTGTGTGTATATTTATTTACTTACTTACTTACTTACTTACTTACTTACTTACTTTGCCCAGTACTGGTTTTCTTACTGATATTGTGCCAGTACTGATACTGAAGCTTTACCTTCTGTACAAATCACAGAGCATTTAGCCAACACACACTCAGTACAGAGCATTTAGCCAATTTAACAGTTTTTCTATAAATGCTGAAAAGTTAAAATTATCTTTTCAAATCCCATTTTTTTAAACAAGATATAATAATCACAAGCTTTTGATTATTCTTCTGTTCAGGTCAGCAAACCAACACTATAAATTTAAGGTAGTACACTACAGTACTTTAGTACATTAGAACACTTACTGAAATTCAGTAACTTTTCAGTATATCTGTTTATTTTCCAAGTTTTAAGCAGTCATAAATATTAGGTAGTATTAAGTTGTCATAGTGTTATCAATAGTTCACCCATTCACATCCTCATTTTGCATACACTACAGATGTAAGGTAGTAAAGGCAGTGTATATAAGGACTTGCAATCAATTGAGCACATTTCATTTAACACCATCGAAAGTTGCTGGCAATTCATTTACTAGAATATTAACTAAATAAAAGGATTTTTTTTTTTTTATAGTAAGATGTAGTATAGGTATATGGTCCACAAATGATCACACTAAAATTCCTGGGCTCTAAATAACTTGTTGATTTGTATGTATGTATGTATGTATGTATTTATTTATTTATTTATTTATGCCTCCCTCCAGGCCAGCACAGATGCGGGCACAGCCGGCACTCTCACTCCACAGCATGTCAGAGCACACTCCTCGCCAGCCTCCCTGCAGCTGGGAGCCGTTTCGCCCGGCACACTGACCAGCTTGACCCAACCGGGCACCTCCCCTCAGCATCTCCGCCAGCCCTCGTATGAGATTCCTGATGACGTACCCTTGCCTCCAGGCTGGGAGATGGCCAAGACTGCGTCAGGCCAGAGATATTTCCTTAAGTAAGTTGTTTAAATCTTTCTATTAGACATCAGGCCATCATGTTCATCATGACATCATGTTCATCATTTTTAGGAGTCAGTACTTTTGAGTGTTTAGATTTGGTTTCTTCTCTGTTCACTGACTGGTCAGGGTTTTGTACAACACATATGTACATATTCCTGGTAGATGTCAATTGGAAAAGAAAGAAAAGCTCCCCAAAATGGGAGTTTTGATTTGCAGAAACTGAGCTGAACTGATGTACAGTGGCGATACACAGTGAAGAAATTAATGTTCTTGTGGATGCAACTGAGTGAGTGTAAAAGTGCAAGCCATCAGTTTTCCAGAGTTGACCTCTGTTTGACAACTCGGAGAGGATTTATTTTGCAAAAACACAAAGCTTCAACTCCTTCTTTTACCATGCTCTTCCTCCACTGTAAAGTATATTGTTGCTGTCACAAAAAAACTTGTATTCCCATTTTCTCAAACTCCAAATCAACATGAATGGACCAATAGAAATGCTCCAAAATTATTTCTCCGTTTTTCAGATACAAAGTTTTAATGTGATGGCAAAGGTGTGTGTATAAATAAATTGTAGTGTTTACACTTTAAAGTATCGAGAACAGAAAGTAGTTAAGTGAAAGACCAGCCAAAAGGCTGTGTGTAGGTGCTCAGTGTGTAGGTGACTGATTGGGTTTTAACACATGTTGATCTGAATTGCGCATTTAAATGGTGTCAGTGTGGGCTGGAATACACACGCTGCTTCAAATGAGACAGTCTCCTCTAAGTTCTGTAAACACAGAGCCTCTCTCCGATGGGTCTGAGCTGTGTGAGAGAGAGAGAAAGAGTGTGAGTGAGTGTGCACTCACTGCCTGTATGGATCATGTTTCAGACAGGAACAAAGGGCCAGTGTAGCAGGGGGAGTGAGTAGAGGACAGGGAGGCCTGCTAAACTCATCTGCCTGATTTCAGGGCCTCAGACACAAGAGCAGGAGAGAGGTAGCTTTTAGTCGTTTGTTGTATTCTAGCTGAACAGCCTTGATTGCAATTTATCATGTAGTTATTGGGGGATTTACAATATGTAAAATATTGAACAAAAATACATTGGCTAAGAGATACCTGTGATATTAGTTTTTTTAAGTGAGCATTTTATCAAACAGGAAAAAAAGTATGTATATATATATTTTTATAAATTATATAAATGTATTTATTTAAGAAAATATGTTTACCATACCACTTAGTAGTAGTAGTATTATAGTAGCTCCACTGTCATCATTGTGTTGAATAATAAGTAGGTATATCTTAAAATGGTTCTTTGACAGGTTTGGGATTGTTGTGGAGATGTATGTGGGAAAAGGTGTGTGGGGGAAAAACCTCTTTTAAATAACCATTCATAAGGGCCATCATGCACCCTGTGCCAAAATGATTCCTTATACTGTTGTGTTCTATCATTTGTAATACACATGGAACTAAGGTGATCTAGAGAACCATTTTTTAACTATATACTATATCCACTATAGTAAAGGATCATGTAAGGAATCATTATTGTTGTCTATACAGAACCATTTCCTCTGACTCTGTGAAGAACCATTTTTATAGTCATTTCCAAGGGATTTAAAGTAGTTACCTGTATTTTCATATCCTAACTTGTGTTTTATAGCGGTCTGTGAGTGAAACTCCATTTAAAGGAGTAGATTGGTGAAGAATCTAGTAATTAATTTCATCACTTACCCCAGGTGCACTCGATGTTTGGTATCGTAGGTTTGCTCTTTAAGTTTGGAGCAGAAGATACTAGGCTAATATTGTTAATCAACACTGCACTTAGACTTTCAACAATCATGTTAATACATACCCAAAAAAAATTCACTGCCTACTCAAAGCAATTCAGGATCTTTATTTGTTCAAAACAATCTAATCAAAGTGGTTTAGCACAAGGTATGTCTTTCTTTATTCTATAAAAAACTCTATCCTCAAAGCTGGATAATGGAGCAGCTGTTCTGAGAAACCATTGAGTAACTCCTCTAACTGTGCCATCCATGCTGTTTTAATAAATGTTCTTGTTTATGTAGCTTTGTGATAGAATTTTGAACCAAATTTGTGAAGATTTGGGTGTGTATTTGCAGAGATGAGATGAAGGGTAATAATCGAAGTCCAGTGTTTGCAACAGGGGATGTTAGGCTAACAAACATCAGATACCAAACCTGTCTGAGGTGGAGATAAATCTTGTTCATTTTTTCTTGACAAAACTGCGTTGTCATGGAGGACATTGTTTACATTATAAAACGGGAGTTTGACTCATTCCACGTGACTTTTCCCTTTAATTACATCTTTTTTTCTCTGTGTAAAAACATCTTTTCTTTAGTGGGGTTTTAAAATTGACGACCCGTCTGACCAATCGGTTCTGGACAAACATGATTACCCTCAGATTTACTGGGATAAAAAGGGAGAGCTTTTGAAGCCAGATGTTTTGGAGGAGAAACATCTGGAGAACATCTGCTTCATTTTGGAGTAGTTCTGCTGAAAGTGGTCCTGAAAAAAATAAAACACACAAGGGCTGTGGGACAGGAAGAAGGGAAGGAAAGCTGCCGTTCGGTCAGCCGGCTCAGCAGAGCAAAGCAAAGCCAGTGTTTCTGGAAGTCTCCCAACTGCTAATGCATCAGACAATGTGGACTAATCCTGAAGACACAGACATTGACAATCAACTGCTGAAAATGGGGTAGAGAAGGAGGAGGAAGAGGAAGAAAGGAAGGTCCCTGTCAGACATTTTTAAAAGGCTCTCTCAAGAACACACACACTTTAACAGACACACACACATTCACTTGGGGAGTCCCCCTGTCTGTGTGTGGGCATTGTTTGATCTCTATACACTGTCTCTTTGGGCGCTTGAATGCACAAATGAGGAGTGTCAGAGTTGAGCCCTTTCTCCCTGCATGTAGACCACCCCCTGCCCCCCCTTCCCCTCTTTTTTGTTTGCGGGGCGAAGCGAGATGGGAACCGTATTTTCTTCATCTCACTGTTTGTTGTTGACCTCGGCCCTGTTTGTGGTCTAGTTTCCCACAGGATACCGATTTAGTTTGTCAACAACTGCATGGTTTTCTCACTGTGAATGCTCACGTGACCTCCACTGGGGGAAGGGGTGGGGGGTGTAAAGAATCAAATGCAGGAGTGGACAATATGATTTTTTTTTTTTTGTTATAATGACAAATGTTATTCACTCATCATCATGAAATAGTTGTACTAACATTTGTGCCCAGGAAGAAGTGTTTCAGAAGAAAGATTTCAATGCTATTTGGAAGGAAGACTGATATGGGCAATATATATAGAGCTACACATACAGAAGTAGTGTCTTTCAGTATTGTTCCGGGTATAACCCAACATGCCACACACCTGGAAATTGAGTTTTAGAGGTTCGTAATGGTGTCCTGTGATAATTCATCCCACATAGCTTAAATATTCTCACTCAATTCCTGCAAATTTTGCAGTAGGTGTGTGTTGTTGTTGTTGTTAGCATGTCCAATAGCAGTCACACATTTTTATTCAGGGATAGACCTGGTATAGTAGTATCTTTTGTCTCTAAGGTAATTACTTGAGATGGCAGCAGTATACACGTGTCATCCTGTTGGAATAGTGCACCAGAGTATACGTTCAGAAAAGGTTGGGCCACAGGTTCCAGGACCTCATTAATGTAATGTTGGGCTGCCAAAATAATGAAGACCAACAGTGATCTGGCATCATACAAAACTGCACCCCACACCATGACATGATGCCTTCTGAACGCAATACATGACAGCAAACCGTTGATCTTGGCACTGACCATGGTGCCCCAGCACACGGATACTTTGGTCATTTCCACCAAGACAGAAATACTTGTCACTAAAGATGACCCGCTGCAATAGTGACTGCATGACAGTCTGGCACGACAATACTGCAGTCGATAATTGCAATTGGTTAATTCCATCTGGGTGCTACTATTATTTTGGCAATAGTTATGTATATATGTAGACATGTTTAGACTAATTATAGGGAGCATGTAGACAGCAGTATCCAGTACACGATGAGTGCATAAACTGCATAGTAACAAGGATCTGATTGGCAGGCTGCTTGCCATACTTTATTCTTACATTATTGCTTGTTTACCAGTAGTTGGATTGCTCCTGTAACTTCTTAAATTGTCAAATTTATTTGTACAGTGTTTGTACAGCATGGGGATGCAAATCAGCTTTACAGAAATACCCCCAAAAAAGACAAAATCGTCACCCCAAGAGCGTAAGAAAAGCTCCCTCAAAGCTGAAGGAAGAAACCTTGGGAGCTACTAGTGGTGCTTTTTTTCTGGTGCATTTAGTGTTTTTGCCACATCTCTCACCCCGTTTCATGCTAAACTCTAAATTATGATATGGTTTGTTATTCATAGACTGGTCATAGTATTTTCAGAGCGCTACAGATCAAAGTATAGACACAGGGTCTGCAGACGTTCAGGCAGCCTCAGTGAAGCTCCCACCAAAATACACAACCACACTCCTATTTTTAAACAGGGTCTGTGTGGATGAGGGGTGATTAGAGAGGGAGTTAACCAATCTCTGTGTCTCTCAGTCTGTCTCATGCTCTCATTCGCTCAAGTTTTTTTTTTTTTCCAGTTATTCTCTCTGCCCCTTTCTTTCTCTTCCCTTAATTTTTCTCTCTTTCTAACTGTTGCTCTCTCCCTTTTGTCTCTCCTTTCCTTCCCTTGTGTTCTCTCTCTCTCTCTCTCCTCTCACCTTTACAGATTACGTCTCTACTGCAGTCTCTCTTTGGAGAAGTGTGTGTATTTCTAAATGTTTGTGGACACCCCTTCTCATGATTGCATTCAGCCACTTTAAGTTGCACCCATTGCTGACCCATGCATACAATTGTACACACACAGCTAGTCTAATCCCTTTTGGAGAAGTATTGCCATTACAATTTGTCTCTCTGGGCCAGATAAGCATGAACCTTTCCAGTATCTAGTAGAAAGCCTTTGGACAGTGTACTGGACTGGACAGTATAGACAGCATTCCATCAAAAACAGAGTGAACTTTTTTTGTGTATGTGTAAATGAGCAGGTGTCCCAAAACCTTTGTCCATTATAATGTATGAGTGTGGGTGTTTGACTTGCACACCGCTCTTTGATGTGTCAGTGATCAGCAGGAGCTCTATTTGTGGCAAGGTCAGGCGTGAGTCACTGAGCTGTAGTGACTCTGACTGGGACTGGGAGCTTTTCCGCTTCGGCATGAATGGGAGCACAGTCAGTGACTCAGCCCTGACACTGCGTCAACACAGTCCAAGTCGAGCATTTCTGAGAGGAGGAGGAAAAGAGAAACAGAAAGAGGGGGAAATGGACACAGCAAAAGAGAAAGTCACTTTGTCTCTGCCTTTGTTTTTTTTCTGAAACAGTGAACATTATCCAGCCTAGACACCAGCGGACCCTCATGTGAGCAGGACAAAAATAGACTCCTGCTCTCTCGTTGTCTCTCGCTCTGTTTTGCTCTCTCTCCCCTCCACACACTAGATAAAGTTTACAAATGAACTGAACAGTCACACTTTCTTTCTTAATGTCAGCATTGTTTGTGTCAGCAGTTGTATCCATGCCTAAGGTAAAGCTTGTAGAAATCAGATTCTCTGTGTGTTTCCAGGATCTTGAACGCAGAGAATTAAGCAATGTTCTGTTCTGATCGGCTGGTGTTGGAAGCTGTTGAGTAAAAAAATAAAAAACAAAAACAAAAAACAAAAACTAGTGGGTTTAGGAAGTTAGTTAACAAAGTTGCTATTTTTGTTTTTTATATATTATCTAGTCTTTGGGTAAATCTCCATAGTAAATATTGATTTCTACCCTCTCTAATTAACTGTTTACATCTCAAACACTAAATTATGTGGAAAATTGTAAAATCCCTTTTAAATTAAGTTAATAAGTAATTGTGCTCTAAGTGGAGTTATCTTTAGCCACTACTTATGTTGTTTATATTGACAACTATAGTCCACTGAAACCATGCAACTACTGTTGTTTATAAGAAATTGAGATTTTTGCCCTATACAGATATCCAGTAATTTCCTTATTTCAGTATGTTCGTCATACAGTACTGATTTTATTAAATGTAGAAATTGGAATTGGATCACTCAAATCAAGATGTCAGTAATAAATAGTTTCATAAGATGATATATTGAACATTGGAATTAAGGAACACACTTGCATTGTGTATATCGACATTCCCTTTAACTGTTGTTACAATAATACTTTTTTTTTTTTTTTTTTTTTTTTTTTTTTTTTTTTTTTTTTTTTGGGAAGGGGATGAGGGGAAGTTGATTATCAGATTTTATTCTTTCTATCTCTCTCACTCTCCCCACCCCCTTGTCTGCCAGCTTCCATTATAAACCCCATTGAAGAGAAGAGTGGGAAAAGGTCAACATGGTGTGTTGACCTATTCTTTTTTTCCCCTCCTCTTCTCCCCCAACAGTTTGCTGTGAGCTTTGATTTATAATTGGGGGCCGGGGGGGGGGGTCACCTTGTTTAGTTCTCGCCTGCCTGTTTAGAGATCGTTTCGGGGACAAAGCGATCCACCCCCCCAACTGCAGAGGGGAAAGGGCTTTGCAGGGCAGAAGTGCTCAAACCTGGGTCATAAACTAATGAAGGGTTCTAATTTAGAGACCGAAGCCAAATAGAGGGACTAATCAGGGTTTCCGTTGGCTTATTAAAGCCAGATCAGTGCCCTCAGGCCAGTGGACCCAGAGGCAGGGGGATGATGAGAACCAGTCTCCTACACCCCTGTGTGATGCCCATTACGTGAAATTTCATGATATTTCACAGGAACAGCCTATAACCCTACCCATACCATGCCTTCAATCGCACACTGCCCTACCCTACCCAATTTTAGCCCTTCTTATCTAGAACCACTGAGTAGCTCTTTCAGCTACTTCATAACTGCCCTCAATACATAACCTCCGAACTCGAATTCACCCAGAAACGCTGAAGTAGACATCCCTACAAAACCCCTAGCCCCTCTCTCAACTAGTCTAACATATGCCTGCCACCCACACTCTCTCACCTTAGCCATCAAATCTGCATAATCTGACCATTTTCCTTTCATAATATACCTCAAATGGAAACGTCAGCTTGATAAAATCAACTCTTGATAAAATTAGTTTGCTCTCTGAGAATAACACTTACAATAAGTTACTACAGCCTGTAGTTTAGTACTTACATCTGCCAACAACTTCCAGTATTGTGCATCCCTCCATTTACCAATGTTCACAGCCTGTACTTGTTCTAATTAACCTGCTTCCACTAACAATGGGCGTGTTAACTTCTAAGCACTCCTTATCAAATGCATGTGCTAAAGACCTAATTACTTGATTATGCCTCAATGACAAGCCCACAATTTACAACCTGGATCTTCACCATTCCACTGACCAAGGTTTTGCAGAGTTGGGAGGAAATCATAAGTAACTCCCACTAGAAACTTGTTACAGCTTGCATCCAATGGCCATAACTCTTGCCAGGTGATTCTTTGTTTCTCTATGTTTTTCCAGCTCATTCACTACCCCGTTACACACCATACTTTCCACTATACTTCCTCTTCATGTTCTTCAATAAAGCTTGTAACCATTTGCTTTCTCTCTGTCGGTTTGGACATTCTGAATGCTTTCCATGGCTCACGTGACCATAATTCTGCCCTCCTATTTTGCACCTTCCCCACCGCTCCAGTGCCCTCATTGCTGACAGCATTGCCTCTCTAGGATTCCACTTTATTCCTGCTTTGTCACTGGTGTTGCTGCTTTAATCAGTTTATCTTTTGAATCCTAGTAATATCATTACTTATATATTGCTTATATTACTTACTTATTAACTTGGACTAGGGATGTGTGTAATACTTGAAGAGATTTTCAGGATAAATGGAATGCCTAAGATTGTAACAAGGTGTTTTCGTGTATTTTAATTGTCTGAGATTGTAATATAATCAAGAAATAGTAGCCAACACTGAAAGTCAAGTTCAAGACTGGAAATCCAAGAAAAGTCTGAGAGATTGCTTGTGGGATTGCTAGAAAGGCAAATAATATCCCACTGTCTTGCCCACTTTTAGTCCCATGTATGCAAAGAGGGTTTCTTTCCATGAGGCAAAGCATGGCATGATAATTTTCTATGTTGGGTGTAACCATATAAAGTATATTCAGATGAACTGTTAATGGATCTTGGCCCACAGAGTTCAAGAAAGTAAACTAAACTTGTCTTTGTGTGTGGAGTTGCCATCTTGGGAGGTTCTTCGTACATTTGTTGGCTAGGTTGAGATTTTCTGTCACGTAGGTGAGGAAGACACTGCTGAGGAGGGGAAACTAAGGCATAAGTGTTTTAATTAGCACAACTGGGTGATCTCCAACTCACTCCTCTACCTGCGGCAGTGTGGCCACCAGCTCCGAAGTGGCTCCCTTATTTCCTTATGTAGCTGTTACCATTTGCACTCGTGCTCGTTTAGGAAATGGGTGAACTCCTAAAACTACAAATTGGAAAAACACGAGCGAGACACGTGGTACATCTGGAGTCTCCGTTTGCAACATCATGTCATCAGTGTGTCTTCAGGGCCTTGTCCACAAATGGTCTGCATTGAGCTGTTTAATTGAGAAGCACAGATAAACACAGAAACGTTTGTCCTGAGTTTGCTCTACACTGAAGTGCAGTTTGCTGTGCTGCTGCAGGCGCTTCAGATTGTGAGCAGTGTCCCCACTTAGCCAGTGAGTGTTCTGTTGGCTTTAATGAGTTATTTATTCAACTGAGAAGCCATTTTCTTTAGGATTTTTTCCCCTGCATGCTAATTTTAACCTTTTGAAAAGCCTCATGGATCTGGCTTGTAACTCACACTTGTCCACTTGCTCATTCACTTCCTCACGTTTAGCAAGCAAGAAGGAATACCTTGTGCACTGACGGTGTGTTCTCTTGTTGGGTATATACATTTCCAAAGTTGCAACTTTAGGAGAAGAAAAAACATCATAATTGAAAACCACTTACAACATAATACATTTGGTATAATTTTATATAGTGAACTTAATATGAAAGTGCAGCTGGTGTTTTCAAATTGTCTCAATGTTTTGGCTTGTCTGCTGCAGTACCTTTCACAGACATTTCTGCTGTTATATAAGCAAATATATAAACCACATACTCCAAGATGATCATTAGGGAGAAATGTAGCACTTAGTTTTACATGCAGAAATATTTATAAATTTCTAGCCCAGTAGTCTTAATCAAATGTCCCTTTGAAATATTAGTCTAGTCTAAGAATTACTCTAATGCTGATATTTCATTTCTATCATGCAAATGACTTGACCTTCTGTAAAGTTTCCTTTTTGAGGTAGCAGTTTTTTGTTTGTTTGTTTTTGTTGCACCTTATTTGCCAATATTTTTATGAGAATTTTCTTAGGAAAATGGTTCTAACATAGATTTGTGACATGTTTTTAAACCACAGACTTTGTATGTGTAAAGAAGGAATGATTACATTTCAATGTGTTTAAATATAGTAAAAAATGTTTCATGTGTTCCTGCATAATTCTAACAAACTGCACGTTTTGATCTGCTGTGTTTTAAAACAATAAAACAAATTCAACTAGACTCAGTTTTAAGCTGTTTGTTTTCATGCACTGGAGTTATGGAGAGTAGCAGGATCTGTGGTAGGTGTCTGATTATTGTTCTTTTTTCAGAAGTTTGGTCAGTCAGGATTTCACTTCACTCTGCTAGACTGGTCTAAAGCAATTAATTTGGCATAGATTTGTGTTCGTCAGACTTATGGTTTGTTGACCACACACAAGCACCTTCCTGTGTGTAACAACTTTACCCCAGACCTCAATACACCCTGTGTCACTGCATATCCGTCCGTATAGGAGGGGTCATTCTGAACAGCGGTGTTTTCAGCTCCGACTGCTTACTGTTTACAGTTCCCACAGACCACGTCTCTTCACACACTGCCTCACTTTCACCCTTCCCTCGGTTCTGCTCACTTTTTCTGAGGCAGTGTTCTACAGTGTTTGTCCTTATCGATTTCCCAAGTCTCTGCTATCTGCACACACACACACACGTTCTGTGATTCTGAAGGGGTGTGATGTTTCCAGCTTGTTCAGTCTGGAGGTGAGCAATGAGATGGTAACTTGGTAACTAAACATTGTCATAAACTGTCGTAAACAACAACTGTAGAACTAAAACACTATAGTAGCTACATAAACTGGCTTACATAGTAACAAGTCAGGAATTGGGTGTCAACCCATAACCTTTTACCACTTTTACCATTTTTCCATCCTGATGCTTCTTAAATAATTGATTTCAGTCATCCTAATATCGTGTGGGTTCCCCTCGTGCCGCCAAAACTTGTCAATGCATGGACTCCACAAGACATCTGAAAGAGTCCTGTGATTTCTAGCACCAAATAATTAGCAGCAGATCCTCCATGTCCTGTAATTTGTGAGATGGACGCTCCATTGATCACATCACAGAGCCTTTTGCATTCATGATCTTGTCACTGGGTCTGAAGTTATCCTTCCTCTGCACACTTTTGGTAGGTACAGTCCATCACATATTGGCAACATCCTACTCTACCTGTCATCACAAATTGGCTCTTGTCAAAGTGGTTTCGCTTTAATGTTTTTCCTGTTTCTGCGATTTTAAATTCAGTACGAATCTGAAATATTAGCAATAATTCTGAAGCAACAAAGCTTCTAAAATTCACCAACCCTCAATGGTATTCAGAGGGTACCATGTTTGGTAACCAGAAAAGAAAGCTAAACACTGAAATTCCTTCAAGTAGGACATGCCTACTTTGAGCTAATTTCTAGTACTTTGAGCTAATTTCTAGTACTTTGAGCTAATTTCTAGTACTTTTGATTTATGGCCTACTTGGAATGAGATTGAGAATAAAATGCTATATTGCACACACACACACACACACACACACACACACACACACACACACACACACACACACACACACACAATAAAATTCAAATATATATATATATATATATATATATATATATTTATATATATATATATATATATATATATATATATATATAATATAAAATAAATGCAATACCTTAAAGTCCAGTTCCCAAAGAATGCTATATTTTTTTGGCTTATGTCTTTGTTGAACTGAACAAGCACACTTTACAATCCAAATGCTGTTTCTTTTTTTCTTTTTCTTTTTTCAACCTTGGAACTGAATGTGAAGGCCACGGTGTTTCAATCCAAGCTGTCTGGGGTAATTTGGGAAAATTATCTCTTACAAATCAGCCAGTCAATTCACAGATTACTTTACCAGACGTACTCTGGTAAAACTATTCCACATCAAATAGGGATTTCAGTAGAAATTCATTTTTAGTAAAATCACACAGTTTTATTCCAATCCATATTTGGGGTCTTTTAAAATGTCATTGAGGCAGGTTAGGATGCTCATATCCTCATAATTACATTTTCTAATAGGCCTCATTTGCAAAGACCAATAAAATGATCATGATTAACAAATAATGTATGTCTGCAGCCTTACATGTCAGCTCACTCTGTGATATGAGTTGTTTCTAACAGAGGAACCTAAATCTGGCCCAAGATCAAGAGGTCAGCCAGTAATCTCTGTTGATGATATCCTGCTGATGGAGACCCAAACCATAGCCCTCTCACATAGCCACCATCTTGCTGCTTCACTCACTGGAGCGTGAGGGAGAGGAAGCTATGGCCTCTTCCTCAAAGAGAGCCTTTGTAGTTGGGGCTCCTTCATGCAGTGTGGCCTGGTCGCCAGGCTGGACAAACCAGAGGCACTTGCTCGTTCTCAATGGCTGGGCATGTTTGTTATATTGTGCAGGACAGAGCATGAATGCAAAGTCAGAGATTCAGGGGTCATCACAGGGTAGGGCTCTATTGGTGTATTTTGAATCAGAGTTGGATTATTATAGTTCCTTGTTTAAAGTAAGGGATCCACCCAGAATAGGCCTGAGAGAGGGAGGAACAGTGTGGTTTATGACTGCTGTGAGAACAGGCGAGTCAGCGCAGTGCAGTTTAAAACCAGTTGCTTGTTCAAGAGTGAATTAGTAACTGTGTGTGTGTACGCTAGGGGAGTGTCTTATTGCACATATGCACACAAACACACAATCTTGTCTATTATGCAGTGTCCGGATATGAGGTCATATTCGTGTCCCCAAATGTATTTTATATTTTATAAAGGTGTGTGTGTGAGTGAGAGTATCTGTGTGTAATGGGTATTGTACTTTGTGCAATATTATTGGTTATTTTACAATATGTAGACATATATGGGAAATATTACATACTAAATAATAACTAATAATAACTTACAAACGTTTAATGCATTCCACAATGTCAGTACATATATTCATACATACATATTTAAATACCTATATACAATGTAAAAATGGCCTCTTTAGTCAATTATTATTCTAAACTGAAGAAATAAATAGCATTTGTGAAAATGTCTCTTTGGTCATGCCATTTACGAACACAAAACACACACCCCACGCGCGCACACTTTTCCAAGTCTACTCACTCTAAACAGGCTGTGAGCAGTTTGGGGTTGCCCCCTCCCGTTGTCTTATAAATAACAGCACAATAAACAGTGTCCTGATAATTGGGCCATCAATCAAAGCTGTGTCTGTGCATGGGTGGGTGCAGACCCAACACTGTGAGCTCACACCCCCACCCTCAACTCGTATTTACCTCTGTTCACAGACTTCCTCAGCAAAGGCCACAGTGATGACAGCTGGGAAGAGAACCTGAATGAGACCCTTGGGCTATCTCCCTATCCCTGTCCCTCTCTTTTTCAGGGTCATCTTTCTTGTGTTCTCTCTCACTCACTCTATCTCTCTCCCTCTGCACTAGAAACTGACCACCCATTTACCTCAGCAGTCCGTCTCGCTGCCTATGCAAAAATGCAATGAGCAGTTGAGGGGTCCTCAGAGCAGAACTTTTTGTCTGCATAACTAAAGCTGCAATCTCATCTAATGCCTCCCAGCTGGTGGCCCTCTGTGGCCGGTCATGGCTGGGAGCGGTAGCCATGACATGCATGGTGTTTTTCCTATGGAAGCGCTGGATACTGTTGCCATAGGTGTTGGTTTGCAGTGTCTGGCTGCTTTTACAGACGCCTGCTTTAATGCCACTGATGAATGAATGGGACTGGGTACTTATTGACTGAGGCTGTTTCTCACTGTTAGATAACCATATAGAAACCTTGTGCTTTCCAACACCATATATGCCACCCCTCTTATACTTAAAGCCTCAATATTAGAATAGTTGGTTAATCAGAGATATTTTTACTGAAATACCACAAAACCTTGCAAATAAACAAAAAAATAATGTGTAAAAATGTCACAGGAGGCTGTTCAAAAGAGAAGGACACCATGTAAAGCCTAGAAATTCAATCGAAGTTTAGTGCAATTTCAAGGACAAAAGTGTTGTATTCTTCTAGGCCCTAGGTTACCTCACAGTTGGCTGAGCACAAATGCAAAGTTGAAATCGTCACCAAAACATGACTGAAAGCAAAATCTCTGGAATGGAGTTTGTTTTAAAAAGTAACTTTTTCATGTGCTTAAATTCAAGTATTGAATTTGAGTCCACTTACAAATTTTGCATCACAGTTGCAAGAGGCAGGACCTTTCTAGTAATACCACCCATCAGCTTTGTTATTCAGGTCCATTTCTGTGACCGATAGGCTTCTAAAAGGACTCTTCGTAGGACAGTCCTTCCAAGGACTGGTCCTGCATCAGCTGCAACCCAGGCTTCGGAACACAGCAAGTAGGTTCTCACATGTCAGGTTAACAAGAATACTTTATTAGCCAATCACACATTTTAGATACAAATGGAAATGGAAGTTGTCTTTTGTCAACTTTGATGTCATTTTACTTGGAAGCCTTTATAAATATATTTGTAGGTTTGTCATTTTTCAAGAAAGGCGTAGGTGTTGTGCAGCCTTAGGTACACATTATGAAATATTTTATGTGCTAAAGTAGAGTCATTTAAAAACCCAAATGTAATGTAATGCAGTATAGTTTAGCTAAGAACAAGGTTATGTACACACTGTACTGTACAGTGTCATTAACAGTCTGGTCATTCAGAAAAAAACAGAGCTACTCATGATTTAGGTGTGCTTTGGCAGAAGGTGGTGCATTACATTTAGTTCTGCTTCATATCCAGTGAAATTTTAAGCGCTTTTGGCTAAACTTTTTTTGATGTTTTATTGTTGTGAGAATTGTACTTTTTTCATATCATGTATAAAAACATGCACTTGCCTTTACAAGCTCTGTGAATTAAAAGGTACTGCAGTACAGAACAGAGCTCTCTCGATTCACACGAGCATAGTGAACACAGTAAATGTTTCTATATGTCCACGTATCTCTTCCATTGTTTCTGCTGGATGAGGTTCAGTTTTCCTCCCATTTCCCGGTACTTTCCTGGACTCCTCAGCCTCCTCACTGAAGCAAGGGCAGAATGCCGGGGGTTAGAAGTGGGCTTACGCCTGCTCAAAGCCTGAAAAGAACATTGCATGAGCAGACGGAGAGAGTGAGGCAACGATAAGGCTTTTTGGCCGGGGCCCCGGCCGTGTGTTTTTGAGTACAATAACACATTGTGTATGTGTGTGTCAGGAGAACGTTCTGTTTTTCTGCCTGTTATTAGTCTGAATCAGCTTTTGGCCTGAAATATTATTTCTTTTTTACAAAAAGAAAAAGTTTACTGTTATGTCATTCTAGAGAAACCAGAATTAGATGTTTCGGCCGAGCCCTGGGCCTGCCCCAGCGAGGGCCTCAGCATGGGCCATTCAGGAGAGGAAATAAGCTGGACAGACAGTGCTTTACACATGTCTGCATGCAGTGTATGTGTGTGTGAGCATGATGTCACTTATGTGATGAAACTCTATAGCTCTGAAATGGAAACTACAGAGAAGTAAAACATTCAGAAATGTAATGTTCTCTTAATGTATCAATTTTATTTCAAGTAGAACAAAGCAGGGGTGAGACGAAAAAACAGATATGCCTTTAAACTGATCAATCCTAACATTAAACCGGGGGGGGGTGAAGAGAAAAATATTGATCACCAGGTTCCAATCATGAATCATGGGATGGATATAAAGTTGACTTGTTGGAAGCAGGAAAAATTTGTAAGTGTAAGAATCTGAGCCACTTTCACTAGAACCACACTGTTTTGTTGGGTGATTCCAGTATTCAGTGGTCAGTATCTACCACAATGCTTCAAGGAAGGACAACTGGTGGATCAGCTGACATTAGCAGCAGGTATTTTACATCCTGGACACTGTGTTGGTGCCAGACACCACAGGACGCTTTCAGAGGCCTCGTCTGTACATGTTAAAGCTATTTTAGTGGCATGCACAGTAGACAGAGGTCTTTTATGTTCTGGTTGATCTGTGTATAGTAGACACATATGTCTAATTGTGTCATCAGTCAGGTTTTTAGACCGTTTAGTTGAAAGTATCTCTCTTGCTCTTGCCTTTTGCTTTTTTCATCAGTGCTTTTTTTGATTGATTTTTGTATTTAATTATGACCATTTGCCCCCCATTTGTGCTGACCCAATGAAATGTTCACACAAAAAGGTGTGTGTGTGTGTGTGTGTGTGTGTGTGTGTGTGTGTGTGTGTGTGTGTGTGTGTTCCGCGCGCACTGGAACTAATAAAGCCCACCTGTGTGAGCTTGCCTGCTTCTAACCTTCTCCTGAAACCCAAGAGAGGAGATCTACACACATCCTGTGCTCTAATTAAAACTAAAACACTCACACTCTCTCTCTGGCCCCTTTCCTCTCCTTCTCTCTCTCTTTTCCCTGTCTGTCTGTCAGAGTTTCCAGCAGTTGTCGGGGGTGGGGACTCGGGGTGAGAGAGTGTAACACCGTCGCAGAAATCTATTCAGCCAGTGGAGTTCTGAAGGATTGCTTCCGTGCTTGTTGTTTTCTTCTTTTCTTTTCCTCTTCTGTGTCCTTTTTTCCTGATGGTCATCCCCCTCCCCCCAGCAGACTGGGTTGTTTTCCTGGCTCTGTGTGTGTGTTGGGGGTAGGGTTGGGGGTAGGGTTAGAGTAAGGGTGGTTTGCTGGTGGGTGGGAGGGGAGCAGGGGGGAGTGTTTGGCAGGTCCTTTGATCAGCAAAGCATAAACAAGAGGGGGCTTGAAAATGGGTGGCGTAGCAAAGGGGGAGAAGTGCTGAGTCAGTTACTCTTTCTCTCTCTCTCTCTCTCTCTCTTTCTCTCTCTCTCACTCACGTGTCTATCTGGTCTCCTCTGTCTACCTTTACAGTAGGCATTCAGAGATTTACCTTTATAGCTTAAAGCTTAATGATGGTCATTCGCTCATTCTCCCACTGCCTTATAACACCTGGAGGTTTGTGTTTGTTTTGTGCTATAATTATTAATCATAATCTGTGGTGATTATGGCAGTGGTATAAAATATAATGGAGTTTGAGCTCAGTGTGGATCACACCACAACCTTCTATATTTTTCCAATAACAAAACCCCTTTAAATGGAGCGCTGCAAGTAGAGGCGAAAGTGGGGAGCATGGTGAATAGCGGCCAGCCTTTCGGGGGTCGTAGCTCTGTCTGAGGCTTTGTCCGGCAGGTGAAAGCATTTGGAAAACTGGCGCCAGATTGTTCAATAGGCTGACACTTCAGTGTGTCGAGGCAGGCAGTAAGAGAAAGAGCTGGCTGGGAGGAGCCCGAGGCATGACCCTGCCTGAATGGCCCAGGCCCGGCCTGCCAGCGAGGCCTTTTCCTCTATTAGCCTTCCATCTTAATCAAGCAACAAGTCCCAACAAAGCAATAATTAGAAATGCTTCCCTGCAACACTGGCTGTAGTTCTTGCCAAAGAAGGAAAAGGAGTGTGGAGAGAAGTCTCACACAATTATTTTGTCTTTAATTACTTAAAAATCTTTTTGAAAAAGTTATTCATTGTTTGTGTTGTAAATTCAAAGTTCTGCAAGATGAGTGTTTAAAAGGCCAAATTAAATTATTTTTACCTATTTTGTTCATTAAGAACTTTATTAAGCACTGTTACAAAACTTCCATTTTAAAAATATTTATTTTTAAACATGAAGAACCATGTTTTTAATAGAGATGTGTGAGTATAAAGTAGTAGTAAACAAACAGTGCTTTACATTTTTAAACATTCAGTCACACATCTGTTCCTTATGGAACCAAAAGTGCTTCTTTTGTAGTATTGCTCCATTGAAACGCCTTCCTGTAAGAGTGTATTAAACAAGATCACTGTCACACAAAAAACTTTACATCCTGTGGTGGGAAGGATTGAAGTGCATCTTCAGATTTGTGCAGAGAAAATGTATGCCTATATGCATTCCTATTTATGCATGCACAACACACTGGTTCTGTGTCAAATGATGTGATCTGATTAATGGACCGATTAAACAAAATTATAAAGTTGAGGAGTTTTCCAACTCCTGTAAAGCTCTTTTGAAGATAGGTTTTCTGTGATAATGAGAGTATATTTAGCACGATTTTTATAGTAGTATGTATGTATATATAATGTTAAGTTGAAAGTTTCAGCAGCAGCAATAGGCAGTGCTCAACATATGACCAATTGCTAAACCTTTAAGTGTGGCTGAAACTGCCATGAAACAGTCACCCAGCAAACCCCAAAGGAACCAGTCCCCCGACCCTCCCTTCTGTCCCTACTACCTGGGTTTTGTGTGTGTGTGTGTGTGTGTGTGTGTGTGTGTGTGTGTGTGTGTGTGTGTGTGTGTTGTGTGTGTGTGTTGTGTGTGTGTGTGTGTGTGTGTGTGTGTGTGTGTGTGTGTGTGTGTTTTCCTTGAAAGGTGCTCAGTTCTTTGTGTTCCACTCCAGTGATCCTTCAGTCTTCTGCTCATGAGCAGATCACATGTAATCCAGGCCAAAGTTGACTCGGCAGCTCACTGTGCCTCCTGTCTTCCCCTTAGTGCACTATTCCACCACTCTGTAACCTCCGGTTGGTGAAATGAACTCCCAAAACACTCCTATTTTTAGTCTCTGCAGACAAAACGACTAGGAGACGAGTGTGCTGCACCAAGCTCACATCTGACTGCTAATGTTCTGCGATTTCTTCGGTAGTGCTGTTGATTTTTCTGGGATGTTGTGTAGATCTTGACCTCAAGATTAAAGCGATGGTTCAGACAAACATCAGTTGTTTCCTTCACCTCAGATGTCAGCTGAGATATGTTTTGAGTTTTTTTTCTTTATTTTTTCACTTGAATTACCAGGTTAATGGAGTTATGAGTAATGTTATGAGGTCTTCAGTAATCTCCATTACTTGCCATTTTATCATCTGTTCCTACTTCTTCTACCTCTCCTTCTACACCTTATTCTTGCCCCCCCCACATCCCTTCCTCCCCCTTCCTTCAGTTTCAGAAGTCATATTTAATGCCCTTTTATCACTGCATCCTAGAATGAGCTGAGGTGTGATTGTGTTGTGTTGCATTGGCTGCTTGCAAAAAGCACATCACTGTTAATTATATTGATAAATGTAATTTGAAAACACTACTGATGTTAGTATGTGTTGCATTGTTCCTCTCACTTATGTGTGATTTTCTAACTCTCTAGCCACATTGACCAGTCAACCACCTGGCAGGACCCTAGAAAGGCCATGCTACAGATGAACCAGCCAGCCCCGGGCAGTCCCGTGCCTGTTCAGCAACAAAACCTTCTAAACCCAGCCTCAGGTCAGAAGCCATTACACGCGCACGCACACATACACAAACTGTTCTCATTCAAGTTAATGCAGATATCCCACCCAGCCTTGTGTTGGGAGTTGTATATCACATTCAGTATCACAATATTTAGTTAATGAATCTGTTGCTCTGAGCAAAATAATGTAGTATACCTTGTTTTGAATGTTTTGACATAAAAGAAAATTGCACTATATATCTCTCAGAACAACTAAACATCTTCAACCAAGCACAAAAACCTCTGTGCACATGCCAGTGACTGCATATGAATAGAAGCTGAAGTGTAGGAGTGTCTCGGCAGCAATCCAAATGCAAAGAAGATGCTTATCTGAAGAGGGAGAGCAGCCTGAAGGATCTTTAGGGGACGTAAAACATGACTAGTCCTGTCCCACATCTCCACAGTACCTCCTCCACACCCTCCACACCCCCTCACATCTCCTGGTATTGAGAAGACCTGTTCAATTGATCTGTCTTGATGGACATCAGGCTGTTCTGCTTCTGTTTCTTTTCTGTATTTTAGGTTTTAGCCTGCCATTATAACATCCATTATAAAATTTATTTTAAGTAGGACCACTTTTGCCATCATTCTAACCGTGAAACCGTGCTTTATAGTTCATAACAGCGTGTGAAAACAAACCTGGCATTGGCTTTCTTACACTTATAAAACAATAAAATATTGTTTTAGAACGAAGGAATGGTCTGGAAGGTTTCAGGGTTTCATCTCCAGATTATAGCCTCTACAAACTAGTTAAGGATATTTTCTGAGTGAATAGAGGAGCACTTTTGTAAGTCACTCTGGATAAGAGCATCTGCTAAACACTATATATGTAAATGGGTTTAGTAATTTAGATGTAAAACACTGGGTGGTTGAGGGGAGCATTGTAAAATGTATGAATGGTTTAATTCAGTAGCTGTGGAGGTGAAAGATCATACTGTATACTGGCTGTTTTCTCTTAGGTCCTCTTCCTGAGGGTTGGGAACAGGCCATTACCTCAGAGGGAGAGATCTACTACATCAACCACAAGAACAAAACCACATCCTGGCTGGACCCAAGGCTGGATCCACGCTACGGTAGGTTTTAAAGAGAAAGGCCATGTCTGATTGCACCTGTTTTATCTCTCAATTTGTTTTATGGCTGGCCTCAAATTGTGGTTTACAGGCTTCTCAATACTTATTGGTACGGTGTATCCTGAAAGTGTTCACAGCACTTCAGCATATTACAGCCTAATTCCAAAATGGATTCAATTCATTTTCCCCCCTCAACATTCTACACACAATATCCCACAATGACAAATTGAGAAGTTTGTTTTGAAATCTTTGCAAATTTATTAACAAGAAAACAAAAAAAATTAACATGTACATAAGTATTCAGAGCCTTTGACACTCAATATTGAGCTCAGGTGCATCTTGATTTCAGTGATCATCCAGATGTTTCTACAGTTTGATTTACATTTACAGCATTTAGCAGACACCCTTATCCAGAGTGACTTACAAAAGTGCTTTGCTGTTCACAGATATCCTTAGCTAGTAGACGAGGCTAGAATCCAGAGATTCCTCACACTTACATGGTGTTGAAAAACAAATGTCAGATTGGGGACTAACAAGATTCAGAATAAATCTTTTTATTTTAGTACATCTGTGGTAAACTCAGTTGATTGGACATGATCTGGAAAGACAAGACACCTGTTCATATAAGGTCCTGTAGTAGAAGTAGAAGCCATGAAGCCTAGAGACAGATCGGGGGAAGGGTACAGAAAAAATTCTGCTGCATTGTAGGTCCCAAATGAACACAGTGGCCTCTCTCATTTGTAAATGGAAGAAGTTTGGAACCAGCAGGACTCTTCATAGAGCTGGCTGCCCAGCCAAAATGAGTAATCATGGTGTGATCAGAGTGACAAAGGTTCTTGGTCACCTCCCTGACTGAGCTCCAACATTGCTCTGTGGAAAGAAGAGGACATTACAGAAGGACAACCATTTCTGTAGCACTCCACCATTCAGGCCTGTATGATATATTGCCCAGACGGAAGCCACTCCTCAATAAAGGTATATGACTGCCTGTCTGGACTTTGCCAAAAGGCACCTAAAGGACTCTTGGACCCTGAGAAACTTTTCAAGATTGAGCTTTCTGGACTGAAAGCCAAGCATTATGTCTGATGGAAACCAGGCACTGCTCATCACCTAGCCAATACCATTCCTATAGTGAAGCATGGTGCTGGCAGCATCAAGGGGATGTTTTTCTGGAGCAGGAACTGGGAGATAAGTCAGGGTTGAGGGAAGGATGACTGCAAGGATGTTCAGAGACGTCCTTGATGATAATCTGCTCCAGACTGCTCTGGACCTCAGACTGGGACAAAGATTTATCTCCAACAGGACAACAACCCTAAGCACACAGCCAAGAAAACAAAGGATTGGCTTTGGGTCAACTCTGTGAATGTCCTTGAGAGGCCCAGCCAGAGACCAGACTTGAACCTGATTTAACATCTCTGGAGATATCTAAAAATGGCTGTGCTCTGATGCTCCCCATCCAATTGATTGAGCTTGAGAGGTTCTGCAAAGAAAAATGGGAGAAACGTCCCAGAAGTAGGTAGCAAGCTTTTGTAGCATCATACTCAAAAAGACTTGAGGCTGTAATTGCTGCCAGAGTTACATCAAGTATTGAGGAAAGGCTGTGAATACTTATGTACATTTAATATTTTTGTTTTTATTTGTGGTAAATTTGCAAAGACTGCAAACCTTTTGAGAAACAAAATGAATTTAATCCATTTGGAATAAGGCTGTAACATAAAATGTGGATACAGTGAAGTACTGTGAATACTTTCCTTTTTTTGTATGTTTCTGATTTGTAGCAAATACTTTTTCACATTCATTTACACACTGCTACGATGGGATGCAATGTTGTCTTATAAGACACAAGTCCAAATGCAATTCTTGTTTACCACAAGACACTTTGACAAGAGTCAAATTGTGATTACTAGACGACTGTCTGAGAGAAACAGGTGTAGTGGGGTGTTCCCAGGTTGGAGTGGTTAGTATCACAAGTGCTCCAAGAAAGGGCATCCAGTTAACCAGGGTTCCAGATTTACATTTACACTTACAAAAGTGCTTTGCTGGTCACTCAGAAAATATCCTTAGCATCCTTATCGAAAATTTCATTGACGTCATATTATTTATCATAACAGTTTGTCATTTGATTATTTCTCATTATGATAACAGTGTGTCATAGCTGTGGAGTGGGCTTCTAAAACAAAGACATTTTAGTTATCTGATTAACTGACCAAATTAGCTAACACTGCTGATTATCAGACACTCTTACATGCCCGTATAATTCCGCTGTGTGAAAATGTTTTGTAATTGGGTTGCTCTTACTTAGTCTTAACTATTTATAAACATATAAAAATTTTCCTTCCAATTTTCAGTTTGGAAGGAAAGTTTTGATGAGCACAGGGAGTAAATACCTGAATTATACTTAATTTCAATGATTATGTACTTATGATTATATCACACATCAGATAACGAACCAAAAACCCTAGACACCACTATCCCACTCCCACCTCTTTCCAAAGCAAATGTACCCCCAACAACAGTTGCATAAATGAATAAAGTTTCTTTGAATGGTAGAACCACTTTTGGTTCCATAAAGTCATAAAGTTTTCTGTGGTTCTCTCAAATAACTATTTGAAGCACCTTTATTTTTACCTTTACAAGAGTTATTCATCTTTGCCAACTGTTTCAGGACAGCATTATTTTGTTTATATTTAAAGGTCTTTTAGGTGCCTGGAGGTTCAGTGGGACTGTGCCTTAGTAGTAAGTGGGTGTATCTGTATGTGTAGATCTGCGCTTGTGTATGAGGGGGCGGGTGGTGGAAGAGGAGTGACACAGTTCTCTTAAATTATTCCCACTTCCCGTGACTCACATTGAGGTTAGCCAAGCTCGATCCTAACTCAGGACTCAGCTATGTGATATCTCTCTCTTTCTCACACACACACACACACACACACACACACACACACACACACACACACACACACACACAAATCACAGCACTCGCTCGCCCTGTTTCTGCACCCTGCAGATATGAACTTGGATTTTTCCAGTCACAACAGTCAGACATTAGTTTCCCCAAAGGCCAATTAAAGCGATAAACCAAGAGAGTTTGGAGTTGTAAACTGTTGGCATGGCGACAAGCACTGGTGGTCTTACTGAGAACTGTCCCCCTTTTTCCTGCCCCCTCTTCTAATCCCCTAGGTCAGTAAGACTCACAAAGAGATGAAGGTTTCTGCTTATGTCACTTCGAGTTACTCATGCTTAAAGTGCCCTCCCTCTCACTCTCAATCTCTTTCTTTTACTCTGTTGTGCTTTCTCTCTCTCTCTCAGTCTACATATGTGAACAGGCTCTCATTTGGCTTGTTCAGTACTCACTACTAATTAACGTTCATTGGTCCTTTAAAAATCATTGATAAATTGGCAATGATGAATTGGAAGTTTGTGTGTGAATCCATATTTTAAATTCTCCTACTGCTCTTACAAAAAGAAACAGAACCTAGTTTCATGTACCTTGGAATCTTTGGCTCTGTTCTTGTTCTTGTCAGTTCTTGAAGATGATGTGTTGGAAGCAGGAAGCCTAAGGATTTGGGCCACTTTCAAAGGAACAAACTGTGTTGGCTTGATAACTGGGTCAGAGTGTCTCCAAAACAGTGCTGACTACTAATTAAACTTGAGCTTTCTCTTTACTAAATTGTCAGCCATTATCTGGAAGTTTGCATGCAGATCCATATTTAGATCTCCACTACTGCTCTTATAGCAAGGAACAGAGCCAAGTGAACATTTGTTACTTTTCCTAGTTTAAATATTTGGATCTTTTGAAAGGTTGTGCTCCGTTTGCTATTGTTCTGTTAATTCTATTTGTGTTTAACCTTTTTATAAATCTTCATTTCACATCTGAGTAAATCAAAGTAATCAATTGGTTACTTGATTACTAATCTGAGCAATAGTGGGTCTTTAGGTAACATTAGAGGGTAGAGTACTATGATGGGTCCTGCGCTCTGAGGTGGTCTCACAGAAAAGTGGAAAACGGTGTGTGGTGTGCCGTGTCCTCAGAGAAGCAGAAATGCTGCTCAGATGCCTTCAGCTCTTTGAAGATTTATAAGTCTCAAACAACCAAGCCTGGTGGGCTCCATACATAATGTGAGAGAGAGTGAGAGTGAGAGTGAGAGTGAGAGTGAGAGTGAGAGTGAGAGTGAGAGTGAGAGAGAGAGTGAGAGAGAGAGTGAGAGAGAGAGTGAGAGAGAGAGTGAGAGAGAGAGTGAGAGTGAGAGTGAGAGTGAGAGTGAGAGAGAGAGAGAGAGTGAGAGAGGGAGAAAGGGAATGACAAGGAGAGAGATGGAGAGATTGTGAAGGAAATGGAAGAAGTGGTATTAGTGAGGGAGAAGATAGAAAAAGGAAAATGGAGATGGATGGAGAGAGAAAGTAGGGAGAGCACAGTAAGAGTTAATGAGTCAGGAGAGCAGAGAGAGTAAAGGAGAAGAAAGGAAGAGGGTGAGGGAGATGGGGAAAGAGGATGAGAGAGAGAAATAGTGTGGAGAGAGAAAAAGTTGGGGAGAGCGGAGAGAAGTAGGGAGAGAGGGGGTGGGGTATAGAGAGCACGGAGGGTTAGAGAGTTTGGTAGAGCAAAGGGAGAGGTGGGGGGCTGGTTAACTCGTTCTTTACCGCAAGCTGTAACTGTCCGGGCGTTCCCTTGTCATTTTATGTAACACTGCTTGCATTGGGAACTTTTTTGTGTGCTGTCTGCTGAGTGTTGTTGACTTTCTGGTTGACTGCAGAGCAACTTTCCACGTTATCCAGTCTGAGAAACCGCAGACAGGAAAGTCAAACGTTAAAATGGTGGTTAGTGTATTCGTCATACACTGGTATTGAGGGCCCTTTTATGCCATATGACCTGTGGAACACTTTGTCTTTTCTCACTCACAGTCTAAAGCCAAGCTAATTTGGTGTTTGAGGACAAAAGCAACTGTACTTTTCTTTTCTTTTCTGTTCCTTTTTTTTGCTTTAGTCTCTCTCTCTCTCTCTCTCTCTCTCTCTCCCTCTCTCTCTCTCTCTGTCTCTCTCTCTCTCTCTGTCTCTCTCTCTCTTTTCCCTCCCTCCCTCCCTCCTTCCTTGCATGAGGCCCAGAAGAGGCAGAACGCTTTTCTGCTGCTCATGCAGACAGACTTGAGCCAGACCTCTTTATACTGCAGCCCTGCACCTAATCTGTTCCAGACCTTTTCAGTCAGAGAGAACCACAGAGAGTGAGTGAGAGAGAGGGAGGAGTAGGAGGGGGGCTGGCCGAGGCAGGGACAGACACACGGAGAGGGGGATGGGAAAGAAAAGAGAAATAAAGAAAGAGAGAGGGAGGAACAGAAGAAAAAAGGGAGAAGGCCGACAAGCCGAAAGCTCCTGAGAGTTGGCGAGGGGGCAGGGACTTCAGAAAGTAGGCAGGGGCTGCTGTTCCAGACTGGAGCCTTCATGTTGTTTTTCACAGTCTGTCTGCAAAAGAGCACAAATGAAGAGATGGCAGAAATGAAGCCTGAAGAAATACAAATTACGGCTGTGCAATATGTCATGATTTAGGACACCACAGGGTGGTTTAACTGACCAATTCTTGATGAGTTTCTGTGGGGGTTCAGCAGGGGTCCATCAGGCCTAAATTTAGGTTTATGAAGGTTTATGTTGTTGTATATGTACAGTCCAACAGAACTCTTTCTCTTTCCCTGTTCTAATGAACCTAATAGGTGTGATTTGAGCAGGAGCAAAAATGTGTAGAAGTCTGAAACTACAGGACTGGGGTTGCCTACCCCTGCCCTACAGCGTCCCTGGAGTAGAGGTTACAAATGAGCAACACACTACCACAATGTTCCTTGTCACTGCAGTGCTGAGAACGACCCACCACCTACATAATTCCCGTTTGTGGTGGTCCTGTGGAGTTCTGACTGTTGAGCAGGGTCATAATGTTGTGGCTGATTGGTAATGAAAGCAAATGGTAGATACTGGTGTGTTTTATAAAATTGCTTGGGTTCTAAATTCTAACGGGCTTAGTAAAATGCTCAGTAAACTCACAGTTTAAACTCAGTTGAAAATTGTTAATATTTTTAGGAGTGGGCATTTTGTCAGGGTTTCAAAATATCACAATACATATTTGGTATTGTGAAACTGTCTTTAAATATATACTGCCATTTTGGCCATTCTTTACATTGCATCCAAATTTCATAATGAATGGACCAATAGAAATATTAGCATAAAATCATTTTACACTGACTTCACCACAGGAACACCCTCCTGACACAGACCACCACCCCTGCTCTGTTTCTCCTCACCTCTGACAGAGCCCACCGTCACCTTCTGTTATCAGTCAGGCGCTGTGCTGTGGTTTTTCCGGCTTGGCTATCTGCACACTTCAGTGCAGGAGTTGGCACCTTGTTGGCTGGTGCTGGGTGATGTCACTCTCTTATGGAGCTCTCATCTTTTCCAGTGCTCTGCTGTGAGGTCTGAGTCACACACACACTCAGGCAAACAGCTGAACGCTAACCTTATTGGGGAACGGCGAGATAGACATACACATTACATAATTTGAAAGTGCTAGCTGGCCTTCAGTTCTTAAGAATTATGGAACTGTCATCATAGATGGATTAGTAGAAATGGTGCTGAGTCACCCAATATGGTCATTTAATACTGCAAAATTATATAAACAAAGCAGTCTGCTAATGCTAGTGTGCATCACCATTATGTAGTTCCTCATCTGGCCTTGATTAACCTCACAGCACTTTGTTATATTATTCTGACTTCAGTTCATCTGTAGTGGCTGGGTTTTTCTTTTCCACACGTTGCCCAACATCGTTCCTCAAGCTCTCAATGGGGATTAAATTTGTTGATTGTGTTGCCATGACATGACCTGAACTTCCCAAGTCCACAACACAACACCTTCTGTAACAGCAGTATGACATCTTGTATTGTCTTATTGGCAGATCAGGTTGTTTTGTTGTTTTCTACGACAAATGAAGAAAGATTCTTCAGCGCAGCTGCTGCGTATGCAGATCTGAGCAGTTTTGTTACTTCCAGTACATGTCGACATGCATTCAATTATAAAGTTTTGTTATGATTATGAACTTTTGATGGCTGAAGTCTGTGCCTTTAGAGGGGACCTTGAACGTGTGACAAAGTCCCCTGAATTCATGTGTAGCAAGACTTCCAGACTATTTAGAGTGCATCCGGAAAGTATTCACATCGCTTCTCTTTTTTCCACATTTTGTTGTTACAGCCTTATTTCAAAATGGATTCAATTAATTGATTCACTCAAATTTCTACGCAAAATAACCCACAATGAGAGTGAGAATTTTTGGAAGCTTTGCAAATTTATTAAAAAAATAAAACACAAAAATATAAAGTACATAAGTATTTACAGTCTTTGCTCAATACTTTGTTGGAACACCTGGCACTTTGTTGGGAGCAATTGTAGCCTTGAGTCTTTTTGAGTATGATGCTACAAGCTTGGTACCTGTTTCAGGGAAGTCTCTCATTCTTCTTTGCAAAACCTCTCAAGCTTCATCAATTGGATGGGGACTGTCAGTGCTCAGCCATTTTTAGATATCGCCACAGATATTCAATGGGGTTCAAGTCTGGACTCTGGCTGGACCACTCAAGCACATTCACAGAGTTGTCTCGAAGCCACTCCTTTGTAATCTTGGCTGTGTGCTTAGGGTTGTTGTCCTGTTGGAAGATAAATCTTTGTCCCAGTCTGAGGTCCAGAGCAGTCTGGAGCACATTATCAAGGACGTCTTTGTACATCACTGAAGTCATCTGTCCTTCGACCCTGACTGCAGAAAAAGATTCCCACAGAATGATGCCAGCACCATGCTTCACTATAGGTGATGAGCAGTGCCTGTTTCCATCAGACATAATGCTTGGCTTTCAGTCCAAAAAGTTCAATCTTTGTGTTTCTCATGGTTCGAGAGTCCTTTAGGTGCCTTTTGGCAAAGTCCAGACAGGCTGTCATATACCTTTACTGAGGAGTGATTTCAGTCTGCCATACAGGCCTTATTGACAGAGCTCCAAGGAGAGAAGAGAACCTTCCGAAAGGACAACCATTTCTGCATCACTCCACCAGAGTGACCATTGGGTTCTTGTTCACCTCACTGACCCTCCTACCATGATCATTCGGATTGGCTGGGCAGCCAATCCTATGACTTTATGGCTTGGTTTGTGGTCTGACACGCTCTGTCTACTATGGGACCTTATATAAACAGCTGTGTGCCGCAATGAGAAAAGAGTAATTAAGAAAAATGTTATGCAGAAATGTCCATTATTTTGGAAGCAGGATCTAAAGCTTCAGACATGGTCCCCCTCCCAAACTTTGTTTTTCACAACTCCCATTTTTGGATGCATCACAGATATTTCCCCTCATCATCTGAGTGGGAATCTATTCCAACCTATGTCCATTTGATATTTAATATTTTAAAAGAATTGAACTCTGATTCTGCCCCCCCCCCCACCCTCATCACAGGTTATCTGTCCCAGTGCTTTAAAAAGAACCAGCATGTTAGACAGCAGGCAAATATTTATCGAGTTTTCAAAAGGAGCACACCTCACTGCACTCCTTCAGTGTTTCCACACGTTTCTTTCCCAGGTTACTCAGTCAAACGCACCTGTGCGGGTGATCCTGGTGTTATGTTGGGTAACCTGTCTGCAGGATGGCGGCCTGATAAGAGGCGCTGTGACTTCCTCACCTTGTTTCACATGAGTGTGAAAAAGACAAAGGATAAATAGCATTAGCCCTTATCTCGCTCTTTCTCTCTCTCTCTCTGTTTTTATCTTTCTTCTTTTCTTGCTTAGCCTGTCTCTGCTTGCATTGATGCAGCATAAAGCTTATATCCAAAGCTGGGTTTTTGACGCTGCCTAGTCTAAACCCTTCTGTCTGCTTTCTCTTGGCGTCTCTTAGTCTTAGCACTGTTTACAGAGACTCCCTAACTCCTATAAAACTATTGAGTTATTTTTGAGACTCAATTTTAAGACCTATTATTCTTTAACCACTGTACATTATTCTGTTTCTACAGTAAATTGTTCAGTAACTACTATGAATTGTTCAGTAACCATTAGCAATTATTACTGGTCCTCCATTAATTAGTCTGCATCTTCTGGATTATTTAATAACCAGTATGAAATATTCACTGTCCACTGTGAATTGGTCGGTGTCTATTATGGATTATACAGTATCCACTAAAATGTTTTCTAGATCTGTATCCACTATAAATGATTCAGTTTGTACCATTAGTCAGTATCTATTATTAATTTTCAATGTTTTACATTCATTTAAATGATAGGTTTAAAGGATTTCCTCATAGTTAGCTGTTTGGGATTTTAGTTCATATTCTCATTTTTATATGCAGCTTTATTATACATGGATACGTGAGTTTCTTGTACTGTATGCTCTTTGTTATAATGGGGGTTTGAATGCTACAGCTCATTAACTGTGTTCACTCTTGCTGTGGGAATAGCTGGTACAGTTATACAGTGCCAGGGTGCCACAGTGCTTCAATGGACCCATATCTCTGTAAGATAAGGTTATGAAAGGACTTTCTTTCTGTCTTTCTGTCTTTTCTGTCTTTCTTTCTGTCTTTTCTGTCTTTCTTTCGTTTTCTCTCTCTCTCTCTCTCCTGTAAACACACATACCCACACTCTGCATCTAGCACTCACATAATTCCCACACACTAATACAGAGCCTCTGGCAAGAAGGGGGAGGGCTGTGTGTGCTCTGATGTGATTCCCATGGAGAGAGGAGGACGGAGACTCATTCAGGCCTGAGCAAGTGTAAACACACAGTGATTGAATGGTGATGAGGATGGGCGGAGGTGGGGGCGCATGACAACGCCAGCACCATCACATTTTCATTGGTAGCTTCAGTGCATAAGCACACAGGGTTCCTTACTAGTTTGATTACAGTAACACCTCCCATGATCAACCCCATTTGTTTCATTTTCTCATTTTACCTCTTGGCAATATGCACAACCTCATTCATTTGTATGGAAGTGTCTGCCCCCGTTTACATCCTTATCCTGGAGTAACTAAAAGCATTGGCATTGTAAGTCACTGTGGCTGCTCCTGCTCTAGACACTTAGTTATTTGGCCTTGGCTGTGGTCTACCAATATGCATAATACAGCAGTGTGACCATTCCTGCAAGACTGCTGATCAGTAGATTATGAACGCATTAGACTTGCTGAGGCCACATTTGCCAAAGTGCGAAAAGCATCAATTGAAGTTGTTGCTCATTTGTACACATTTTATATTTGGATATAATTTATTTAATGAGAATATGGAGGAAATTAAAATGTGAGATAATGTGAGAAAGAAGTTGAATAGTCAAAACTTGTTCAGTAAGTGCAGTACTAGGACCAGCAGCAAAGAAAGCCTATGTTTAAACCTATTAAGATCAGTGGTGAGTGTTTTTAACTCAATATAACATTAGAATAAACCAGAGTAAAGTCAGGGATCAGAATGTACTGCTGTCAGTAAAGTTTGTGATATTGAGGTTTGACTGCTGATCTTTTGTGAACTTCAAATACTGCATGGATGTGTTGACTTTCATTAGCAGCTCACATGGCTTACTTTTAATAAAAGACATTAGATAAACTAGGTTTTGGATGAGAACTCGAAATACTGGTCTTTGTCCAGGAGAGCAATGCAACAGACACACACACTGCCTAGTAGTCTTAAGACTTCTCAATGGTCTATGTGCTTATGTTGCACTGAAGACACAAATAACCAAAACTGTTTTTTCTCTCTAAAGCTCTGAACCAGCAGCGCATTTCCCAGAGTGCTCCAGTGAAGCAGGGTGCCCAGCTGCCGTCCAGTCCCCAGAACACAGGGGTGATAGGGGGCAACAGCCAGATGAGGTTGCAGCAGCTGCAGATGGAGAAAGAGAGACTGAGGCTCAAACACCAGGAGTTGCTCCGGAGACCCCAGGTCCGACACAACACCAGCATGATTCACACACTAAGCCCATCTTACTATAATGTGTGTTTCTTTTCTATATGTGAATTGGCAGCCTGTTATATCAGAGTCTGATTTTAGAAAGCTGTTGCAACTTAATCTTGGTGAGACAACAGCTCTAATTTCACAAGCAGCTTTGCCGTGGCTTTGTGAGTTGGCTGAATCCTGTTCAGGATAAGACCCTGGTCATATGAGAATTAATCATCTCAGTTCGGTGCACACCGCGCCCACACACACACACACACACACACACACACACTCACACACACACACAGTGTGCCCAGTGTGTGCTGCTGGGGTTTTTAAACTGTGCTGTGTGACACTGCAATGTGGCGGGTTTTTAAACACTGTGTCCACTCACTGTCCACACTATTAGACAGTCCTACCTACTTGGTCCACCTTGTAGACTTTGTGCAGCAACAAATAAGCTTCTGTATCTGAGCTTGATGGTCATCCTGTAGTCATCATTGTCATCAATGGTCACAGGACTTAGGATATTCTTACTGATGGAATGCTTTCAGTCTAGCAGTAACACAGATTTTGATCACTGCTGTGTCTTGTACCACGGAAAACACAGTAACACTCATTTGCACCCATTGATGTCTAAATGTGTAAATGCACACACAGCTTGTCTAGTCCCTATAGTATAAAGTATCTATCTATCTATAGATATTTGTTGGTAATAAAAGCAGACAGACGAAACTATTGGTACCATACTTAAAGCCAGATGTCGGCTAGAGGGGCATAAAGCTTCTCAGCGTTGGGCCATGAAGCATTTGAACGTTGTTCACTTGAATTGATGGTGCTCCATCCAATACATTTGACGTTAACTAGGGAGTACAGAATGAGATGGGGTTGGTGATCATCCAGCATCCTGACTACACTAATGCTCTTGTCAATAAATGCAATCAAATCCTTACAGCAATGCTCCAGAATGCAGTTGAAAGCCTTGCCTAAAAAGTAGAGATGTAGGATAGGATCATTTATTTTTTATTATTGTTGTTGATTGAAGAAACACCAAATGAGCAGGTGCCACAGTACTTTATAGTGTGTGCAAACACCTATTTGTGTGTGTTGTCCTGAATGTGTTGCATTATAAGTGACCTGTTAGCCAGAGAAACAGGATAGGTTCTCTTTGCTCCAGTTAGTTAGACCAACTGGTGGTCGTGTGTGCATGTGTAAAGAGAGAGTGAGTGAGCACTGAGGGTGGTTGAAAGAGGTCAGGAATCGGAAGAAGAGGAGGGCTTGTGGGGGTGGTAGAGCAGACGGGGCGGAAGGGGGCTCGGAGCCGGGGGGTTGGGGGGCACTCCTCTGCTTTGGAATGTAAACAGTATGTTGACTAGGCCGTGTGAAGCCCCCTGCCACCAAAACTAAACAAATAAAGCTCTTTAGGGAGTGATCTTACAGTTTTCAGCTAGAAGACCACCACTTACTAGACTAATGAAGTTAGGCCAGTTATACTCTGCCTAATGCCATCAAATGCAGGTACCAGCACAGATGTTGAAGCTTTGATAAATCAAGTACCCCATGATGGTACTGCAAAATAAGATTGTTTGTGAAATGAGTAATTCTTGGGAAACTCCTCGAATGCTGTTGAAATTTATTGTACTGTCCATTTGTTAGCGAGGACTTTGTGTGTTCTGTACTCTGAGGAAGTGTGTAATTAAAAAAAAAAAGTCTCTGACCCCATGGCCTACCCTACCCTTTAATGACATGCAATAAACCCACACCTTAACCAGAGCTTAGCAGCATGCAGTTAACCACCCAGTTGGGCCGAGGCCATAAAATCAAAGAGGATATTTACAGAGAATGACTTTCACAATCTCTTGACAAATGAGAACCAGATCTGTAACTTGTGACACATTGCCTGGGATGGGCATCACAGTATCATTCAACACAGTAAGGGAGGAAACGGCTGAAGAAAAACCTGTTGTTTTCTGAAGCACTACAGTGTCTATATGTTTGTTCTCTGACTAAATAGAAAGTGTTTTTTTTCTTTCTCATTGAAAGAACACAGGACAGAAGTTCATGTACAGTTTGGATTTACCTACAAGCTTGAATTTGCTTTGCCGTTCTGAACAGCATGATTAAATGTTTAAAAATCTGAAATGCAAACTAAGCCTGCCAAGGACTTGATGGGCATTTGCCTTTGTTTTAAGTATTATAATGAATGTTTGTATGCTGGCCCATTCCAGTTGCACTGATTCAGTTCAACAGCCCAGTTCAAGGCAGTATGTGTTTCACCTGATTTTTCATCATTGAGCACTGATTTACCATATATTACCATACCATAATTATTATTGTTATTGTTATTATTCTTGTTAAAATGTGAATTTAATATCTTAGTAACATTGGTGTGTTTTTCTGTTGTGTAGGAGTTGGCCTTGAGGAACCAGCTGCCCACAAGCATGGAGCAGGATGGAGGCACCCAAAATTCAGTCTCTTCTCCAGGCATGGGTCAAGATGCCCGCAGCATGACCACAAACAGCTCTGACCCCTTTCTCAACAGGTGACTGGACAGGTTATTCTAATGTGGCTAAATTTCAAATGGTTTTATACACATGTATATGTATACATTCAAATAGCAATTTTAAAACTCTTTTATTAAGACCCTAATTAGTCAAAGCTAAGGATTTCTCAGTTATTAATACAATCCAGAGCCCATCATGTACAGCAGAATTTATTTTTGGATATTTGTGTAATGCACAAATTGCAGTATAAAGGCAGTATGGTATTTCTCTCTATTATGCAACTGTATTGGCTGTAATTATAAAAATAAAAATTGCATTAGGTTGAGAGCATTAATTCAACTGGAATAATTCACAATTTTTGAGTACTTTGAATACTTTCAGTATAGTCTGACTGATTCCCACACCAACATTATGGTGTGCAACCCACTTAGGCAGCATTGCACCACATATAACAGAATTGTGCCATCCAGTGGCCATTGAGGAGAGAGCTGTGATTTAGGGCCCTTCCTCCTGTGAGTGACTGGGGAGTTGTGAACAGGCAGAACGGCCCGTGAGAACATGTGGTTTCAGCCTTAGATAGGCCAGTTTCTCCAACCCCTCCTCCCACTCAGGCTTTTACAAAGACCCCATTCATTGTGCCACACTCATACACAGCATCTCTCTCTCTTTATTCATACAAGCTTGCTGTATTTCCCCCCTCACTGTATCCATCCAAACCGTGCTCACTCAGCTGGGAAAAGCTCTGTTTATGAAGTGGTGTTATTAAGTTCCCACACCAAACAGCACTTTATAGCATTTGCGATTGCACAATGGCCCAAAGCTGAATATCTTCTGCAGTCGATGTCTGGTTAATTTACTAGTTTTTAGTTTTACTGTTTTTTACTAGTTGTTTTATCACTTAAGTTGACTAAAGTTACTGAATCTGAAATATTTGATCATTTCAGTGCAGTTCTAAATGAGTTGTACCTTTCTCTCAGTGGGACGTATCACTCCAGAGATGAGAGCACAGACAGCGGCCTGAGTATGAGCAGTTACAGCGTCCCCCGCACTCCAGATGACTTTCTCAACAGTGTGGATGAGATGGAGACAAGTATGATGATTTTAAAATGTGTTCATTAAAAAAAAAATTAATCTACATCAGTGATTCATGCACAAATTTTAAAGCAAGCACAGACTTAATTGTCTGCCTGTTTTCTATTGACTGTTTTCTTGCTAATACTGAAGACTCAGCCTCAAAGTCACTGCATGTAAAGGGTATAAGAGCTTTTCATGGAGTTTTTAACTATGTGCCCAGTACCACTACATCTACATTGAAACTACATTCTTACATACTTGTTTACAGTCCTAATGTTTCTTAGTGTGAACATATGGTGAATTGGTATGGAACCTTAAAATAATGACCCCGATAACCCCAAATTTTGGCTGACCAATCAACAAGCACAACCTCAATGATATTTTACTTTTGGGAATATTTATCAGAACAATAATAGTGTTTATGAGTGTATAACACGTTGAAAAATATGGTTCTGATTTGTTTCTTAACCTTTCCCCCTCAGGTGATTCCCTCGGCCCCGCTTCCATGGCGACACAGCCAAGAGGCTTTCCCGACTATCTGGATGCCATCCCTGGCACCGATGTGGACCTGGGCACTCTGGAGGGTGAGAGCATGGCCGTGGAGGGTGAGGAGCTGATGCCCAGTCTGCAGGAGGCCCTCAGCTCTGACATCCTGAACGATATGGAGTCCGTGCTGGCAGCTACCAAGATTGACAAGGAGAGCTTTCTGACCTGGCTATAGATCGCCAACAGCCAGTGCCACTCCACCACCTTCTTCACACCGAACTGACTGCTGCCTAGTCCAATCTGTGAAGGATGATGTGTTTGAGTTTGTTTCTCTTCTTTTTTAAAAAGACATTTCACTCTACAGGATTTTAATTGCTTTTTATCCTCCTTGTTTGCCATCCTTGGCCGAACTGGTTTTAAAAGCAACATTGTTTATCCTTCTCCTTTCCTTCTTTTACCATGTCTGCATCCTCAAGGCTGGCCCATGAACAGACACTTATTCACCAGTACCTGCTTATGTCCCATAGCTGTGCTGTACTGCCCATGTGTACATTTGTAGCTTTGTCTTCAACTCATGTCAGAGCATTGCTTCGAGGGCATGGAGCTGAACCTACATCAGCTCATCCATGACTGCCTTTTGTCAACCACAGCCTGAGCTAAAGCATCTTCTCTCATGCAGCTTCCTCCCTGCTTCACGTGCTACAAGTCTGGCAAAACCAAAAACAAGCAGGAGAGCTGGGTGCATATGAGCTGGAGTTGAAGATTGAGCTGAAGCCCTGGCTTTGGCAATCACCCTGCTTGGCTGTGCCAGCGAGTCTAATTTACAAAACCTTGTCTAATCAAGTGCCTTCAGTTTTATCTCTTTAGTGGAGCAAGTGAAAACACTACGTTTGTCCTTTTTTTTTTTTTTTTTTTTTTTCTTTTTTTTTTTGGTATGTGTGTGTGTAATAAGGCAGTACACTATATATTTTAGAACAAAACAAGACCGCACTCTTTTCTACTTTATGATGCTCATTTATCAAACAAATCTGTAAAAGGTTATATAAAAATGTATTATGTCGGGAATTAGGATTTTTCTTTTTTTGTTTTTAAAACCCTAGCCTCTTTGTACGACAGTCTTATTTAAGCCTGATGTCACTCCTTATTGTTTTGTTTGCTTGGTTATGGCATTCATGTCCAATAGATCATACTGACTCTTCTCATCTTAACTGATTTCTGTTGGTTCTAACATGGTTTGCCAGCACATTTCTTATATCATTGAATAGATTGATCTCATTGTTTTATAACACAGTAATCCAAGTAATCAGAGTCTCTCCCTAGATGGAAATGTTTTTATATACCAATATCTAGTGGTTTTGTTTGTTTATATCTTTTATTATGTTTTTCCTGCGTATGTAGTGATCGTATCCTTTTAATTCTCAGCCAAAAGCAATGGATCAAGAAATCTAAGGAGCTCTGATCAACTACTGTCTGACGAAAGCGCGAACCAGATGATGTAGACCCCTGTTACGGGGTGCTTAAAAGGGGTGGCCGTCAGGAACTGTTAAAGGCGCTGAGGAAGAGTTTAGGTTCTGTTATGGAGTGTTAGACACCTTTATTATGAGGTGGTTAAATGTGGTGCCAGTCAGAGGCTGGTAAAAGCGCAAAGGAAGAGTTTTTAGTTCTGCTGTGAAGCGATCGATGGTTCTGCTATGTTTTTCAGCTGGAAAATTAAGCATGTCCCGAGGGTTAGCGGTGTAGAGTAGCGGTTAGCTGGTACCCGATGTGGTAATTTTGAACTGAATATGAATGATAGATGCTGTAGACTCAACAATCAGTTGTGATTTCTGTTAAGATCATTTTTTTTTATTTCCATATGGCTTCCAAAGAGTGTTTTATGATTCTTTTTTCTCTTTAAAGCAAAAAAAAAAAAAACTAACAAAAAAGTCAACAAAAAATTATTTATCATATGTTTTGTTTAGTTACACATATGGCATAAGCTAATGAGAACAAATCCAGCTTATGATTTGTCAGATCAGTATGTCACATTGTCCCACACCAGTTCAGTATCAGATACTGGTTGAGCATGTTGTTATCTAGTACAACCTGTTTCAGATTGTTTACATTGCAGAGCGATAGAACACTATAGGGACTTACTGTAAGTGACGACTTTGTTGCAGATGCTTTATACAGGAACACAGTAATGTGTACACAGATGTTTACACGGTGTTTGTAACGCCCCCATCCTACCACACACACACTCACACTACGCAATGCTATCTCAGTGGTATTCCAGCGCTTTAAATGTGTCTCCTATATCTGCAGTGTTGAGAATGATTGATTGATTTTTTTTTTCCCCCATATTATTCACAAAGAATTCAGCTGAATGTTACCTTCCCCACTCCACACATGTGAACAGCGAGCAAAATGTTCAATCAAACTGTCAGAGCTTGTGAAAAGAAACAGGTTTAGTACCTTTTAGAATAGTATGTTTTTATTTTTGTTTTTATACAAACATATAGTATTGACAGCGGACACTAGCCGGGTAAAACAGTGTTGGAGAGAAAATGAAATGAAAGGAAACAGCATTTTTATAAATTGTTGGTACAGTGCCGGTATTGCACGTTGCATAAAATGTGTATGTCACTTAAAGATGATTTTATGCATAGGTAGTGTGCGACTCTCCGAATATATAATAACTGTACTGTTTTGTAGCGCTAGTACTAATCACTCAAGTTAAAGGATTGGTATTTAGATATGGCTAAATGCACACACAATGAATTTATATCCATTTATTATGATCTGTTTTTTTTTGTTTTGTTTTGAATAGATGTATGTGCATGTATCTTAGAACCTTAAGTTCGGTTACATTCTATCTCTTTGCATAATACTTTAAAACAAATGGGCCTGTAATAAAGTATATACTTTGTTGTACTGGTTTTGATTGCGGCGTTGTACTTGGGGTGTTCTTGTATCATTGATTTTGCTATGATGCATTGGCAGCGAAACTCAAAAATACTGCCCACTCATACAGGGTACTTGGGCACAAAGGCAACAAGTCATGTCTAAATTAATGTTTTACTCTGTGAATGCTAACAGATAACATCTAAACACTCATATTTTGGAGTGAGCTGTCAAAACCTGGGCAATTTCAGGACATATTGTTTCCTTTGTGATTCGGCTACAGAGGCATTCTTCATTTAACTGCCTTGGTGCCAAGACATTGTCAGCTTGCTGTTTCCAGTTTCAGACACAGCTCTTGTGTTTGAGCAAGATTGGTGATCTATGGCCTAGACTGAGTAGAACTGTCACAAGTGCTTCTTAGACATTTTTGCTCACTCAAATGGACCAGTGTGGCTTAGTCTAATGAAACTGGTGATGTTTCTAGAAAGGTCCTGCCTCTTACAACTGCAGCACGAAACATTTGCGAGAACTCCAGTTCAGTACCTGATTTCAAGTATGTTAAAGGAGATTGTAAAACAAGCTGTTCTCTGAGGGCTTCATTTTATACCCTTTTTGTGGTGTTTTTCCCCCCTTTGTACTTGTATATTTGTGATCTGTTACACCACTAGTAATGATTGGTTTCCTGGTCATGTCACCAGAAAAACCAAAGCAAACATACCTGTATATTTCCAAAGTGGTTTTGGTCAAATTCTGTTCTGTGTTGGGGAAAGAATGCATTTTTTGGTAAAATGATCAATGATTTTGCTCAATTGCTTCATATTAACCCCTTCAATTTGGACTCTTTCCAGCAGTTCTCCAGTCTCAAGCAGTTCCACCAAAGTGTCATAGTGCAGTAGCAGCATTTCAAAACAGTGATAATCACAGAGACGACATTCACTTTAGTACAGTCAGTGTACCATCAACATGATTCTGAAGCTGCGCTTTTAAGGTAAAACTTACATAATGTTGCTGTAAATACCAGTGCAATGACGTACGTTACACAACTGCTCGGCCCTCACTGTTACTTTTCATTTGAGCAAGAAAAATAAAACAACACAGTCGTATGAAAAGGTTTTTGGCGTGTCCTCAAATGACATTTTCTAAGTGGAAGCAAGTGATTCAATCCAAAATATGGCATTCCCGTCTATTGCTAGAATATAAGTTGTATTAGTGTAACACATTGTAATATTACACCACTGCGTCAGTCCACATGATTCTTTCAGGGTGAGAAACTGAATCGCTTTGTCAAGAACCAAATTATAGCTGGTCATCTGGCCCAGAGCAAAACATCAGGAAGGTCTTCCTGTGTTCCCGGTATAGAGTAGGGTTGGGCAATATATTTTGAAGACGTCCATCCATTCATCCTTTCTTCTTTCCTTCCTTTCTTTCTTTCTTTCTCTTCTTTTCTCTTTCCTTTTCTTTTCCCCTTAAAATACTTTTGTGTTTTATATTCTTTGTCCTTTTGGTTCCTGAGTATAGAACTCCATTTCTCAGAAGCCTTTTTGTCTCTTCGTGCTAATTGTTAGTTTCCTGTGTAGCTCAACCAGTGAGGAGATGTCATGTTACAGACCAATCAGGTTTGACAGTGGGCGGGTCTTAGCGGGAGACCGGTCTGTCTGCACGGAGGAGAGAGGAGCAGTTGAGAACCCGAGAGAGACAGTGTTTGAACCAACAGTCGTCCTGAATTGTAGACGTACAGAAACGGGTTCTAGCTCATCCCAGTCAAACTGTGATGGTTTCAGTGGAACTGAGTGTGTCCACGCATGCGCAGTAATGGACTGAGCCCCAGCGGTAAAGCATTGTTCTGGTACTGATAGTGATGGTGGGACTGTCCAACATCAGAGCTCCAGTCCACAATCACCTCTACTGCTCTTTATTGAAGGGTAGGGTGTTTTATTTTGTTTGAAACCAGTAACACCAGTTCAAACATCATTCCAGACCTTTGTTACAGGCTGGATGTATGTTGTGTTTTACTTTAAGGTCATGGGGTTATTTATTTTGTTCATTTACCTCCATTATGTCTGAAGTGGGTCATTACAGCCAGAAAACAGCCCAGAGAAGGGAATAAATTACCCATCTCTGCACTCTCCTGACCTAAGTGTGGTTTGGTCCTATTGTTAATATGATTATTAATATTAATATGACTGTGGTTGTTAGTCTCTGTGAGTAATTAAGACTCTTCACCCAAAGAGACTGAGAATGATAATGGAGGCACCACTGTTTGGCTGATTCCTCAGTCTGAGCTCCGACAGGGAACTCTTTATGGATAAGCTGTTTATGTACCAAGATGTAAACCCCCTAATTTCATTTAGGCGCCTTAGGGAGAGTGAGAGAGAAAGAGAGAGTGTGTATGTGTGTGTGAGAGTGCGTCAATGCTCCAAACTACAAAAGAATGAGTCAGGAAGGATAAGGAGAGAGCAGTTATTGCCCAGCAAAACCATTGATTTTGGGGTTCGTTTGTCTTTTGCCTCTCTGATACACCTTTGGTCACTTTCATTTGCGGTAATGCAGGTGGACTTGATCCAAAACTGCTTAAAAGATACATGAATATTTTTGCACCATGGGCCTCTGGAGCAGTGGAACTGTTGAAAAATTTAGTGTTTAGATTTAGAAAAGTTACAGCAACAAAGACAGGATAAACTTTTTAATTCCCTAAATTTCAGATGACTGAGAGGGTGTACCAATACTTTAGTCCAAACTGTGTACATTGATTGGTGTTAACAGGTCCAAGGTGCAGTCTGACATGGTTTTCTGATCACAATAATTATATAATGCTAGTCTGAGTCACTGTAACTTTTCCATCAGCTCCAACCAGTCTGACTATTCTCTGTTCACCTCTCTCAACAAGGTGCTTCTGTCTGCAGAACTGCCACTCCCTGGATGTTCATTCTTAGAAACTTTGGAGACTGTAATTCTATCTATCTATCTATCTATCTATCTATCTATCTATCTATCTATCTATCTATCTATCTATCGAATGAACATACATGTGAATGTATGTGTACAAGAAGCAACACTCAACTGGCCAGTCACTTTTTAATATTTACTTTGAGTCTGACAGTTTCGAGCCTAATTCACTCCCTAAAAACAATGACTATTACAGTCAAATTCTTGCCAACTTTACAAGTTACGTGTTTATTCTAGCAACACATTGGTGGTTTTTACAGTTTTTAAACACATGTCTTCTAGAATGCAAATGAGTCAAAAAGAAAGCAAAAGAAAAGTTAAGAGTCACATTCAGTCAACTGTGGAGTATTTAGAACAGATTTACAGACAGGGGTGTTGTACAGCAAAGAATATGCTTTACCTATAAATCATATGTGCATTAATAACATCATACTAGTTATAACATTGAAATTTTAACACAAGTAGTCAAGTGTGTAAACACATTCAGGTTTATTAGAGCACTACTAGTGTGTGGCTGATGTGTGTTTATACTGTGAAGAACCACTAAAGAATGCAGACATCCATATAATGAAAATGCAATGATTCCATGCTCTGACTGGTCATCTATGATCATCAAATGAAAGGTGTGTAGAGAAAGTGCTAAAAAACATGAATCTCTGCTATTGAGCTTGGGAAATGGAAAACTTTTATCTGTAGGTTATAACAAAACTGTGTTATACTGTGTCATAAGCATGACAGTCTGTTGTCCTTTTGGAAACGTATTACCTCTTATTCCATAATGAAGTTAAGGCAGATTCATGCATGAGTGCAATCAGTAAACAGATTCAGCAGCACAGATCCATAACATTTCCAACAGGTCCACTCAGAACCTTGTGTGCATCAAAACCTCTTCTGAAACAAAACTAATTACTGTTCTGTGTCTGTATTTATTGTAAGGCAGAAACAGTTGTTATATTTATATGAAAAGCCAAACTGAGAACAGAATGTTGTACAATGGAATGAAGACCAAGACAAGGAAGTGCACGATGAACATCCTCCAACATCATCTAGGTGGAAAGTAAACGAGTGACGACTCTAAGAGTGCTTTGTCTGATCAGTTTGTTAGAATGTCCAAAAACATTTACACACATTCACACACAAAAAAGAACAGAAGTGAATGAGAACTTATGAATAATTAAGTAGTTAAGATGTAAAGTTAGACAGTGGTTTAGTGTGAAATGTACCATTTTTGAGTGGTGGTGAACTGAAACAAACATCTGACGAGTTTAACATATCTAAAAGCTCCCTCTCTGTGCTATTTTAAACTTTTTGGACATTTTATACCAGGTTAACTGGTTAATGAAACACTGTTTAATGATAGTACTGCTATTGGATTTTTCTAAAACCCATCCCTGGTGCAGAAGACAAGGTTCAATTGTGGTTTCAGACAGTAAATAAAATGTCAGTATTTTTGTTAGACATTGCAATCTCCAGTTTCTATCACCACCACTTCCACCCATCTTTTCACATGAAATCACTTTAGTTTAACTACACCTCAGAAACAAATGTACGTATGAATTGTGAATTGACAACAGCTAATCCAGATTCTGGACAGACAAAAACAAAACAACAAAACAATCGACATAAAGGCCGATACCACAACCTGGCTCATCTGATCTCACTGTTGGCTAATTTGGCCTCCATCCTTTACTTCCATCCTGACTTCTTAAACTGAACATTTCCTCTCTTGTATGGAAGGCCACATTTCTGGCCTGGTCCAGACCAGCCAACAAATAAACTATTATTATTTGACAACAGAAGGAAAAAAAAATGAAACCTTCAATTCACAGGCTATGGCACTGAACTTCCCGCACTCTGGAGTTCATCCATTAAGTGGCTGGTTTATATCAGCCTGATATTTCTCCAACAAACCAGTCTACATCTCATCCAGACCGTAGTCCTCCTCTGGAAAGTCTCCTACAGTTACTGTCAGTGGCTTCACAAATGCACCATACTTTGGCTCGCACTCAAAGTAACGTTTCCCGTTCACGCTGAAACAACAAAACGTAAGCATGGTAAGACGAACAGCAAATGTTGTACTTCTCAAAACAAAACCTTTTATGTCAAACAGTTTTTAAGTAAGAGGGAAGATTTTTTTTTAATTGAAAGTACTATGCCATAATAGGCCAACCACTTTCATGAGTCCATTAAAAAGAAAAAGTCTTGCAATATAAAGTTGCAGGGAACTAATTTAATATGAACTTATATATTTATATATATGAACTCTATGAACTTTATATTCATGTCCTTTGAGGCAGATAAAAACTATTAAATTGTGTGTCTTTGTTAATGTAATTATTAAGAGATATTCGTTTGTCCACTTTATATTTGGGCATTCGTCTACAAGTGATGTTGCATTAAATGCCCAATGAATGGATAAAAGAAGTAAAATAGAAATATTAATATTGTACAACAAATGTTTTGCAAAATGTAATATGTACTGGTCTGGCTGTGGAATAAAAAAAAATAAATAAAAAAAAAAGTGCATTGCCCCGTGTTTTCAACCACACATGAAATGGTTAAGCCAGAACTAAAAGTAAGGAGTCTGTTTCTACATATTTAACAAACCTGACAATACTCAGTACAAAAATAAATGAAAATGCTTATTTATTTTAATGTGCTCAAGGATACTTTCAAAATTCTCTTAACTGTCAATGCAGTTAGCTCCATTTGTGTCATCAGTAGTTAGAAATAAAACGTAATTTTGATGGAAAACACCAGTAATACGGTTAATATTTTCCTGAAGCATTCATGTAAAGCAAAGGAAATGTGCATGGGAGTCACTGACCTGCCGTCATTTTTCCCAAGTGGCTCATCATATTTCACACCGACCCAGTAGCCTGGTTTGAACTCTGTTGTACCTGAAGATGCAGGAATATTCTTTAAAACTTTCTGTAACAAAACAATTCAAACAACCAACTGGACAAAAATAAAAAACACTTAATGCATGTTAATTGTTGCATAATTCATCCCCACTGGCAAGGACACATCCATACCATGCATTTTTTGTGATTAGAAGGTGACATGAGCATGTTTCTGATCTTTAATCTGCAGGTTTAATTTGCAGGTTCAAATTAGAAATTAAGTCACAACAATGTGACGACAAGTGTATGAAAATATTAAGACAGGCACGCTGATGTAATAAAAAAAATTACAGATGACTTTATACTCTGTAATTAAGTGTAAATATATAGAATTTCCCACATGTTCAGCTATGTCAGCTAAAGTACATCCACCAATCTGTCCATGTATCCACTGTAGACTGTCAAACATTACCATGTGTTTTAGCAGATTGAACTTCAAGCTGGTGGACAGCAACTCATACTGGCTGATTACAATTAACTAAACATCATAATGAACTTACTCGATTAAATGTTGAGTAAAGCATAAACAAGCAAAAATGTCTGTTCATTAAGAGAAAACTCAGCATAAGCTTCAGACAGTCTGCAGACTCACCCACAAACATTACTGTGCCAATTTTGGTGGGCTGCCCAGCGACTTGAACTTGACAGCGCTTTCCAACTGTGATGGTGGCTACAGCAGCTTTCTCCTCTTCCTCCTTCTGTGCAACTGCCTCCTCCTGCTTGGCCATGTTCTCCTCATTGAAGCGTCCCATCTTCATGTTCTTTTTGAAGTTTCGCAAAGAGTCTGACAAAAATCAACATTTTAAAAAAAAAAGCATGAACATAGAAGAATTGAGCAGTAGGAGACACCCCAGGAGAAACCACTGTCTGCTCATTAAAGGGGGAATGAATCAAACATGTTCAAGTGAGTTCAGGCTGGAAATAAATAATCATAAGCTATGAAACAGTTGCTTGTTCACAAGGTAAGCATAGGGTTGGACCATAATGTTTACATCGTCATACTGTAATTAGTTTTTAACTAGAATAAAACAACAAACATCAAATGTATGAGTTTAATATAAAAAGCCTTACCTGTTCTCTTATCATAAGCATCATCAGAGATCTCATATTTCTCCACCTTGGACAAATCACTGAATGCTCCAGTTTGAGCACCGCTACGGTCAATCACCTGCATTTGAAAAACAAATTTACTAAACCAATGTCCAGCTTATCTTAAACAAAGACAAATATTATAGTGTACTTTTTTTATTTCACGCTCTCTGGTGCACATGGTCTATTACCTACCCCGTAATCATTTCAGAGTGAAAACTTGACTTACTCTTATCTTTGCAATTATCAGTTCAGTCTGTGAACTCTCAAGACTCACATGTATTCTGCAGTTATCGTCTACAGGATAGGAACCCAAGAGAGCTTCATTATCATCAAGATTCTGCAAGACACTGTCTGAGACGCTGAACAACTGAAGGTCCATTGATGCAGCAGGGCAGCCGATCACAAGCTCTAGTTTGCTCTGTGGGAATCCAGACAATGGTATAAGATTCAACAAGAGACAGCAAACACTAAGATCATGTTCACAAGGACATTCTTGTATGCATAAATAAGAACATTTTACTGCTTTTACAGCTGTGTTTGTGGGTGGAGACAGACCAAAACATGAGTGGGAGAAATAATAAGTGAATGAAAACTGCTGGCTGTTCTTCCATGGCCTAAAGGTTAGAGGAGCTGGCTTGGGACTGGAAGATCACTGGTTCAATGCCCAAGGCCACCAGCCACCAAATAGGTTCCCTTCAGCAAGGCACATTCTAAAGATGCTCCCACAGCACACAGGGTGTGTTCTCACTGCTCTAATCACCAGTCTGTGTGCCTTCACAGAAGGATTATGTGTGGCAGTTGAATTCCATCATACTGCTGCAACTGTAATACAAGGGCGCTACACGGACATACCAAAAGTCCTGGGACAGCACCTGTACGAGTTGTGACATTCAATTGAGGCCATAGTGGCAGATGGATGGGACACTCCATTCTGAAGTTGTGTGGGCTTCTAAAATTCCTAACCGTGTAATTGGGAATACATCAAAGAAGCCTTACTTCCCACAGTGGAGAGCAGAGTAGCTGCCCACGGGTACTTAATGATTGTGAATGGCAGCATCTGGCTTTTCTAACAAAAAGACAAGCAAATCTTGCAGGAATCACATTCAATTCAGGAGCTCCGTGGGACATGAGAATATATAAAAAAAAAAAAAAAAAAAAAAAAAACACCTCTCACACACACACACACACAGAGTGCCTCTACTACCAACACAATTGACTGACAACATTCGGCATGGACTCAGTCAGGAGTCATTTTCAAAAATTTGCACTACAAATGCCACAGAACTGTGGGTGGTACAGCTCAACAGCCCACTGTATGGCTTCTGTCCAATATGTAAGGGTGCTGCACTTCAAAAGGCTAGAAGGATTCCTACACAAGTTCCTAATCCATTACTTTTGCCATGCCAGTGCATACCTTGATTGAAGGTGTCAAAAGGCTATGATTAATCAATCTTTACAAATCTGAAGCCGAATGAATTCACTGCAGCAATTACTTTCTGCACTATTTGCTGCGTGAAGCACTACCCTAGAATGTCTTCTTTTGGCAGACACATACTTTATGTTCTCAAAGGGCTATGTGAAACAGAACCCAATATCACAAATCTTTTAAATATTAAACGTTCACACTAAATCTTATTTTTTTACTGACATTTGATAAGTTGAAAATGACTAATTACAACGCACACTGCACTGGACTAAATCCAATTAATCAGGACTAATTATGGTCTCTTTGTAACAAAGCATGAAGTTGTTCAGTACCAAGAAAGCAAACCATAAATGTACTGTGATGTGATTTATCACAACAATAAGCACTGTCTTATTACCCAGACCTACTGTTAACAAGGAGCGGAGTGCCATATTTTGTACACTATCTTGGAACCTTTTGTCTATTAGTGCACTGCTCCAACCAAAAGCTTTTTGGTTTATAATTTATACAATATCTGTCTGCACAAACAACACATTAAACTCAGTACTGCCTGGAATATTCCATCAAGTCTTGTGGCAACCTGAACAGAAAAAAGCATGGCCTGAATTAGCAAGAAATGAGATGAAGCACCTTGAACTCTGCAACTGTGATCCCTCTGTTGAACCGCCGGTTCACCTCAAAGGAGCTGAGGGTGCTGGTCAGACGTACAGAGACCATCGGGTTACTGATCACTCTAAGATTGTCGTCCATTTTTCTGAAGGTCAACCTGAACCCTGGTCTGTAAGGCTGGCTTTTGCTATTTGCTGACAAGTTCAGGTGGAAACCTAGAAGCATTGGAAAAAAAGAGAAAGAATGTAAACAATGAGAGGCTGCAAAAACCTCTGATCAGATTACTCGGCAAGAAATGTTAAGTTGTGACACTGCNGGAGGAGGCATGTGGTTGTCTTCACCCTCCTAGTATAGAGACATTCATTTGGAGAGTCCAAATATTGTTCCATAATTGGCACAATTGGGATAAAATTATAGAAAAAAAGATTTTTTTTCTAGAAACCATAAAGTTGCTATTATTGAATGCAATTGTTTACAGATAATCTATAGAAATTGAAGCTCCCAAAACAGATGTGGAGTGAGCAGAGAAGCAGGACACATTGCCTACTCAGAGTGGTTTCCCTATCTTTGATCCAGTCTGAAGATAGTGATGCTAGACCAGCAGACTGAACTTTCAGGGAATCTTCAGCCTTGATACACAGGAGGACCCTTGAATCTCCGTTTGGTCCAAAGTGTTTGATGTCTGTACGGAGGATGAGTTCTACCTGGATGTCCCACCCAGCAGAAATGGTAGGGTCGACAAGAAGTAAGAACCTCTTGCTTTCCACTCTTCCACGCTTCTCTCCAGCTTCTGGCACCTTCTGTCCTGCATCGATCATTCCGTCTGACAGAGAAAGGAGCACCCTGAGGGAGACAGAGATATATATATATATATATATATATATAGAGAGAGAGAGAGAGAGAGAGAGAGAGAGAGAGAGAGAGAGAGATAACAGACATATAAACCATCAGACGACGATGTGTCCCCGATTGAGCACTTATAAGTGAATCATGTAGATTCGGGTTGCATCGCTCTTCACAAAAGTCACTTTGCTCAGAGAGAGATTAAGCTTAGTTCTGGTCTAAATGGTATTTTCCATTTGGAATGCTATGTGGATAGGATAGGATAGGACTTGGGAGGGTTCCCTCAGGGAAATTAAGGAACAGAGCTACTGGAGAGGCAGCCGTCTTGCACAGCGCCAGGTGAATTTGTTGCGCCAGGCAAGTTTGAGAGTTTGCATTGTTCCAACCAAAAGCACAGTCAGAGATAATTGTCATCCACTCTCTTAAAAAATGAGGCTTCTTTGGCAAACAAATGGAAACTTAAAGAACCCTCTATGTTGAAAGGGTTCCTTGCATCTTGAAAGGGTTCTTTAGGCTGTTGGAGAATGAGCTGTGGAGGATTGTATAGAGCATTTGAAAAATGGTTCTGTATTGCATCCAAAAGAGTTCTACTATAGTTACAATGTAGTTTCTAACAACAGAAGGACCTATATACATCTTTTGGAAAACCCTCTGCAGCGTACTCTCCATCACTCTGAAGAACCCTTTCATCATGCATTGGGTTCCTGATCAATTAAACACCTTGGTCCATTTTTCTGGACGTCAACCTTAACCCTGGTCTGTAAGGCTGGCTTTTGATATTTGCTTACAAGTTGGTGGAAAGTCAGGTGGAAACCTAGAAGCTCTGATGAAAAGAAGAAGAATATAAACAATGAGAGGCTGCAAAAACCTCTGATTACTCAGCAGGAACACCACCTCCACTGCTGATACTACGTGTAAAATATTTATGTATATATATAATCTGAAATACGATAACAGATATAAACCACCAGACCATGATATGTCCTTCATTGAGCACTTCAGGATTCTCTGAGTGTTCCTAGTTCTACATATAACCATTTCCTTTACTAAAGAACCCTTGAAGAACCCACTAAAGGGATGCAGACATATCTAGGCTTCTCTTAAACACACAACCAAACACAAACCCGGTGTTTCATACACAGAACACACTTCCAGGCCTGGTTTCATCTGGGTGAACACACAAGAGCAGCAGCAGCATCTGCTAACGGTTAGCCAGCGAGCTATCTGCCATGTTTACCAAACTCACAGCTGCTGCGCAGAGGACTCCTCAACGCGCTGCTTTCAGTCCCACTGTTAGAGCCGCTCGACGTGCGTTAGACCAGAAAAATCTGTCCTCCCGTCAAACCAACACACATTCACTAGAGGAGCGGCCGTTAAGTCGGATCTTCCGCCGCCGCTTCTGGACGTTTCCGCTAGAGGTGGGCGGGTCGATTCAAATATCGATAGTATCGATAATATCGATACCAGCGCTGGTGAATACTCGTGTAAAAAGATGGATATTCGAGCTTTTTTCTCTCTCCCGCACGCACTGACTGCTGCACGCGCTTTCACAAAAGCCTCCTCTGTGTGTGTGTGTGTGTGTGTATAAAAGTGCTAGGCTCAGCCTGGCCCGCCAATCAGCGGTCACCTGGAGTCGACACGTCACAGTACGGAGAGAGACGCCGCCGGTGTATTGAAGTGTCAGAGAGGAAGATAAGCGCGTTCGGCTTTATTTTACTGCAGAAACAGAAACGACTACAGCTCTACAGTTTACAACAGGGTTGTTAAACAGAGTGGAACCGCAACAAACCTCTACAAGCAGAAACGGAGAGACGTCCCCGTTCACACAGACCCAGAGCCTCCACCTTCAGATCCTCTGTACTATCGTTTAGTTCGACTTGAAACACAGAATAAGTGTCAAACTGTTTACAGTGTTTGTTGTGGTGTGTTAATTTTGTCGTATTGTAGTTTGTCAGCCCTCAGGAGATTGTGTTTGAGGTTGTATTGAGTATTGAAGAATAAACAGATTTGCATTGAAAAGAAGAAAATTACTTATTTTTACTGGTTCTTAGAACAATTCTATTTGAAAAAAGAAAGAAAGAACGAAAGAACTAGAAAAGAAGTGTAGTGAGGGGAGAATTTTTATGTTATTTTTGAATTAGGATTTCTCCTTTTATAGCCCAAAAAAGATGTATTTTCCTAATGTTAATGCAAACTTTGTTTTGTTATTGTTTCTAAACAAAATTGTTGATTGTGATAATAAAGTATTTTGTTGTCATGTACAGTGTTTGGAGAAATTCTATCTTAGGTCTTTTGGATCTATGAAGCTTAAATATTAAAAAGTATCGTTATCAATATCGGCGATACTGGCCCTGCATTTACTTGATATCAGATACCAAAATTCCCTGTATTGCCCCCTCGACTTTCCGCCCTGTGTCCGTGTTGTCCAATCAGAACAAGCGGACAAGGGGGTTCTGTTCTAATTGGCTGCTTTTATCCTGCACACTAGTCCCCTCCACCATCCAGAAAGAGCACCAGCTCTGAATTCACTGGTGTGTATGTGTGTATTACTGTGTGTGGATGGGTAAAATGCATAGGTCTAATTCCTGTGTGTGCATATCTCAGTGGGTCAAATGATTATTATTACTAAATATAATATTTCATATTTAAAATACTTAACAGAAAAGGGTTGGTCATTTTTAGACACTGCAAAATTTACATTTACATTTACATTTACGGCATATAGCAGACGCCCTTATCCAGAGCGACTTACAAAAGTGCTTTGCAGTTCACTTAGAATATCCTTAGCTAGTAGACAAGGCTGGAATCTAGAGATTCCTCACACTTAGATCCTGTTGAAACAAATGTCTTTATGCTGTACTCGATGGGCTCTTGGTACAGCTTGTGTTTTGACCATTTGCCATCATGTATGGAGGGGCTGGTCCATTTTTGGCTTTGTAGGTCAGCATCAAGGTTTTGAATCTGATGCAGGCAGCTACAGGGAGCCAATTAAGGGAACGCAGTAGAGGAGTTACGAAATAAAAAATATATGCATGATGAATGCATTATGCTCATATTTATTTTTACATATGACTACAGAAGCCAGGTATTCTAGCACAGCTTTAAGACTGAAGCTAAAAGGTTTAGTGGATAGTGTTGCTGTCCTCTCATTGTGTCCTCTCAGCATCATGTGCAGACTACTGAAGACATTGTTGCTGGGTAAGCTTCTGGCCTTGCACCCATTTGCTTCTCTGGGTTTGGCTTTGTCTGCAAACTAAGCCACTGCTTCTACTTCTGCTGTGTGTTTAGCTCAGGGCTTCTTTAGCTGAGTTAGTCCATTCCAGTCCATAGCTGTTTGCCTCCACAGCTTTTACTCCATCATGCCGAGTTTGAGGTCTTCTTATGTGGGCCGGGTCATAGTCATGGTCATTAGGCCTGCCCATAGAAACGAACCCTAGTCGTTTAGTGTGTGATGGATTTTGTATAATCTGCTATCATTGAAAGTCATGTAATGTATAAATGGGCATGTTATGAACAGACACTGTATGTGCATACAGGGAGAGTTAGCAGTTTGACAGACAAATTTGTATAAAATACAGGGTGCAGCTCGCATTGGCCTCTGCTTTTAAATGTTTGTGACTCTCAGATTAAGTGAGGTTTTCAGATTCAGCAGTTTGTGTTCCAGTGGAACAGCCACACTTTTCATTGGGTGCTGTCTTTTGTAAATCAGTACACTTTAATTTCGAAAAGCATGTTTGTCTCAGGCCAACAGGTAACAGCCAACAATGTAACAACATGGTCCTAATTTTAATTTCAACATCCATTAAATAAATCAACCAGAAAGTCACACAAAAAAAGACAAGTTACTAGCCATTGTTTGAAAGCTGTTTACTGCCAAACGGAAGCCTTTTAGGAACAGCTACACCACTTCCTACACTTATGAATATTCACTTGAAATGATCTGTAAAAATACATATATTATTTCCAGAGCAACCTATTTTCCCGTAACTACAAGTAGGTGATGTGATCCTCTTCAGTATCAACACCATATTCTCTCAAAGTCACTGACGTTTTACAGATGCATCAGCGTTGAATAGAGCTTTCACTTGTGAGTGGAATTGTAAAAGTGTAAATTCTGGAGGTGCAAATATAACGAGTGAAGACTATCATGGGTTTTGGAATTGCCCCTTTCTCCTGTTCCAGTTGGTTCTGCTGGATTTCCTTTTGAAGGAGAGACAACAGAGCTTGATTTGTCTCTTCCATCTATGCCAAGATCAATAGAGTTTTCCATTTTAAGAAACCACACTGTTAGCAGGAAAAGAAAATTTAAGTATTTCAGCCATCGGATTTCACGCATTTACTCCTATAATTGAGTTTGTTTATGATATTTAGTATTCAATTATACATTCTCAAGACAAGAATACAAGAGTGCAAATTGGAGCACAGCCATTCCAAAAGTGTCCAATTCCATTAATAAATCTGGAAAATAAAATTAGTTTAGCCAGTCAGTGCAAGCCACACCTAGGTTGTGTCTGAAACTGAAGAGAACATCGAGCAGACTTGATTTCTTGCTGCTCATGATGTCTCACAAGGCATCATGAATGCATCATGATGAATAAGAGACTGCACTACCTCTTTACACCACATGGTGCTGCTTGTGGTAAGCCTTGACAAGTAAATCACAGGCCTCTATGAGTGTTTTGCATAATTTTTTTATGTCCCCATATCCACTTTGAAGCATAGTTAAAATGTGATAGTCTTAATGTCTGTATGTTCTTATATCATCAAATATTCTTTGCAGTCTATTCCAAAACCATGCTGTATATAATGCTCAAAGAATGTACCAAATAGCCTAACATGAAATACATGTTCATTCATTTAAGGTACAGATGGATGGGAAATGACATTTCTGAAGTTGTGTGGACAGTAAACATTCCTTGATCCAGTGTCATTTGAGTAATGGGAATAGAACATAAAAGGCATTACCACTCACAGTATACAGTGCGGTGGGTGATATTGGTTGTGATTGTGACATTGAAACATTCTTTAGCTCCTATGGGACACAATAACTAGTTTGGTTACTGAAGACAGAGTTTTGTATTCGTAATTTCTTTTATATATCATCCTATTCAGCTTACAGCCGCTTAGCTCCACCCTCAAAAACCTAAAGGAGTGTTAAAACCTAGTCTGATTTGCAAATGTATCACAATACAGGGTAGCCAATGAAAAGAGAACTAAGTCTTAAAGGGACAGTAACACAAACAGTCAGGAGAGATTGAAAAATGGGCATAAAAAATAATGATGGTAGTTTTTGGAACATATAAGGGTTAAAAAATTTAACAAAATAGAAATATAGAATATAGGCTGTTTAAGGTATTACATTGTCACCTAATGTAGAGATGATCTATGCCAATTTTGGGTTATTTCTAGAAACTCAAATGCATTTAAAATACTTTCAAACAGGTTTCAAACTTAAGGTTGGTTTCTGCTTTTGCATAGATCCACATTAATGTCATGTAAAAGGGAATCATGGGGATATGTAGTGAAAGTAGGAATGAAAATAGGAATTATGTCTGGCTTGGGAATATAAAACTGTTTTTATAGTGACCTCATGAGACTAAAAAATAAAAATAAATGTAGGATATGATTTAGATCATTTGGAAGTTTTGAAAGTCGTGCATAGTGAGTTTGTATAAAATATATAAATATATAAAATATATTATAACTTACACAACATTATGTGGTGGTTAATGGACCAGGCGTCATCATGACTACACTATATAGCAATATGGCCATTTTATTTCCTATGCAAACCCCCAGTGAACCTCACTTTCATAGCTGTGGTTCATTTGCTTTGGTCCATATCAGTTAACAAATTTGTGAACTAATATTTTTGCCATGTGATTCGGATTGATACAAGAAAGTGCTGTGGACCATTGCCGATTTCTGTGCAGTTTAACATGAAGCAGTGGCAGAGATGGCATTTTTTAATCGATTACACCTAATAGCTGGTCAGATCAAGGTTGGATCATGTTCTCACCACAAAACAAATTGCTCCACAGTGTATGTGCGACGTGACCGACGTGATCTTGTTATGGTCGTGTCGGTCCGTATCTGGTTCATACCATTTTCACACAAACCCAAATGAACTGCACCAAGAGAGAAAACAAACTGAGTTCAATTTAACCTGAATAAAAGGTGCAGCTGTGAAGACACCCTCAGTGTCTTCAGAATATAATGTTGGAGCTATTTTGCTGCAGTCTGGATGAACATCTCCACCATGAATATATTTTAAATATTTGGTGAAATTCAATTTTACTGTCATTGTATTAATTCAGACTTGAATAGTACAACAAATCATGATTTGTAATAAACATGTAGTCCCATGATTACAATAAATGTTTTAGGCTACAACTCATGCAGTGTATTCATAAGCATGAATGTGGGAGCTGTTAGAAGCATTACAATCTTCAGACTCATCAATAATCCCATGCACCAACACTGACTGTGTAGAAGGGAGTATTTCACACCAAATTACTCTTAAATCTTAAGTATTAATGCTGACAAATAATTGACATTTGCTTTTAAATTAAACTCTCTAATGTAAAAACTGCTTTAAACTGTATAAACTATTCTAGGTATTGCATTATTGTTAATGTACTTTCTTATGTTGCTGTGCCAGTTATTGGGCATATTGCGGTAAGTTATCTGGGTGAGATTCAAATTGTATTAAATGAACAGTTGTTCTATGGTGACATCCTACCAGCAACTACATTACTATCAGCATGCTTCCCAAAATTTCTTGAGTTGGTAAGGCAAGTGAGCACAGGCATAAAGCTGTAGTTCAAAGGCTTGACGTGGAGAGGAGGATGGGGGCGGGGTGTCACCCACAGCACCTCACATCCCCCTTCACAACCCCCCCAATCCCTCATGGCAGTGGAGTTTACATTCCTTCAGAGAGAAGGTAAGAGGCGCTTATGCCTGCTTCATCTCTCTCTGTCCATCATCATCCAGGTGTGCAGGTCTCTGTTTGTGTGTAAAGCCTCCACTGACCCAGCCTGGCGGCCAGCATGCAAAAAAGTGCATCACACACACACACACAAAAATATGCAAATATACACACACACACACACACACACACACACACACACACACACACACGCACACACACACACACATACACACACATAGCTATCTCTCTCTCTCTCTCTCTCTCTCTCTCTCTCATTATATATATATATATATGCAAAATTTGGGTTTTTTTGGTTATAGTTTTATGGATGTATATTCAACAATGTATAACTAAGCCCCTAAACGTACACAATTGCACATCGGACTTTTCTAGCCAGTATACATCCACAATTACATTCTGTAACACTTGTGACCTATTTATTCTTTACACAACTATTTAAATGTTTCCAATCACTCATTAAAATAACATTGTGTAGCAACTCTAACTTTAAATAGCAGCTTTAGAATCATGTTGATGTTACACTGACTGTAACAGCAAGGATGCCATCTCCATCAGTTCCACTCTGGGCTGGACTGCTGCTATTGCACTATGGAGGAACTGCCCCTCTTACCAGAACTGCATAATTCTGTGTAACCAGTCATACTTGTCATATTTGTGTAGTATCCTGTAATATTTCTCTACCGCCTCAATCTACTTCAGTTGCTGTTCCTGTATCTCTCAGTTTGTCAACAAATGCATGTGTACAGTTGTCCATGAAGGGACACTCCAAGGCCTCTTTCCAACAACACAGAACAGGTTCTGGTCCAGTTCGCAAATTTAATTATAAACAAATTTGGCACATTTCCATGTAGACCAGCAAACACCTTTAATTCTGGTGTTCTGTTTATATTGTACATTTAAGCAGCAAAGCAGTAATTTAATGACTCATTAAAGAAACTCTACCTTAACACAGTAGCTTTAGGATCATGGTGATGTTATATTGACTGCAATAGGGAAGAAAGGCATCTTTGTCTTTCCTCCACTGGACTAGACCACTGCTATTGCCCTACGTAACTTTTGTGGAGCCTCACACAACCTCTCAAGAGAATTACATAATACTGTGTCATATTTGTGTAAAATCCTGTAAATATCATGTAGTATTACTCTACCACCTCCATTCAGCTGTCCATGAGGGGGTACTCAAAGAGTGACTTGTATTTACTGCAGTGGAGTAAAAGGGAATCACATGTTGACTATGAGAAGTAAAAAAAAAATCTAGTTACTGTGTGCTGGAGAAGAAGAAAAAAAAAACAACTAAATCCCAAATTAAAAATCTGATGAGTTTCAGTGTGCACAGTGGAACAGTACATCTTGAAGCACATCTTGCAGGTACTTGTCAATGCTTAGGTTGTCCAAACCTTTGCACTACAGTAACTGTGCATTAGGATTATCTTAAATGTGTTTTCATGTTTGATAAGCCAAAGCTAATGCCACGGTTTCATTTTATTACAGTTAAAGGTTGAGCATGTATTTCTATATGTTTGTACATTTTTTTTTGCATATTACAATTATTATTGTCTATATTTACACCTACATTTTTAAATCTCACACACATCCACAGACATTCACACCTAGGGGCAATTTTCATGGCAAATTCACCTACTATGGGTGTTTTCGGGAGGTGGGAGGAATCAGGAATGCCTGAAGGAAACACATGCAGACAATAACAGAATACACCATATTCCTAACAGACAGAGAACAGAGTGAGCATCAAACCCCAGATCAAAACCCAAATAACGATCAGATGATTTTCACCTTCATTTACTGAGAAGAAAGCAAAGGTAGACAACAGATGTACTCTATGAAAAAGGCAATCTGCACAGCAGAATAGTGCATCAGTATGTCTTTCAGATCTTGCACATTAGGACATTAGGTTCAACTGAATTGTTGAAAAGTGATTTTATGTTTGATTAGGTAGCAATTTCACAAGGTGATTATAAGGTGATTTTATTACAATTATATAATTATTAAATTAATTTCAGTTATCACCTTTATTTACACCCATGTTGGATCAATTTTTGTCAGAATTGTTGCTGTCATTGCAATTTTTCATGTTGTAGCAATCTGTCCCAATTATAGCCAAGACGAAGCTACTTTGAATCCTTAATCAGTAGAACTGTATTGAATCCTGTACTGAAAACTATACAACACCAAATTCCTTACAGACAGAGACCAGAGTCAGGATCAAACTTCAAACCTCTGGCAGTGAAAGAAAAAAGAACACACAGTCTCTTGGTTGCTGTGCTGAACACAGAGTCCGGATCGCTGTACTAAACAGTGTCTGGATCGCAGTACTGAACACAGTTGCTGGATCGCTCTACTGAACACAGTCACCAGGATCGCTGTACTAAACAGTGTCCGGACTGCTGTACTGAACACAGTCTCTGGATCGCTTTGCCGAACACAGTCTCCGGATTGCTTTGCCGAACACAGTCTCCGGATCGCTGTGCCGAACCCAGTCTCCGGATCGCTTTGCCGAACCCAGTCCCCGGATCGCTGTGGCGAACCCAGTCTCCGGATAGCTGTGCCGAACACAGTCTCCGGATCGCTGCGACGAACACAGTCTCCGGATCGCTGTGCTGAACACAGTCTCCGGACCGCTGTGCTGAACACAGTCTCCGGACCGCTGTGCTGAACACAGTCTCCGGACCGCTGTGCTGAACACAGTGTCTGGTTTGCTGAAAGTGCTCCAGTGAAGTTTACAGTTGGTGTGAGAAGTTGTGGTGTTGTCTGAATGGTGGGGGGTGCTGGTGGTGCTCTTGACGACATGTAAAGAGGCGTGACTCCAACACACACACACTCACACACACACACTCCTACACGGAGAATGGTAGAGGGAGAGCCGAGGGGGGAGGGAGGAGGAACCGAAAGGGGGGAGAAAGAGAGAGAGAGAAAAAGTTAAAGTCAAAAATGGCTTCCTCGTCCTCCGAGTCCGCGGAGCAGCCGGAGAGGAGCGCGGAGGAGAGCCCGACCAAAGTTAAGGAGGAGTCGGACTCGGACGAGGCGTCCGACAGCCTGCTGGAGGGTCTGAGGAGCTCCTCGGTGCTGGGCTTCTCCCCGGAGCAGCTCGCCTGCGTGTGCGAAGCTCTGCTCCAGGCGGGCAACGTGGATCGGCTGTGGCGCTTCCTCGCCGCCATCCCGCCTTCCTCCGACCTGCTACGTGGCAACGAGACCCTGCTGAAGGCCCAGGCCGTGGTGGCCTTCCACCGAGAGGAGTTCAAAGAGTTGTACGCCATCTTAGAGAGCCACGACTTTCACCCGAGCAACCATGGGTTCCTGCAGGACCTCTACTTGCAGGCGAGGTACAAGGAGGCGGAGAGGAGCCGCGGGCGCAGCCTGGGGGCCGTGGACAAGTACCGGCTCAGGAAGAAGTTCCCCCTGCCCAAGACCATCTGGGACGGCGAGGAGACGGTGTACTGCTTCAAGGAGAAGTCCCGCAACGCCCTGAAGGAGTGTTACCGAGTCAACAGGTACCCGACCCCCGACGAGAAGAGGAACCTGGCCAAACTCACCGGCCTGTCCCTGACTCAGGTCAGCAACTGGTTCAAGAACCGGAGGCAGAGGGACAGAACCCCCTCCGGCAACACCTGTAAGAGGTAAGTGCGGAAGGAAGGTTCTGGAGGACTTTTCAGACCTCTACAGCCCCGAAACCACACAGCCTGACCTTCTCCAGCGGTCAGCAGTACTTCACGGTCCAGGGAAGTGTCTGCAGGTCCTGCTCCCAGCTGGAAGGAGCTGGGAAGTCTTCAGGAGAGCAGTGGGAATGTGAGGAAAAGGTGCGACTGGAAGAAAGAGAGCGTGTTGCTTTGTTGTGAAATGTGAGCCCAGGCTGACTGGCTCAGGTTTCCTCAGCTCCTGCAGGGGCATCCATGCACAGAGCTGCAGGAATGTTCACGGAGCAGGGCGCTGAGGAATTCCCAAAGGGGAATTCCAGAAGAAGGGGCTGCATAAAGGGCTGATCTTAACTTGGTGCACCTGAGGAGGTGGAAGGGGAATTGGGATGCAGGTTTAAAACCGACGGAAAAATTTCATTCCTGGTTTCAGCTGATCTCCTCAAATGGGATCAACTGGAATTTCCCTAAGGGAGGGAAAAAAGGGGGCAGGGCAATTAAAAGGAATACATTCAGCATGTACTGGGAAGTGTTGAAGCTTCCCTCCAGTTTAGAAAGACATGCATATGATTCATATGTTTAGCAGGAGCTGGGAGTGAGGAATAGTTACACATTCTGGCTTTGCAGACATTAAACAGCTGCGCATGCTTTTTTCCAGCATCAGAACTCAGGTGTAGTTGGTTGGGTTACTTGAAAATGACACAACTGCTTGTAGGACTAGTTGAAAGCATTTTTGTCTGCTTGGAAATATGTTAAAGGTCAGGTAGGCCTGTTCAGATGACACTTCTTGTTGAATTTCAAAGTGAAAATGGTAAGAAAAATGACATTTTTTTACATTTCAGAGCACGATTCCTATCTATTTCCTGAATTTAACATATTAAAACAGTTTCATGAAATATAGGCAACTTTACAGAAGGCAGCAAAATACTATTAACTTAAAAGTAGAAGTTAATGGAAAATAAGAGCTAATTTTGCTCATTTTAGAGCATTTCTGTTGGTCTGTTTGTGAATTATATACACACAGGCCATTTTCATCAACTGGGTTTGTTCAGGCGCTTAAAAACCTTGGTAGCAAACCAGTCCACCTTTCCACCAGTTTCAGTGGGGCCGAGGATACGTCACAGAATACATTTTTAAGGTTCCAGCACCTTTTTTGTTGGTGGAAATGTGCCAGATTGTTCAAAATTAAGTTTGCCAACCAGAACGGAAAAAAGACCCTACAGTGTAAAGAGCAGCTTCAGGGTTCGAACCACGGGAAAAAACTAAAAATGGACAAAATGGAGATATTTATGGTGCCATTACTTTTGCACACATCCCATTCCAAGCTGTTTTTATCTGCAACATTGAGGTATTAAACAGTAATTATGCTTTAGAATGTGCCTACATTTCTACACTTTATTTTTACTAAATTAAAAACATTTAATTTGAGAAGCATCCAAATCTGTCCATAAGATTGAATGCAGACCTCTGTTGATCCTGAAGGACTGTAATTTATTGCAGCAGCTGAGCCATTGTAAACAAAGTAGTCTAAACTTCAGAAACATGTATTGATAAACTGGTGTTGTTACAGGAGAAGGTGAAATGTTCTTAATCAAATGTGAATGAATGCAACACAACATTATTCTGAGTAAAATCAGTTTGATTTCTGTCGGTCCATTCATTATTGAATGTTCCACCAGTGAACACGTTAGAAAATAATATGAAAGGAGTTTAGCTATTTACATATTTACAGGAACACAGTCGATTCTCTGTAAGGAACATACAGGCCTATGATTAAAAGGTAACTTGAAGAACATTGTAACATTCAGGCTCTTTACACATGAAACAGACATCAGGCAAACGTATAGTAGTGCACCTCAATAAATTAGAAAGTCATGTTTTATATTCATTACATGTGATGTGACAAATTTTGGACCATTTTAATTATTCTCTCTGATTTGTATTTTATTAAACCTTGAAAATAAATATTCTAATAAATGGTGATTATAGATTTTTGATTTTTTTATAAGTAATAATCTATACTGATCAAAAGCAAAACAAAACCAATAGGTTTGGAAAATGTTTACTTAATATAAAATATATGATAGGTCACCTTTTTGAATTACATTATTAACACAATCTTTTTTTTGTGATAATCAGTTTGTTATTCACTAGTATACTCTTTTTAACGTGTGCAATGTTTTATAAAACTATTTTTAATCATAAGAGTGTTTTGAGGATCTTCTCATTCATGAAACTCAACATTTTGGAATAAACTCATTCTATACTACATGCTTTTGCTTTCAGACAAAGGTAAACAGCTGGGATTTCTCATCTCTCTTATCAGAAGGATTTGTGGTTAGACAGTAAAGCTATGCTCTCCAGACTTCACTGATTGTCACAGCTGGTCATAATCACTGGTGTCAGTGTAGCAGAACATTTGGACAGTGAACTAATTTTGAGAGAAACAACAAAAAACGTAAAGACACTTGGTCCAGAAAATGTAACCCGTGTTTTTTATGAAAAAGACAGTTTTGAGGTGTGTCAGGCTGGATTACTTGGGGTAGCAGCCCTCCTAGACAATATGGTGATTGTGGATTAGTTTGTAGATACAAACATTTTGAAAGAACATTGCTGAGTCAGATTGTTTTGGTCATTTTCAAAAGTCATTGCATTTTTAAATGTTATACAAATTAAAAATAGTCTGTACATTTGATTGCTATATGACCATAGGAACTAGTGACATCACAGTACATCCGTGCGACGTGGTTAAGTCAATAGTAGATGTAGACGTGGTTTGTCCATTACCAGCATTGGCTCATTTATTTATACACAGTACAGTTGCTGGGAAATGTTTACATTCAGGAATCTGAGCAGTTCAGTCTCATGCAAAATTAAAAAAAATCCAGAACTTTAGGCTATGTTCACGTGTCAGGAAAAGTAGCTCAAATCTGATTTTCTCCTCAAAGCTGATATCTGACATTTGTCTGAACAGTTCACTCTCCTGAGATTAACTGCATGTTCGCCAGCATCCCTGGAGCCATCAAGGAATTCCAGTGTCCGAGAGTTGGGTTTATTACCGAGAATGATTTTGCATTAACTGTGAAAAGACGTCTTCCCAAATATTTATGAAGTTGGTTACATCACCATCCCACCCCTGAAAACTTCCCTGACTGCTGCTGTTCATTTTTCCGTCTGCTCAGGGTGCTTTATTGAGGAATGTCAAGTAGGTTGAACAAACGAATTGCATTAATCCAGATAAATTGGAAATATCGTTCATCAATTTCACATATTAAAGTGGCCGAAATCAGAATTGAATATGTTGGATTCATGTTTTTTGCCAGTCACACTGCCATGCAAATGACACATCTGGGTCAGATGTAATGAAAAAGATCGGATTCGGGACATATACCTGCTGTGTGAACGGAACTTTAGACCCAAGTGATAAGAAAGACAGATTGTCCTGCACCATCAACAAAATGTTATATCTTATTAGCTTATTATTAACTTTTACTACATTCATATTTTTTCTGTACTTCTTGGTTTTATAAAGTGACATTTCTGTCTCCATTTCAGTGAATCTGATGGAAACCACAGTGCAGATGATGATGATAGTAAGGCGGATTCAGAGGACATAACTGACAAACCAACACCTCAAGATGCTGGAGGCTCAACTGCTTCTCTCATATCCCTCTCCAGTGCCCCTTGTAGTACTGGAGGTCAGCTTATTCTCAACAGCACAGGAGGATTCCTGACTAGCCCTCACCCTCTGCTCCTCAATGGGAGTCCATTACTGTCAGGAACTGGAACTGGAGTCATCATTAATGGACTGACGCTGAGTGATGGTCACACGGTCACCCTCAGTCCCGTAACAGCCAATACGCCACTGTTACTTAATGGGGCACAGGTTATTTCTAAAGGGAGTGGCAATGACAGCAGTCCAGAGGACCACTGTGCTACCACTATGGAGACACAAGCCAGCTTGCCTACTGTGGTCCTGAACCCACAAGCCAGCCTCACTAGTACAGTCCCTGTTTCACTGACAGAGGAAGTGAAAACATCTGATCGCAATATCTCTCCATTGGATTTCATCACTGTTCCAGATAATGTGACTTTAAAAACTGATGATGTCACACAGACAGTACATCCCCATTCCATATCCTCCTCCACCATCTCTTCCACAGTGATGACTCCCACCTCACTTCATTCACTGACACTACCCCAAAATGGCATTCTCCCTTCAACAGTTCCCCAATCAAATACCGTTATTTCCAGCTCACTGGTGCCATTACAATCTACTCAGCAGCACGAGATTGTGGTTTTGGCAACTGCTGGTTCTCAGCTGAACCCCACTTCATCCATTTCTCAAGTGGCTTCTTCATCCACTGTATCCAGTCCTCAGGTCCTGTCTTTACCCCAGGTGGTACCATCCATCCAAAGCATCCCAGTATCCCAGTTAGTGCAGAACCCAACAGGGACTCAAGTCTCTTCCTGCCCACAGCTAGTGCCAGTGTCGCCCATTACATCCCAAGTACCCCAGGGCAACATCCCTCAGTTTTCGACCCAGAGCCTACATGTTGGCCCCAGGCTTACTCAAGCCCAACCTCAGAACGGCTCTACCACACTTTGCGACAATGCTGGTGCGTCTGTCCCCCAGGTAGTTAATGGACAAATACCTCAAGGGTTGACACTTCAGCTGGGAGATCAATCCAGTTTGGTTACCAACACACAGATACAGACTCCTCTGGGCACCCAAGTCATTCCCATCTCCTCCCCAACACAAGTAGTACCTGTTTCACAATCTAAGGACACAGGGCAGCCCCAGCTGGTCCCTTTGCCCCAACTCATGCCTGTGTCATCCATGACTGGAGCTCCTGCAGGAACCATCTCTTTCTCTCAAGTGGTTCCATCAGCACCTTCTCTTTCCATCCCACCCCCTGGAGGCGCATTCCAGATTTTAACCTCTGGCACTGGAGCAGGGGTTGGTGTGCCCCAGGGGGCTATACGCATTACCCCAATTGGACCGCCTCAGAGCACACCTGCAGCTGGTGCTATTCCAAGTGTCCAGCTTCTTAATTCAGGAGTGATTCAGCTGCCTTCTGCCTCTCCAGGTAAAACATATGTATTTTGTCAGATTATTAATCCCTATTAAATGGGATCTATTAGAGTTCACATTGAATTCCAAAATGATTTTTTATATTTATTATATGATTTGTATTATATAGGTTCATTATATGTTAGTACGCAACTTTATTATTGTATTACAGTTCTGACTGAATCACTTTTGATCACTTGTGTTCAGGTAACTTCGTGCTGGCAGGTGGAAGCCCATTCCTGAGTGTTCAGAACGGTAAACTTATCCTCACTATCCCAGCTGGCATCCAATTCGCCAGTGTGCCTGTCAAATCCGTCCCAGAAAGTCCAGGCCCGAGTTCCAACAGCAGCAGTAGCAGTGGACTAGAGCAAACTGCAGTTGGGCCATCACTAGATAATCAGCCTGTTTCCTCATCCTCTGTGCCAACCTCTAGTCCTCTTCAGTCATCTCTTTTCGTTGGTTCATCTGGATATTACTGCAGTCCTGAGCCTGGAGCTCTTGCCAGTTCAACTCCAGGTGCTTCTCCAAATACCCCAGACTCCTCTACCCCAACCTCCACCAGCATTCTGCCATCCCAACAGACCCTCAGCCCTGAGAGCATGCTTTCCTTTAGTCCCATTAGCAGTGGTGTGGCAAGTGTTTCCCATCTTCCCCAGCCAGCTTGGAGTCCTGTGTCTCTGTCCTCTTCATCTGGCCTGACGCTGTTCGATGTACGTGGAAAAGGGGACCTACCTGAGGACCCTGCTTTGTTGGGCTTACCAGGTGGCGAGTCCCTGCTATTAGGTACTCCTCATTCAAGTGACGATGTGGACAGGGACTCTCATCTTGATGATGTGGAAATGGATGGGGACTCAAAAATACTTACACAACTGCAGTCTGTCCCTGTGGATGACGATTTGGGTTTATAAATTTTCTACTAGTGGGTTGTCTGTTAGAAGCACCCTGACAATCATTGGACTATATGGGTAAATACGTAATGTGTGGTCTCAGAGGTAAGAATCTTAATTTTAAAACACAGTAGCCTACTCTTTCCTGTATGTTGGAATATGGGAAATGCCAGGGCCTTATTTTGAGGTGATATAAAATAGATTGTAGCTTTTGGTTTTTACTGAAGGACACAGTGATTGGTTTCTATTATTGGGAGCAATGGTCTCACAGTTATTTGCCTTCTCTAATTAACCCAGCACATCAAGCTTTAATTAGTTGTGCTTGCCTTTCTGATGATGATCAGTTTTATTCATTACACTCATTGTCTCTAAACCTGATACGAGACATTACCCTCTGGACAAATAACAGTAGAGGTCATTTGAAATCATTTCAACATTAGCTTTTTAACTTGAGTTCACCATAGATGATACTCTGCATAGTCAAATATTTGTCTTGTTAAACACTCCAGTTCATCACTACAATGCATAATGCAAAGCACTGTTGGTCAGTTTTTTTTTGCAGAAACAAAGACCAGCTTCTAATAATGGGAAGGAATCGAAATAGAATGTTTGTATATAGGCAGTGAAGATCATTTTAGGTCTTGGTAGCTGGGAGCACCTCTTTGTTTAAGCCTTGAATCACACTGCCCATCTTGACGTTGGCAAACTATTCTCTTGTGGTGCTAAACTGAGTTGCAGTGCCTTTCGAAATGGAATTGAAGGAATAACCGGTAGTATTTGTGCTTTCTGTTAACTGAACAATAGTGACTCTCATTCTGTAGAGAGATATGTATTGACATTGGAACAGGAAGTAGACTAACCTGCAAGTTAGACACAACCACTGTTAAAACGAAAGGCACTTCTTCAGCTCTTCACTTTCTTTGGCCATGTCATATTCTGAGTGCATTCAAATTTCGTCAACTACACTTCAATTTCTAGTAATGAGGAGAGAAAGAAAGGCTGTTTTAGGCCTTTAAACCAGATGTCCAGCAGCACCTTGGCTACGGTTTCTGGAGAGAAACTAACAATCTCTTCCCTTATATGTTTATCATAATGTAAAGAGACGGACACTATATTCTGTAATATTTTAAAACAACTCGAGTTATCTTTTTTTTTTTTTTTTTTTTTTTTACATTTTTGATACTTTATTGTACTATACATTTTGTGTAGTATCCATTGGCAATACATGTGTATATATATATATATATATATATATATATAAACATTTATGTACAAAGTCTGAGCTAGACCTTCAAAGCATTGTTACAGAGTGCCTCAAATGTGCCACATGTTACATAGGTGATCTAGAACATTTAATTAACATTGTCATCGGAATGATGGTCATTATAACTGTTATCATTAGAGTTAGGTTATGAGAAGGTTTTAAGATGTTGGATTCAAAACATGGGATGTTGCTTAATCCCTGATGGACTTCCACCCAGTAATGAGCTCATTTATAGTTGCTATTATCCTTATCTTCATTATACTGGTATAAGTTGTTGTTGTTTCTCAGACTTTCATGGCTTATCAAACACTCCAGTCCATCACTACAATATAGTGTATGCTGAGATGGCACTATTGGCCAGTGTCTTGGAACGAAGGGAGGAATAAAATATTGCCAACTCAATCTATCTTTAATCTATGCAATGACTTAAAGAGTGTCCACTTAAAGAGTACAACACATTGGTGCCCCCAAGGTGGGATTAGTTTTTATAAACGGGACATAACTCCAGTTGCTATAAAGATACATAAAGCATTAAATAATCTTTTTGTGCTAATAGGGTATTTTCTTTTGTTTAAATGGGGCAAGTGCTGTTGCGTGCAACCCAGTTTTCACTACACATTCACTATATATGTGCAAACTTTATGTGTGGGTTTTGGTTGTCTTCACTTGTAGAGTGTGTTTGTAGGATTTATTTTCTTTTGCATGTTTTTCCACTTTTCAATCAAATCTGTGCTCTATTTCAGGTCAACGCTAAAATGGAATGACAAGTTTCTTTTTTGAATATGCTACTTTTAGTATATTGTATCAATACCTTCGTAGTTACTGTAAATATGTTGGCACCAGCAATATATTCTTGTATGCAGAGGTTTGACAACATTTTTAATTGATAAGTTGTTAAAGAGTGTAAGCGTACAGAGCATCTAGAGTAGTTGAATGAGTTTTGGAAACAATCATCTCATGAAAAGAATACCTTGCTAACTGTAAAGCATGGGGGTGGGAGTATCATGCTTTAGAGTTGTGTTGCTGCCAGTGGCATTGGCAATATGCACGAGTTACAAACTGAGACACAAACTGAAGCTTTTAGAATGACCTTCACATTCCCCTGACATGAACATTCAAAAATTTGAGGATAGACCTTAAAGAAGCTGTGCAGTGAGACGTCCCAAGAAAATCTGTAATTCTTCTGCAAAATACAGTGAGAAAGTATTGTTAGCAAGTTTCCACCAAAAGGATTTTAGTTTTAGCTCAAGACACATGTATGGTTTATATTTTTTGCTACACAGTATAAGAGACAGAGCAATTGCTTTGGGATTTGCTGAGTATATTGTCTTTAATGTTTAATGAAGTATAGACGTCAATTAAAAATAAATGACAAAACGTTTGCATACAACTCTATATCATTGTGAGTGCCCCTGGATAAATACGGTTTAAAAACTCTGAATGCACAACTTTAAAATTTAACCCGTGTGTATGTCACAGATTGTGATGGTTAATTCCAGTAGACCATTTTTGCTCTATAAAGGGCTCAACTCCTAATGTTTTGCACATTTTTCACAATGAAACGTTTACTGTCCTTCCCTTTTGGAAATCTGTGGCCCTACTGCAGCCATCATTATTTTTGTGCAATTAAATGCCACTCAGCTGTTTAGCTGTAAACGGTTGTCTTTGGGGACACTACCGCAGACTGGATTGTGTTTTCTTGTCACAGAGGTGCTTGTAGGCCTGCGGCACCCAGCCTTTGGTACACATAATCCAGTGTGTTAATTCTAGCCGTAAATGTGCCTTTTCTATTTCTTACATGTTGGTTTTCATTTCTGTGTGTATTTAAAGCATTTATTAGTTATGAAGCAGCATCCTAATGTTAGTGGACACAGACTCGGTGTCTGTTTCTAGCCAGGTTTACTCTGCATGATCTTTTAAAGACAGTGTCTCTGCTTGCGTTTTGTATACTATACTGTTTGAAATACTTTTTTCAAAGTAGTTGTATTTTACAGTGTATTCAAAATAGGACATGTAGCATTTCTTTGCCAAAGGTTTGTATGTATTGACTTTACTATTATTTTTTTTTCTTGTCCTGCCTTCCATGCACCTGGATGTTGTCTTTGTGTGTGTGTGTGTGTGTGTGTGTGTGTGTGCGTGTGTGTATATAAAAACAAAGGGAATCTGAGTGTGTGTGTGTGTGTGTGTGTGTGTGTGTGTGTGTGTGTGTGTGTGTGTGTGTGTGTGTGTGTGTGTGTGTGTGTGAGTGAGAGTGATGCTGTTACAGAATGGTGTGTGTCGCTGTAGCTTGTTTAGCTTAGTTTATACAGTACTCTCACAAATACGTGACATCATGCATTTACATATAGAGGAAAAAATATGCAGCTGATCAAACCAAAGACTTTTGAAATGTTCTTTAAAATGTAACAAAGGGATTATTTTCCTTTTTTACTGCATGATAAAACAGCAGATCTCTTTTGAAAGAGGTTTGTTTTGTACTTCTTATAGTTATTTTATTTTTTATATTCGTTTCAATGTGACATTGTATTAAACAACATCTACAATGCTGTCTGACTGATCTCATTTCTTGGTACATGCTATTTTCATGATGCATTGATTTGCCATTTTACGGTTTATTTTAAATGATTTCAGTTTTAGCTCAAGATACATTCATGGTTTATTTGCACAGACATGTAAATGTACAAATGCACACACAGCTTGTGTAGTCCTTTTTGAGACGTTCTGCCAATGGATGTAGGACTCTCAGGAGGGGAGAAACATGACCCAAGTGGCACCGTGCATTAGGCCAACATGACTGGGAGGGGTATACAGCCCAGTGAGATGTGAAGCAGCAGAACTGTTCTCTGGAATGATGGTGCTCCATGCAGAACTTTTAGGATGAGCTGGGGAGTTGGGGGGTGGGATGAGATGGTGATTAAACAGCATCCTAACTTCACTAATTCACTTGTTTTGATAAATGCAATGAAGTCCTCACAGCAATTCTCCAAAATGTCATGCCAGACTCATGGATTCATTGAGAATAGCAGCAGGTCATTTTTTACACTTTTGTTTTGGTGGAAATGACCGATGAATCCATGTGGAGGCACCATGGACAAGTCCTGGTTTCATGGTCTGGGGTGCAATGCCACATGCGATGCCACTCTATTTAAACAGGACGATGTTTGTTTGCTTACCATTGCTCTCTTAGGAGATTGAGCTGAAGATACTATGCTTTGGTCAGTGACATCAGATGCTATCGGACTCATTTTCAACACCCCATTCCTATTGCATAATCTAAAGGAACTGAGTGAGAATGTTTAATCTGACACTGCATTCTGGGTGCGACTATTTTTGACAATGAGTGTATACAGGGGTTGGACAATAAAACTGAAACACCTGTCATTGTAGTGTGGGAGGTTTCATGGCTAAATTGGAGCAGCCTGGTGGCCAATCTTCATGAATTGCTCATTGCACCAGTAAGAGCAGAGTGTGAAGGTTCAATTAGCAGGTAAGAGCACAGTTTTGCTCAAAATATTGCAACACACACAACATTATGGGTGACATACCAGAGTTCAAAAGAGGACATATTGTTGGCGCATGTCTTGCTGGTGCGTCTGTGACCAAGAGAGCAAGTCTTTGTGATGTATCAAGAGCCACGGTATCCAGGGTAATGTCAGCACCACCAAGAAGGACCAACCACATCCAACAGGATTAACTGTGGACACAAGAGGAAGTTGTCTGAAAGGGATGTTGGGGTGTTAACCCGGGTTGTATCCAAAAAACATTGTTCCCAAGATGAACTGATGCTGTATTGGCTGCAAAAGGTGGCCCTAGTACACCATACTGATAAATTATTGTGGTCTAAAACCAGGTGTTTCCGTTTCATTGTCCAACCCCTGTATGTACACACACCAAACAACCATAACATTATCCTTAATATTACATTCACTGTCTACTTAATCAGCTCCACTGACCATATGGGAGCAGTTATATAGTTCCATAATTACAGACAAAGTCCATCAGTTTCTCTGCATACTTTCACCCTGTTCTTTAATGGTCTTGGCCCCACAGGACCACCACAGGACAGATATCATATGACTGGTAGATCATTCTCAGCACTGCAGTGATGTGGACATGGTGGTCGTGTGATAGTGTGTGTAGCGCTGGTATGAGTGGATCAGACAGCAGTACTGCTGGTGTGTTTAAACCTCTCACTATTACTGTTGGCCTGAGAATAGTCCACCGACCAGAAATATCCAGCAAACAGCATCCTGATGAAGGACGAGAGGATGACCGACACAATCTGTGCACAAACAGATGAGCTTCTCTCTCTGACGTTACACCTACAAGGTGGAACAACTAGGTAGGCGTGTCAAATGGAGTGGACAGTGAGTGGAGAGCAGCACAGCTGTGTCTGATCCTGTCATACCAACATAATACACACTCACACCAACACCACCGAGTCGGCATCCCTGCAGTGCTGAGAATGACCCACCACCCATAAAATGCCTGCTCTGTGGTGGTCCTGTGGAGTCCTGATCATTGACCAACCGGGGGAAAGGAGGCCAAAAATGTATGCAGAGCATCAGGTGGACTATAGTCTGTAATTATAGCACTACAAAGTGCTCCTGTAGGGTCAGAGGAGCTGATAATATGGACAGTAAGTGTAGAATCAAGCAGGTGGTGTTAATTTTATGGTTGATCGGTGTGTATACATCATATATATGTAATGCACGGCTGTCATCACTAACCAAATCTGTTTAACAAATGTGCCCTCATTTGATTTGGAAATAAGGATTCATTCAAATTTAAAGAGCCCATTCTCTCCTTCACTATTTGAGATATCAGCAAGGCACCTGATTAACAGGTTTGTTTGTTTATTTATTTATTTAATTTTTTTTATGCATGTGTGTGTGTGTGTGTGTGCGTGTGTGAGTAGGCTTGACTCTAAATACAAAGTGTGTCAGTGCATGTCAGTGTTTTTGTAACCCTCATGGGCTCCAGTTACCCAAGTGTACTTCATTCACAGTGGGCGGATCTTCTCAGGTGAGAACAAGTTTAAGTGTGTGTAACCTTGTACGCTCTAACAGACTCTCGCCAGCCTGCCAGAACTCATATCGACAGCACAAAGGATACCTACAAGGGTTGTGTATTCTGCTTAAAGGCAAAGCAATCTGACGACCACTGATCCTAACCGAAGGTACGTTCACTACTATTGTCATTGCACTTTTCAGAGCTAGAAATACAGTCTCAAGCTTCTCATTACTATTTAATATTTTACTCACTGACCCACCAATATGCTAAATATTTGGGACTACATTTATGAACTGGATTTCATTACATTATTGCCTTTAGCTTGATTTTATTGATTCAAAATGTTAATAATACTAATACCATTACAGATGTTTACTTGTATAGATAGATTTACTTTCCTGCATTAAAATGCAGATCATAAAAATGAGCAGAAATGTCTAATAAAGCCACTATGCTTGAATACGCCTGTTCATAAGAAGTGTTTCACTGTCTTATTTACCTTTTCTGCAATGAAAGAAATGCTATTAATGACTAAAAACACATATTTGCATTGAAATAATCAGATTATAATCAGTAATGAGATTTCTCAATGCACAGACACACTTTAATTTCTTTCAGCTCGCTCAAAGTGCAAATGCTCTTTCAAAAAGAGCTGGCCCCTGCATTTGCAGCGGTTTAAAGAATGCTGTGGGGCAGCATTGTTCTATCAGAAGCTATAAAATATTTAGATCAATACTTCCTCATGTAAAGTGGACTCGTGTTTACTAAACGCTACAGCTTGACGTTTACGTCACATTATTGTGTGAGTCTGCTGGTTGGCTGCAAAGTAGAAATCTGACTGTTGCTCAATTCATATAAACATGGAGTTGTCCCATTATCTGATTATCCAACTGTGTGTATATATATCGCTGCGGTCCAATGAAAACCGTGGATCTCTATTTTTTTATTTTCTTCATGGTTGGAACCCTGTAGCTGACCAGTTGAGCTGGCCAATAGGAACGCTCGGAATTGACTAAAATGAGCTCTTATTTTACATTCACTTTCATTCAAAGTTAAGAGCATTTTTACCTTCTCCTGTAAAGTTGTCGTTTTGGAGATGCTTGTATTTCTTTGGAAACGATGATTAAGTGCATGTGAATGCACTCATTAATGCAATGATATTTACTGCCAGTCTTGTGTTAAAATGCAGTATCTGTACCAAAGTATTAAATTAAATGACATAAATCAAATGAATAGTCAATAACTAATGAACTGTGCTTCCACTTTTAGAAACCTTCTTCATCATTGAATCTTTCCTTTAGCCCCTTTACTGGACACTTGGACCATGGCAATGGTCTTTTCTGAAGACCAAGTGGCGTGTGTGTGTGAGGTTCTGCTGCAAAGTGGGTACATGGACCGACTAGCTGCGTTCCTTCGTTCCTTACCAACCATCACCCCCTTCACTTCCTCCTCCTCCTCCTCCTCTTCCTCTTCATCCTCGTACCAAGGCCTACAGGGCATAGAGAGTGTGCTAAAGGCCCGGGCAGCCGTGGCATTCCATCAGGGCTGCTTTACAGAGCTTTATGCCCTCATAGAGGGGAACATGTTCTCCCCCCACAGTCACTCTCTCCTCCAGCAGCTGTGGCTCAGGGCACATTACCTGGAGGCAGAACTGCAGAGAGGGCGTCCTCTAGGGGCAGTGGGGAAGTACCGCGTCCGCCGCAAATTCCCTTTACCTCGGACCATCTGGGATGGAGAGGAGACCAGCTACTGCTTCAAGGTACTGCCTTTAAAGTAAACACACAAACAAGCAAATACAACTGTCCGCATGGAGTACCAGTCAGGAGTTTGAGAAATGTCACAATCTTACATAATCAAAATCAAAACACCAATTAAAATGGGGTCTTTGGAGAGATGCCACCGAGGAACCTCCTTTAGCTTCTTTAGTTTTTTCCTTTTTAAGGAACAAATATTTTGTTTATGAGTGTTTAAAGCTGTACCAAGACAGTTGTGGGGTAAACCTTCCTTCCATATGAGATCTTTCATAGTTTTGTGTCCATACGTTTTTAAAAGGTACTAACTCATGCCCTTATCAAAGCAATTAGATCTGCATGACCCTGCCAGACCACCATCCTCAGACCACCTGCCTCTTTGTGTGTAGGAGAAGTCTCGGTGTGTGTTAAGAGAGTGGTACTGCCAGAAGCCCTACCCTTCACCACGGGAGAAACGTGACCTGGCGGCAGCCACAGGCCTCACAGCCACTCAGGTCAGCAACTGGTTCAAAAACCGCCGCCAGAGGGACCGAGCTGCTCAGGGCCGGAAAGGGTGAGAGGCGTGTTATTCAGCACCTCACGTTATACCTCTTTTAAAAGAGTATTTAAGCAAAATATTCCATTTTCTTTAGAGCTTTTGTATAAATTCCTGCTTTAAACTGCTCGTTGACTACTTCTCTCACAGACAAGTGGAAGATTCATTGCCACAGCAGTTGCTGTGCTCCAGTGGCTCATGTAGAGGTGCGTTCCACAGCTCTGACGATGACATTTCACCACCAACAAGCCCTAGGTCACTCTTCCCCTGTGCCCAGCTCTCCTCCGCCCACCCGCCACCACTTAGCCACCTGGGACCTGCACACTACTCTACATATTGACAGAGAGCTGACCTTGGCCTACAATGCAGACTGACTTGCGCTCGAACATACTCTAAGGTCAAACGGCATATGAACACAAACAGTTGCTGCCATCTAGTGAGTGGTGCAGAACAGATTCATTACTTGTCAGCAAGGTTCTTTTAAATAAACTGTACATGGCTGATAAAGATGGGCGATACGGCAGAATTGGAATGTAACACTACCTGCAAACTTAGAACGGACCAAATGCACAACACAATAGTACTACATTTACAAACTATGCAAAACTATGAGCATGAAACATTTTGTTCGCTACCTTCAGTTGAGCTGTTTATGCAGTTGTTTTTGTTTACAGGCTCTCAATATTTTTTGAAACATGCAGATGTTCAGTGCTCTAGAATGATGTTCCTCATCCCTGATCCTAGAGCAGGGATTCTCAACCTTTTCTACCTCAAGGTCCACCTGTTTATAACTAGAAAGCATAGAGGCCCACAAGAAAACAAAACTCACTTTTGAATGGAAATTTGTTTTCGAGAATTAGCGCCTGATCAGGGTCTGAATAGGAGCGTAAAATATGTTTTCCTGAAAACATCTGTCTCAAATGTCCCTTACAAAGACAAGTGGTAATGATGTATTGCTAACGTTAGAGAACACATCCAGTTACAAACTGTGAAGACCCTTCTTTGTTTCATTTACTGGAGATTCTTTGTCCACAATCTATGTACTATTATCACATCATATCTAATCTAGTCTGAGTTTGTGCACAGGGGCTGCTCATCGGACACTTAGAACCCCTTGCTCGAATAAAACCAGCCTGTAAAAAAATACAAAAGCTGAATTACGTTGCCAGTCCAGCCTTGTTTAGGGATGATTTTTGCTTTTTCAGAGGGACAGTGTCACCGTTCTCTCTTCCTCTAAGAAACGTCTACATCTCTGGTTAGCAAATTATCTGCATCATGTGCCCACAGCTGTGTTCTCTCACATGCGTGTCCCATGCATTACTCTGTGATCTGATTATTTGTGCATTTCCATTGATGTTTATAGTTTGAACATGAGTGAATATTTTTACCCATTTTTTTTTCTTCATGTAGAATTTTATGATTTAAAGTGTCATTACTGACCCACTATGCAGACAGCTGCCTCCTCTGCTGATGGGCTGGTGGACTAGATACAATAGTGCTTCACAGCCTACTGGTGGTCCACAGCCCACAGGTTGAGAAACCCTGTCCTAGAGAATCCTCTGCCACGCCCAGTAAGAACGATAAAAGCATTCCGCACATCTCAATAGTCCTTCGTCCTTGTGTTCTAGCAAATTGGTTTTTGCAAAGTAACTTGTTAAGAATTCTTTTCACGAGAACACAAATCCATTGTTAGGGTTCTTGGTACTGACAAATACCCCTGTTCCTGGAGTAGAAGAATGTAGTGCCAGTCCACTCAGCAAACGGTGCAGGAACCTGGCACTCCAGGACCAGAGTTGCCTGCCCCCGAAGGTTATAGACTATACTGTATATGCAGAATGAGTTCCTCCAGGACCAGTGTTGAGAACCAGTGTTCTAGAAGACTGAAGATACTAATGATATACTCAGAAAAGCACATGGTCACACAATTTATCCCAATAAAGAGAAAACATCAGTCTATTGCTAGTTTATAAGAACGACATCACTTCAGCAAAATAGCATGGACCAACCCTAGTGCTGTTCTCAATTGCAATGCAAATAGAAGTCACTATTAAAAATCTATTTTAAATGTAGAATTAATCTACATTTGGTTTGATTTACATTTTTAATGCTACTGTTATGCTGCATTGAACAATTTGAATAATCCCAAAAAAGCACAGCCTCCTCAGTTTATAGGCAATCTTAGGTCACTTGTAATAGGAAAGGAGTTATAGATCAATTACAGAGTTCAGAACAGTGGGATCTGAAGATAGAGAATGAAATAAAGAACAGATTTTACAACCACTGCACAGCAGCACAATGGGTTTCAGCCTCCACCTTTAATCCACTATGGTAGCGAACACCTATGGTAGTGAAAACACACACACCTAAGTGAATTGGGATTGAGAACACACACCTGGAGTAGTGGGCAGCCACCTCAGTTGTAGGCGAGATGCCTTGTTTATGGCACCTGTAAACAGTGAGGGAAGAGAATCACTTCATTCAAGGCCAAGTCTGCACTTTTCTTGATAATTGAAAGTGGACTCCACGAAAAAAGGGTAAATGAGACTTCCAGAAGAGAGTAAGAAGTTAACCAATGATACAGTTTTACATTTTAATACACCGTTTTAAATGTCCATGTATTTAAATGGTTGCACTCTTAGTATAATGGACAATACGTTTTATATGCCTTATATGTTTTTTTTTTAGTTTTTTTTTAAGAAATCTGTTTGTATTGTTTATTTTAGTTTAGCTTTGTAACAAACCACATTTTTCAATAAAAAAACAACACAATATTTCATAGCGCTTTTGTCAGAGTTTATTAAGAGTGTGGATTCGTTTTACAGTGGAAAGCTGAATGACCAAGCAACTGAATAAATCCTGTAACTATGGAACTCACAGCTCAGTTAGAAGTGGTACACTACGGATTTCTAAATTGGTATTAGCCTGTATTAATTGTATCTCCACACAGATAATTACTCTACTCAATTATCAGAGCCTGATTTATATGCATTGCCTCATTGGGCTTTAAACACTGACAGTCAAAACGTCCTTCACTGACGTTGAGCAGCTGTGGTGGATGTATTTGAAGGATCAGTCCCTTCTTTTTTTAATGAAGAACCATTAGCTTGATCTGCCAAAAGAAAGAGGCAAGAGCCCACAGAACACAAAACACAATCATAGCAGACAGTATTATTCTCCATTTCTTTAATGGTGAGCACCTCAACATGTGAGCAAAATTTGACTGTCAGTGTATGTTTTTTATTTTCAAAATAAAAGTCTTGTTTCGTATTTATGCATTTTTTAAAGGCCATACATGGTTTATTACTGGTTTTACTGATTTGTCCTTTTTTACACTTCAATTATTTGATCATCAAAATACTGACACTCTTAGAAATAAGGGTGATTCAAAGAGGTCCTTGAGTGATGCCATAGGAGAACCACTTTTGGCTCCATAAAAAAAACAACATGATTTTATTAGATATGTGAATAACCTTTACATTTGTAAACAATCTTTATATCAGCTGATATAACCAGATGGTATAAGATTCTTTATGCTCAAACATCTCCTTCACAAACAGGGTTCTTTATGGGAAAAAAGTGGTTCTTTGACATCACTCAAAACATTTATTTTTAAGAGTGTATAGTTGGTAATGACAACTACTGAATAATTAAGCAATAGATGAAGTTGGCAATGTCTAAAGACATTTTTTAATTATTGTTGTTAATACTATTACTATTTTTTTTGCTTCATTATAACACAGTCTTTCTAAACCTTGGCCCTGGAGACCCCCTCCCCTGCAAATCTTAGATTCTCTGCTCCCCTGAAAGGGCTTGATAATGAGCTGATTTTTTGAATCAGGTGTGTTGGGGTCAGAGAAATAACTAAAAGTAAAAATGTGCAGATCAGGGGGTCTCCAGGACCAGGGTTATGAAATGCTACTAACATAAGACCTGTTTGTTCACTGTGTGAGTCAGTGTTAAACAACAACAACAACAAATAAAAAAAAGGTTAACAGTCATTACTTAAGGCATGGCAACAAATAGCATTTAAAACACCGGCCTAGTGTCCTGTCTTTAATTTGCATTTCAAGAGCACAATCACTTATTTGGATGCTATTCATTTACTGAAGCTTTTTCTATGATATATATTTACTATATAAATGACAATCGGTTCTTTATTCCGAACCAGTTCCAAACAATCCAATTCCACCAGAATTGAAATACTAAATTATTTGCAATCCCCACAAGCTGCATTAATAACCTTTAGAACAACATAGGTAATAAACAGTTCTTAATGGGATTTATCATTCAGATACTATACAACACTGTATAGTACAATACATCGTAATTGAGTACACTAGAATATTGTTGCTGTCACAAAAAAACCCTCCAAATCCATCTCCAAAAACATTATGGTCTTCACTATTGTCAGTCATTATGGGGCCATATTCTTTATTTATATGTGACAGCAATAATATACCAAACTGTTAATTGAATCTGCCTGCTCTTACACATAGCAAAGGGTAAGCATAGCTCATATATCCCAAACGCGAAGATAGCAATATAAAGACTTCTATAGTTAGTCAAATCCATGGGATGAACAAGCAGTGAATACAGTCTTTGGCTGCAAATGTGAGCAACAAAAATCTTATTCAGGTCCAGTTACAGGCTGAAAACACAGTTTCAGGAGCTGCCAAAAGCAAGTGTTTTTTTGGCCCGTGTGACCTATGGCTCTTTTTCAGCAAATAAATAAAACTGCTCTGCTGTAAATGTCAGTCTATCACAATCCAGTGGCTCATGGTTGTGAGTGATGTGAGAAGAGATGTATCTGTGAGGTAGCTGGAGTTTACTCAGAGGTGCAAGTACTCAGCCAGGAAGATGGCCAGGATTTTGGTAAGGTTCTCCACTGTGGGACGATGCAAATTCTCCTCTGTGTCCTGCAGTGTGTGCCAGAATGAAGGGAATGGTGTGGGGATCACATGGAGCACAGAAACACCTAGAGGGACATGTACAGGCAGGTTAAGAGAGACCTGATCTTGAGCATTTTGACATTAGAATTGAAAATTACATTTTCAAATTTTAAATGAATTTTGTTGACCTTAAAATAAAAGAATCAATCAACTAAAACAAACTTAAATTCAAATACTTTACTGCACAATGTTCTGAAATTAATCACCGAAAATAACCTTTGCTATTTTTGTATTTCTGACACTTTCTGAAGCTATGGAGTTGCCATCTGTAACTAAAAATGTTAGTTTACACCTATGCAGATAAAAATAATACATCTCTACTTTAGTAGAGAAAAGAAAACAACAGGTGTGCTGTAAAAAAACAACAACAAAAAAACAAAAAACGATTGGTGGCCACTGATGAAATGCATTCTTTCTGTAATGAGAAGAGAGAAAACCCAAATATTCTTAAAGACAGACTTGCATGAAAGTTGTTTCCTCAAGACTGGGGTTTAAAATTCAGGGTATAGAGAGAATACGAGACAACACAAGGTTAACATAGAAAAAGGCTAGATGTGCAAATATTTTTTGCACACGCCACATTTAAAATGTTAGGTTTGTCTGTAATTTGAGATGTAAAATTAAGCAAAATAAATAATTTCTGCTTTTGTCTGTGCATTAATATTTTTATGTAAAGGATGTAATTTTTTTCATTGGAAATATGAAAATATGGCAGTTGTTCTTTACACTGTGTCAAGATTTCATGATGAACCAACAAAAATTCTTCAAAATGACACAGAATAAACTGGACACTGGCTGCAATTCCAATGTGAATTTTATAACACTTGGTGTATGTTTACACAAAGTCCTGCCCTTCAACCAAAAACTCAGTCATTTACTCAGTCAACTACTACATAAAAGCCTTAATAACCTGGGAAATCTGTGTGTGAGCTGTTGCTTACCCCGATGTAAGAAGGGAATGTGGTCGTCCTGCACTGGGCCCAGGTAAAAGTCCTTCCTAAAGTAGCTCTGCTCTGAGGGGTGAGATGACAGCAAGCCCTGGCGGTGCAGCCTTGTCTCTGGAAGAGCAGGAGACAGAGGAGAGAACAGGGAACATCCCATTAAAAATACACTAAACATTTTGGATGCTGGAACTAAAAAGAACACAACTGTTACTGTATGACTTAATACTACACACATTAAAGACTCATACTGGATCAAATCATTCTTTTATTTCATGCAGATCAGGGAACAAATAAAAACCCTGTAGCTTTACACTGGATGAGGATTTTGGGCAAAAGAAGAGAGATTTTATAACATAAATCAAATAAAATATGAATCTCACCTGCAGCAATGAGGCGGTCAAACCATCTGGCAGTATTATCAAAATGATTGACAATCAGTGGCTCTGGACCTCCAAGTAAGTCAAGTAATACAAATAAATCCTGTAAACAACAGAAGAGCATTAACTTCTCTTGTTAAATGATATTTCAATCTATTAGCATTGCTTACACTTCTCTACAGGAACCAGATGAGCTGTGTGTGTGTGTGCGCACATTTGCACTTCTGCATCAGCAGTGGGTGAACTCAAAATAGTTGAATGCATTTGGTCATATAGTGTGTGTGTGTGTGTGTGTGTGTGTGTGTGTGTGTGTGTGTGTGTGTGTGTGTGTGTGTGTGTGTGTGTGTGTGTACTTGCATGTATAAAAAAGAAAAACTGAACAAAAATATAATAAAATAAATTAAATTTCTGATTGCCAAGTCAATGTCTTCCACACAATGCAACCAAACTTGGACATTGAAGATCTCAGTTTGAACTCTTATCACTCTTGTAGCTTTTAGACTGTGTTTCTTGAGATCAACACTGTAAATACCCAACAGTAGTATTAAAATAGGAAAACTGTGAATAGACTGACTCACCACTGCCTGCAGAACTGTGGTGTGTGTAGAGCCCGGAGGATGGGCTGTGTGGGCCATGAGCTCAGCCAGATGACGTGAGCCATAGAGAGAGTCTGTATCTGTCCACTCCTCAAATGCCTCTTCTCCATCGAAAAACACAAGCTGCAGCGTCAACACTGACTTCTACAGAGAGGGTGAAGGGAGGCAGTAAAGCAGAAGCACAAACCCGATTCATTAAAACCATTTAGGGCAGACGCTTTTATCCAGAGCGACTTACAAAAGTGCTTTGCTGTTGTTAGTTAGTTAGTAGAGGCTAGAATGCAGAGATACCACATGCTCAGATTAGAGACCACAAGGTTCAGTATAACTGCAATCCTTTACTGTGTTAAGTGTTCATGAAAGAGATGATCTTCAGCTTGAGGGATGGTTTGTTAAGCCAAGCTGTACATGATGCTTGTAGGTCAGCATCTAGGTTTTGAATGTGAAGCTGGCACCTACAGGAAGCCAGTGAAAGGAATGCAGCAGAAGAGTTACATGAGGAATACTGAAGACAAGCCGTGCCACAGCATTTTGGATCAGTTGCAAAGGCCTGAAACATGAAACTCTTGATGGACTCAATCAATTCCTAAACAGCTTTAATCAAATGATGAGGTATATGATACACTTCCATTCAAAGGTTTTTCTGCTTATTATTGACATTTAAGCTCTTGATGACGGGTGTATACCCTGGACTTGGTACATAAGGTAAACAATATACTGGTAGGGCTTTTGAGGGAAAAGCAAAAACAAATCAAAAGTGAACAATAATGTAATGTGTAAAAAGGCTTTTTAGGGAACCAGTCATTATTTCACAGCTTACAGTTTATAAACCCTTTGAATTTGGAGTTGACTGTTACTGCACCCTATTCCACTCATCCATAACATGGCACATTCAGATTTTTTTAATTAATGATCATTGTTTTAATTTAAAAAAAATTATAACACACTCTCTCACCCTCTCACTCTCACTCTCACACACACTCTCCCTCAATATTTGAGTCAGCAAATCATTCTTGAAGCTGTAGAGGGGCAGGCATGCAGCCAGCAGCCTCTGTGTCCTCCTCTATTTCATGCACTCCTTCCTTTCTCCTTTTCCAAAACCACTACTGCCCCTGTTCCACCAGCATGACTTTAACATGTATTGTTACCAACATATGAGATCCAAACAGAAACCAGAATGTTAAAATGGTCAAACTGGGAGTACTGAATTTTTCAACTCTTCCAATTATTACGGTCAGACTAAAACTACACACACTGTACATTCAGACTGGACAAAAACCCACTTTACAATTATTACTGTCATACTAAAAAAGGCAGTGTTTGTAGTTTTTACACTCAGACTATGTGAACCGAGGCGTAATTTGATTCCAATACAAATGTGCAGCATGTGTGTTAGCAATGCAGTAGCAACAAGGTTTTGTTGAACGTCAAACAGTTTTTTGATGATGTCATAAATCATGTTCAAAAAACGTGCCAACAGAAACCAACAGAAGTGGCAAAAAGCACAGACCCTAATTCAGTTCCAACAGTGCTCATAATGCTGTGTTCATTCCTGCAGCTCACCTGCTGTTTTAAAGCTTTCAGCTCCGTGTCCAGCGCAGAGACCAGCTCCAGCATCATGGCACAGGGAACGGCTGAGTCACTGGCCCCAATAAACACACGCTGGGGGGTTTTCGGGTCACGGGGAAATATTTTAGAATCGTGGTGGCAGGCAAGCAGCAGCCTGCGAGGGGCTGATGGGTCCAGCACTGCCAGTACATTACTAAATGTGACTAAACCAGTGGGAGTGGATGACTGGAATGAATCTTCTTCCACTGTCCAGCCAGCAGAGAGTGACCTTAGCTGGGAAAGGATGTGCTGATCACACATGAAAAAAGGGAGATAAACATTTATATCAGCTCCTTTATACATTTACCATAATAGTAAGTGTAATGTATGTCTTACAGTAGTGCTGAGCATGATATTTTACATTCCCTATTAATAATTTAATAAGGGACAAAAAATTAATCATAGTCACAACTTGTGTTGTGATGTTATTTGGATGTTTCCTGCTGTGGGCTAGTAGAGTGTTGGATTAGTGACATGACAGCCTCCTTTAAGATGCCCAGTAAGCCTTATGATGTAGTGATGTCTTACTTGTCGTACAGTTTGGCTGCCCAAAGTGCCTGGTACCCTTTCTATTAGCATGGGCCTCAGGTGATTCTCCCACAGACGAGATCCATCCACCTGAGCTGCAAGCTTGCGTACCTGTGCCAGGGAGCACTTTCTGGGCTTATGGGAAAACTGAACACAAAAAACAAATATGCTTCAGATATTCCTTTCAAAATCTCTGGCAGTTAACTTTGTGGTGAGGAAGCAGGAAAGATCTTTATCTGATTATTCTCCAATAAAATCATATTTGTACAAAGTGATACTGCACAGTAGAACAGTGTGTCACCACTCCAGCATCTGCCAAATCTTACTGAAGGTGTTTTTCAGACATTTTGAAGGTTTTCTCTGTCTTCCGAACTTCAACCCTTCCTGTGAATGTTTAATTATATTATGTTCCTTTCTAAATATATGCAACAGAAATATAATTCACTAATCATGCTTATAAAGATATCACATTCTGGAGATCAGGTTGTACCCACTTCATTATTCATGATAACACTTTCTGATGGGGGGATCCAAACTTTTGCATGCCTTTATACACACAGTTCATCCGGAAACTAATCACAGCGCTTCACTTTTGCACATTTTGTTATATTACAGCCTTGTTGCAAAATGGATTACATTCATTTTCTCCCCCCAGAATTGTACACACAATACCCCACAGTGATTCAAAGTGAGAAAGGTTAGTCTGAAATTTATAAGACAAAATAAAACACAAAAATATAACATCTACATTAGTATTCACAGCTTTTGCTCAATATTTTTGAGCCTTTGGCAGCAATTGCAGCCTCAGGTCTTTCTGTACCTGTTCTTAGGAAGTTTCTCCCATTCTTCTTTGCAGATCCTCCCATCAAGCAGCTCTATGAAAAGTCTTGTTGGGTCCAAACTGTTTCCATTTACGCCTCCATTTGTGTCTCAATACAATCCTGTCTCGGAGGTCTACAGAGAATTCCTTAAAACTTCATGGCTTGGTTTGTGCTCCAACATGCACTGTCTAATATGGGACCTTGTATAAACAGCTACATGTTTATCCAAATCCTGTCCAATCAGCTGAATTTACCACAGGTGTCCAATCAAGCTGTAGAAACATCTGAAGGATGATCTGATCAATTTTCCATGTCATGGCAAAGGCTGTGAATACTTACATACATATTTTTGTTTTATTTTTAATAATTTTTTTTGTCATTGTGGGGTATTGTATGTAGAATTTTGAGGGGAAAAATATACCATGCATTTTGGAATAAGGCTGTAACATAAGAAAATGTGCAAAAAGTGAAGCACTGTGATTATTTCTGGATGCTCTGTATGTTAAGTAGATGCAAGGCTTGCAGCAGCTTGGTGGTCCCAAGTAACTGACTGTGCCTCTGGTTGCAAGACAAAAATGATCAAAATCAGAAGAATAGGGTCCTGATGATGCTGGGTGTACTAAGAGGTTCTACTGCAGTTCTAGAGATAAAGTTGGTTATTAGTTGCTGACCTCAAAACTTTTAATGTTTCTTTACTTTTTGTTTTTTGTGCTAGACGTTCAGAGTGGCTTCAGTCCAGCATACCACCATCACACACACTGGTGTTTACCTTGTCCTTTAGCAGGTCTGAGGAGTGCTTGGGGCTGGTGTCGCTGGGCTCAGTTGACAGGTAGAGTCCTAGCATCAGGGTGACCACCAGCGCGCAGCCCACACACCAGAGCAGCGCGCGACGGGAGCCAGACCTCCCCGGACAGCCGGACACCCCGCTGACCGGCAGTGCCCTGTGTCTTCTTTTCGACATATTCAGTCCTAAACGCAGTAGCTGATACCCCAGGAACGTGGACGGGGAGTGCGGTGAGCCAGCAGGGGGCGCAGCGGAGGATAGCGTTGAGGACACGTCAGGAATAACTAATTTTGGAACGTTCGATTCATTTTACCGAACCGATTCATTTGAACTATCCGTTTCGGTCAATTCATTCATTGTATAAAACGTGTTGGTAAAACGGACTGCACTTATGAATTGCAGTGTGGCACTAATTTGCGTCTAAAGTGGTAGAAATACATTCACGTTGTCAAGCAATAAACGGGGTTGTGAAGCTATTGAAATGATTCGATGAACCGATTCCTGCATGATTCGGGCATCGCTAGTAATAACGGATGGCTGGACGCGAACCAAAGTTAGTGAGGTAGCTAAACAGCTGGCCAGAGTCTCTAACTGCTCTTTGGGGAGGTTTGAAGCAATTCGTTACATCTCAAAGACAATATTCCTATTCAGAAATGCCACATTATTGATGCCTCGTTTAGAAAATGTGGGTAACCCAACGTAAATAAATTGGTAAAATATTTATGTGGGTTTTCCCAACCTTTTGCGGGGACCTGAGCGGGAAAGAGGCAGAGAAACATGTTTTTAAATGGGAAATACAGGAAACAAACCCCTGTTGGGGACCATATCTCTCTATTGGGGGAAGTGCCAGGATGCGTAATGGGACACGACCTCACAGTAAGCGTGAAACAGATTTATGACAAACGACACATTTTCTAAAGTTCAGCCCGTCTCTGTTACTCAGTAGGAGCTACCAATATCAGCACACGACAAGCAGTATGTGTGTCAATAATTAAACTAAAAAATACCAATAAAGCACTGTAAACACTCTGCTCTCCAACCAGCCCACAACACTAACTAACCCCACGACATGGAGGCTCAGCAACAGACAGCAACTGGCTCGTACTTTTAAGCGCGTATCTGTGTACTCACAGCCCCGAGTCTCACACTGCAGCCGCATTAATTTTATAGAGCTTTTCTCTGTGTTTATCTCTGTCCCGGTTCACGCTTCCGCATTTACAGACCCACGTGACCTCGCTTAAAGGAGCCGCGAGCAGATCAGGCTGTGACGATCATGTCGAAAAGTATCCGGACACGCTCTAAGGGGCACTCATTGTTGATATAGGAGCTCACAGTTATAATCACAAGAGGAAAAAAAAACAGATTCCAGGTTTTATGTTGCCAGTCTCCATTTCCACAAGTGTTCCACTGGGTTTTACTGGACCTGGTGACAATCTGGCCATCAGGAGAACTGGGAGAAATTCCAGTGCCCCCTATGGGTGTAGGCCACTGAGAGGGTGAACTGAGGAAAAGATCAAAAGGGACCCCTCATTCAACAGAACTGATCAAAAGACCACCGACCCCCATCCTGGTTGACAAAATAAAATCAATCAAAAAAAAATGAGGGTCGGTCTGCAGCATACATTTCCAGGGCTGATTGAAGCTGCCAATCGAACAATGGTGACAAGGATGGTTATTGAAGAACACAACTCATTAGCCTTGTCTGATTACTCCCATGATGTAGATTGGATTTTGATATTGTTTTTAGAGGGGATCAAAGGGTTGGTGGGGACAAATCAATAATCACTGGATTTTGGCAGGGACACGTCACTTCAATCCATGCTAAATCTACGCCCTTGGATTACTCATACTTGCATGCCATGTTTGCACGTGCCTGCTTAGGTGTGCAAGGCTACAGGGTGTCCCATTTTTCATGAAAAGTGTGATCACAAGCTTGTAAAGGGAATTAACAATGTTTCTCTCTTGCGGCATTCCTCACATAATCCAATAGGGACTCAAGTATGAGTGGAGTCTTTTTCAAAAAGAATATTTTTGTCTACTAATAAGCAGGGCAATTAACACACCTTCACCAGTAAATAGTTTGTTTACATGTTGGTTGATCATCAGCGTCACCATTTGTACCCAAGTTTAGATACTGTTGTTCTGGGATTCATTATCCCTGAAATGATCCACTGCTACCAAGCACTTCTCAATTTTAGTAGCAGCCACTGTTAAACTGAGTGTAGAAAATAGTATTTTGTATTTAAGCAGCAGTGACTTATACAGGTGAAGGCCTGAAGCAAAGCGTGTTCCAGTTCTGCTCTCTGAACTGTCCTAAGCCTGGAGCACTAATGTCCCTTTTATTTGCACATTGTCATAAATTGGGCACTTCAAGAGGGGCTTAGGATGAGAATTGGGACAAGGGCATTGTCATGTTCATGAAACCAATTTGAGATGATTTTATTATTACTAATATTATTATATTATTACACCATCTCCAGCATTATGGATTATTGAAGACAGGTTGGGTGCAGGAATTTATGCTGTTTGGATCCAAATTCTGAGTGCATCATCTGTGTAAGCTTGTGCCCTCAGTGTTATAGAAATAAGTGGAACTCCACATGGTCATCTGCTGTTGTAGCCCATCCACCTCCAGATTGGAAATGTGCATTCTGAGATGTTTATCTCTTCACCACAATTGTGGGTTATCTAAGTTCCTATAGCCTTCTGCCAGCCCCAACCTGTCTGACCCTTCTATGGTGACCTTTCTCAATAATATGTTTTCCGTCTGCAGAATTGTGGCTCACTGGATGTTTTTTCTTTATTGCATAATTGTGAGAAAACCCTGAAGAGTGTTGGGCTGAGAATTTCAGGAGATCTGCAGCTCAAGAAACACTAAAGTCAATGTGTCTGGCACCATGCCAAGAATCATGCAAGGAATGGATGATTTTTTTCTCTACTTTGATTGTTGATGTCAACAATTAGCTGAAGTTGCAGAACATACACTCACCTCCAAAATGATTGGAACAGTGAAATGTTTATGTAGAGTTTGTTGTACTGATGTCATCATGTATCACATCATCAGTGGAGCCCATCCCAGAAGAAATCATGAAATCATTACCTCTACTGTTTTTCAAAGATGAGCTCTGAATGGTAGGGAATGTTTGGGATCATGAGCAGATCCTTACTTTCTCTTAACTTTAGGTTAGGTCTCTTAACAAAGGTTAATCTTTGTCTCAGTCCATAACAAGGCTTGTGAATTCCAGCCTGGTCTTCCTGTTCCTCTTGCTAATTAGTGGTTGCATCATTCTGGTGAAGCTGCTATACATCATGAATTCTTCTGCAAAGTCTAGATTGTGATACCTTCACTCCTGCCCTCTGGAGGTTGTTGCTGATGATAAACAGTTGTTTTAGGGGCTTTTGTTACAGCACTTACAACGTTTCTGTCATTAACTATTGTTTTCCTTGGTGTATTGTTTGACATCTGTTAGTACATCAGTGATGACTTTCTTGTTCAGGACATTTCAAATACTAGCTATGGTCAATATTTGTGCAATGGCTCTGATTGATTTTCTATCAGCTTCACAGTTGCTTGTTTATCACCCAGGCAGCTTTATGCTTTCCATGTTGGTTACTCCTCTTAATATAAATGCACAGTCTGCATTTAAACTAAGTGCAGACATTCAGCTCTATTTATTGTTTGAATAATCAATGTAACAGGATTCACATGGGCAGCAAAACTCACCTCTCAGTCACGTGTTCCAATACGTTTTCTATTAAGAAAAATGGGTGGGTTCAGACAAAAGGTGCTATGTTCCGAACTGAGTATGAGATTCAGATGGAAATAAAACCTGAAATGTTGCTCTTTTGTCTCACATTCGTCTTTGAATGTCAAACAAAATGTTTTCAGTCTACAGAAAAATAAAGGGACTGGCCTCACTGTTCCATTACTTTTGTATCTGCACGATTCGTGTATCTGCACGATTTTATGCACTGCTGTGCTGGCACACAATTGGCTCATTAGATAATTACACAAATGTTTAATGTTGCTTGGTGAGCAAGTAAAAGCATAATTGTTTTATGAAGTAAATTAATGCCCACATTATTTTAATAGCGAACCCTAAAGCTGGTTCAAACATGTGGAGCACTATAAATAAAAATAATGAGTAACATCACTGCCAACTCTTTTCCTCAGTTTTGAAAACAGACAAAATTTATGACCCATAAATTTGTGATTCAGTACCGCCTGCTTTAGAGTCCGTTGGATGGAGAAATGACAAATTCACTTGGTGAAGAGATGGATGGAGGATTAAATCTGGAGCCGCAGCACAAAACATATGTTTAGACTCCAGGGAGAGTAAATTAGATAATATATTCATGATAAATTGTCCATTTCGAGTTCAGAAATGTTGAGAAGTAGTGAAGTAGTGTTCATCCAACATCCTGATCTCATTATTTATTGGTGGGTAGTTAATGGTTCATAAAAATTATATATACATAATATTATACATAAGAAGTATATTTAAGTATACTTAATATTTAATTATACTTAATTTCCCTGAGGAAACCCTCCCAAGGGATCAATAAAGTTCTATCTAATCTATAATATTGATCATATATAATATTAATCTATAATACTGTCAGTACCATAACAGTACAGCATTTCAACACCCAGCTGTAGTGACATTATACAGTATACAATTACAGTACCATGCAGAAGATTTAGGCACCAAACCACATTATCTAAAATCATTTCTATTAGCAATCAAAGGTTTACTGCAGATCACATTAGAACTGATGCAGGTAAACAGTAAAAATTAACAAGAATTTCTCATTTTGAAGAAAGTAGTTGAGATATTGTGAATTAGTTTGAAGAACAAACCTTGGTTCCAGATTTCTCCTGGATGTCCTCAAATGCATGGATGTGTTCAGTTCTCAGATTCTCAGCACCTCAGATTTAATATCATTAAGCACTGATTTACCAAACCAGGTGTTGAAATATAATTATTAATATGATGAGAGCTTTGGAGATGTATAATGAAAGCAGTTATGTTAAACCACTACTTTCTGAAGGAATTTTACTTTATTTATTCTACTATTTTTGTATTTATTCTAGTATTTTATTGAGTACTTAAACACTAATTGCTAATAAGCTTCAAATTTTCAAATTTTTGACTAAATCTTTTGAATACTGTATGTTTACACACACAAAAATGATTGTTGTGAAATATTTTTTAATATTTTATTATAATATATATTTTTTATAAAATAATGAAAACATAATTTACACTTATTAAATGTACACTCATCGATACATAAGGTTCTCAGGAGAAACTGAAGGACTGATCAGTTGTCAGGTTTTTACGCTGCATTGAAACCACTGCTTCATGCACAAAGCAATAAGCATAAAAAAAGATACAAAATAATAAAATCAGCATTGTACAAAAAGAGCAGAAATCAAACAGCTGTCGTAACGATGACAAAAAGTTCTATCATAAAATTCTTTACTTTTACACCAAAGAAAGGTTGGTTTTCCAAAAAAGGAAAAGAAAGAAAAATAAATAATCAAAATTTTACAGATAAAACACAGCAAGTTTTACAGGCTGACTATAGTTGTTTGATTTTTTTTCATCTGCACCACAGATTCACATGTAATATCACTCATATTTAGTTTAAAAGATAAGTAAAGATCAGACATGATCGATTAAAGACACCCCCACCCTTCAGCTAACAGACCTAAATAATTAAGACAACTGATGGTGCATAATTACCACAGAAGCACACAGAGCTTTGCATGAGGCCGCGAGAGTGAGTGTGTGAGTGTGTGTGCGTGTGTGTGTGTAAGCTCTAGTTTAAGTGACTGACATTGTGGGCATAGATCAACACCGAGAACTGATGACTGATGATGATAAGTGATGAAGAGGCAGGCAGACCAGGAGTTTCAAGGGGAAATCCACCAATTTTTTGAAATCCTCTGCATAATGAAGTTGTTACTAGTTGCTCGGGCTGACCAGGGCAGTTCCGAATTCTACACAGTGTTGGTGGATGGAAGGTGAATAGTTAAAGACATTTTCCTCTTAGAAATCATGCTGTAAGCTGGACAGCTGCGCATGTGTATTTGTTGACCAGCTTAGAGACACAGAAGCAGCACATGAACTGAAAGAAGCATGTAGACTGAGCTGGTACAGTTATATAGGATTTTACACAAATATGTCTCGAGTTGTACAGCACAATGCAGTTCTGGTGAGATGTCTCGTGCAGCTCCACCACAGTTCCACAGTGCAATAGCAGTGTTCCAACTTGGAGTGGCAATAACAGAGATGCCAATCTCCAGGCTACAGTCAGTGGGGCATCAACATGGTTCTGAAGCTGATATTTGAAGGTTAAATTGCTACACAATGTCACTTTAATACATCTGAGCCCTGTTAAGGTTATTACATGGGGCTGTCATTTGGTGATTGGCGTCTGAATGACTTCCTCAACTGCCGAATTCTACAGGAATTAAAAAAAATGGTGGAGTTTCCCTTTAAGACAAGCAACAACACAGAACATGAAATATAAGTATATATTTGTAGGTTTTGTCTGTATTTTGTTCTACAATCTTAAAAAATAAAGATTCCACAAAGGGTTCTGCTACAGAAGAACCACTTCTGATTCCCTAATGAACTGTTCATTGCAAAGTTCTATAAAGCGCCAAGGTTGTAACCGATATGAGAATGTGAAGAACTTTCCACATAATACAAAGGTTCTGTTTTTGTCCCAGTACTGTATGTCCAAGCCAAGAACAATTTGGGTATCTTTATTTATTTGTTCATTAAAAAAAATCTCTTAAGATCAGTACAAACAAATTTGCTGATCAGTGTTATCTTTTTTTTTTTTTTTTTTTTTTTTTAATTATTTTTTTACTCAACTGTCCCTCTCTAGTATAAAAGCTAGGGGTCTGACCCTGCCAGCTTGGTGTGGGTATCGTCTCAAACCAGTTTAGCAAAGTTACTTTGAGAATATAAAACGTGTGGTGTCCTCTGGCCGACACATAAATAAATAGAATAAATAGTTTGGGCCATTGAGAGGGCTCACTGTGGATCCTGAGAGATGAGATGACATTTTCCAGTTAGACCAGATTAAAGGGACACTCAGGGTTGATATGGTGCCTTCACATCCCTCACATTGGTGTTACGGCTGACATACACAACTATATGAGCTTTCAGTTACATCATACCAATTTACAGCGATTAGAAACGCCTACCTTGTATCTACACTCATTGGCCACGTTACTGGATACCTATAGGAGCACTTTGGAGGTTCACGGTTACTGACTGTAGCCCAACCACCAACCTTGTTCCCCATTAAAACTATGCAAAGAGAACACCAAGAACTCTTAAAAATAAAGGTGTTTCAAATGGCTCTTTGAGCACTGCCACAGAAGAACCACTTCTGATCCATAAGGCAGTGACTCCCATCTCTGGTTCCATCTCATCCCTGCAGATTTGAGTGGTTTCCAGATCTAACACTCCAGATTTAACTCAGGAAGGGCTCATTAATTAGCTGATAAGTAGGATCATGTGTGTTGAGCAGGGTAACACTAAAATGTGCAGGGAAGGAAATTCTCCAGGACCAGGGTCAGAAACTATTGCCATATGGGACTATGCTTGTGATGTAAAGGCTCTTTAGGCATGTGCTCATACATCACTAGACAAACATGGTTCTTACATCATCACTGAAAAAACTGAAGCATTGAAGCGCCTTTATTTTAAAAAGTGTAGCACCACCACTGCCAAGATACTTTTAGGATGGTGGGCCATTCTCAGCACTGACATTGTAGTGTGAGCGGCACTGCTTGTTGTATAACCCACTCTGTACATCAACAGATGGTCTACAGCCCTACGGGTTGGAGTAGTGTATTGGTTAAAAATATTACCTTCCCAATCCATAAAGGAGGATCTAATCTACACTAATAAGAGTCCTTGGGCTAGACCTTAACTCCACATTCTCCTACCTGTGTGACATTATTCAAATGTAAATCACTCTCGATAAGAGTACTAGATAAATGCCATACATGTAAATATACATCTTCTGTACACCAGCAAGGTGGGGCTACAAGGTAGAGATTTCTAGTCAAAGTACTCATCCAGTTACTGGAACTTTATAAGCTGCTCTAATACAGGCACCTAGATCTGATTAATCACAACGGCTGACTATTCTTAGAACAGCGCCAGAAATAAAAAATAAAATGTAGATGATTTGTCCTATTTTTTTCCCCCCAAACAGCGATTTCTGCCAACAGTCATGTCACCTGATAAACCTTAACCAAGAGATAAATAGAAAAATAGATTCTGTGTGGAACATACCCAACCAGAGGGCATGCTAGAGTCATTGTGTCTGTTTTTGCATACAGATATACAGTGTCTAGAACAGCCACCCTTGGTATCAGTACTGTTTTCAAAATGCCCTTGTTTTATGTATGCAGTTGTGTAAATGGTGGCATGGACACAAAGCTGGTCCTTTTTTTTTTTTAGCTAGTATTTTTTACTTAAACAGTCATTTGAACACATGCATATGCATTGAAGGGTTTGTTTGGATAAGAGTATTTTTGAACACGAATGAATCTGAACAAAGTACCTGAAGTATCAAAGTAGAAAAATAATATTTAGAGACATAATCTGTACCCTCGATTTCACAATCAGTTTCCTCAATTTAATTAATTCCTTTAGTTTTACAGACTAATCCCTCAGTTTTGAGAGGGTGCTTAGGTTAAACCGAGGAAAAAATGGTTAAATAGACAGAACGGTTAATTCAAATTAAGGAATGGTTTGTTAAACTGAGGAAACAAATTATGAAATTATGGAAATAGTTAAATTGATGGAACAGATTGTTAAATTGGGGAAACAGGTTATTAAATCGAAGGAACAAATCAATGGAACGGATTATTAAATAGAGGGAATGATTTTTTTAAAGCAAGGGAAAGTTTTCAGTCTCTAAATACTATTCTTCTGCTTTGATACCTTCAGGACTCAGCAGATTCACCATCACTAACACAACTCTGAGCATGTCTGCATCCGAAACTCTTAATGGAACATTGCGATGAACAATGGTGGTGGGATTTTCCACAGCAGCACCAATTAAACGATCTGATTTTCTGTAGTCCATCTAACAATGTAATGTAAACGCCACAATATACACACTGCTAATTGCAGGAACAGAGGACAAGAAGCCTTGTCTAAGCTAGATCTGGAGAGCTAAGCGATGTTTGTAAAGCAACTCGTATATAAACTTTTTTCCTCGTTGTCTGTGCTTACTTACTTACTAGTGATGGAACAACATAGCAAAGATACGTTAGTCAGATTTGAGGGATTTCTGGGCTGAGGTTTTGCTGCTGATTTCAACATCTATGTTGACTCGATCCCTCACCCCTGCCAGTTGTCATCTAACCACCTTAATTTGACCTAATACAGGACTTAGGGATTCAACAAGGGCATTCTAAAACTGGTACTGAAACAGGGAGTCTATGCCAAAGCATATGGAGAGGGAAAAATACTATTTCCTGTTCCATGACCCGGCCACAACCGAAGTCGTGACCATACACACGCTCAATGCCAACACACATTCACACAGACAATCGAAGACTTGAGATCTGCATCACAGTTCTAGTTGGAGTATTTGCTAGAATTGGTTGTGTCTTTTACAGTAAACTGTTGGACAGTAGTGGTGGTGGTGTTTCGAGCGGAGATGGATGACTGAACAGTTTTGTGCAATCGTTTATGTTTTACCCTGCAAGAGTCTAAAACCACTCGTCTGCATGAGTTCTAGTCACTGATCTATGTACACAGGTGCAGATGAAGATACTGGTATGAAAAACAGTCCAAAGTACTGACATATCTGTCCATAATCATTAACCACAGTACATTATTTAAGGATTCAGCACTGGCAAGGTAGACAACAGCACTGCCATAGTAAATCTGCAGTACATTATGACGTACTATCTGAGATATGACCACCTGTACGCTCTCAGAGCAGTGTGTAAGTGTGTGTCACAAGATAGACTGTTCTTTGCGACGAAGTAGACCAGCAGTCAATATTTTGACATTTTAAAAACATTAAATAAGAACAGCTTTGAGTATTTCATGTACCTTCACCCAGCAATGTTAGTCATTTTATAGTTATATATACGTATATGCTTTATCTGTGAGTCAGTCCAAAAGAATTGTACCTAACTTCAAAACCACAGTACCATGTTTTCCCTTGGCATGCTCCACAGTGCTGCATGCTGGGAAATAGCGTCTAAAGACCTCATCCAATCTCTCATTTTTTGGCTGTAGAGCTGAATGTACAGTAATAGGCCTCTCTGAATGCTAAAGTCTCTCAGTTCGACTGGCTCAAGTTGATGTCCTCTGAGCTTTGACTTGAGTTTTAAGACTTCTCCATTACAAAAATAGCAATAAAAGCAATAGTAGGAATGGGGGATAGCTCAGAAGGGAATGTGTTCATGGTGGTCCCTCTCGCAAGGTATTTACTCTTTTTTCAAACAGGGATTTGAGGGCGAATCTCAGTTTTTAAAACAAGCAAACAAAAACTCGTGTCCTCTTTTCTGCTTTTCCCAGTTTTCCAGACCTCAAACCCCAGGCCATCTTTCTGTCTCTTTCAGGACTTGTTCCTTCTTGTTCTGCTTTATTTTTCACCCTCTGCTCCTCAGCTTCATGTATCCGTTGGAGGAGAGTGGAGAGATGAAGGTCAGTGTGGGTTATGTGGGGGTATTTTTTTTGAGCAGCTGGTACAAAAATATACCACAGTAGCAGTGGGACAGGCACAGGTTTAACACGTGGGTGTCCTCCCCAGCGGTCGCCTCCTATGCGAGCTTTCTTCCCACAGGATGAGGGAAAGAGGGATAGAGGTCACTTTCTGTCTGAAGAGTTGGAGGAGAGCAGTTGGCTGAACTTGCGGAGCTGCTCACTGGCTGAGAGGGACTCCTCCTGCAGACGCTGATTGTTCTCCCGCAGGTGCGCCATCTCAGCCAAAAGAGCCACCTTATCCTGCTTCTCCTGAGAAGTGCAGGATGGGAAAGAGGTTATACTAACAATGACCAGACTATTGCATACCTTTATGCAGAATACCTGCACGTGTTTGTAGTGTGAATACTTATATTGGCAAATACATGAGAACTGTGTAAATTCTAACCCTCTACCAGGTAAACAACCACTGAAGCATGCGTCACTGTTCTATATAGTACATATCATTCCGTACTAAGAGTGTACCGTACACATCTGTTAGAGATGGGTGATGTGGTAAAAATGTTTATGTGATAATCTGACAATATAAGATATTTATTGTGCTATATTGAGATTTTTGAAATTTGGCCGATTAGCATCAAATTTTAAACAAACACTCTCCTATGTTTAGTATTTACTAAACATTTACAAAAAATCTGCACTCCACCCAATTAAACAGGATGAATCCTGCTCTTTGTAATGAAAAGTACATGTGGTCAGTGTATTTTAAGTGTTGTGTATCTCAATAACTGTATTTGTCACAATACAATAATATAGTATAATCATATTGCCGAACCCTACATACAAATTCATAGTTTTCAGGGAGTTTCATAGTAACTCCCTGGTAACTGGTATGCACCCTTGGCCAGGTCTACCTTGGAAAAAAGAGATGTTAACTGAACTGTCAAATGCTTCTGCATGTGATCTGGGCAAAATAGTGCATTATAAGCAGTTAGACTTGCAAATATTGCAAAATATATATCAAATGAAGACATTGTCTGTCAATTCTACAGGATCATCTCTTTAGACCAGTGGTTCTCAGTCATGGCCCTGGACTACCACTATCCAGCAGGTTTTAGAGTATCCCATAATTCCACACGTTTCAGATTGTATGGTTATTTTTTTCTGACGGCCATCCCTAAGGTTAGACTAAGCGAGTGTCCAGTGAATATGGTGAGACTAAAGCCAGTCAAGTCAGTGTGAGGAATCAGACTGTACTCACCTTCTCCAGGTCAGTATTGAGCTGCTTCAGCATCACCTCCAGATGATACAAGCGGCCAGATAAGTCATTGGGAACCTCATCACTAACACACAAAGACACATATATTAAATTAACAACTCTAAACGTGAGGTATATTGCTCATTTTCACGTTCTATGTGTATGTGTGTGTGTGTATATATATATATATATATATATATATATATACATACATACATACAATATAGATGTATATATTCTATATATCTATTTCCTTGATTTAATCATTTGTTTCCTCAATCCATTCTTCAATTTTAATAAATCATTCTGTCTATTTAACAATTTGTTCCCTCAATTTAACCTAAGCACCCTCTCGATCCTGAGGGATCAGGCTGTAACGGTCTATTAATAAATATAATACTATATAAAATATATTCTATTACATTTCGACTTCCTGCACCGTTCAAGAGATGTGTGATTACCTGCTGAAGGTGGGTGTAGTACGAGGTGTTTGGGGTGTGTGGAAGTGAACTGGGCTTATAACAGGTCTCAGCTCAGCTCCTCCGACATGAGGCTCAGCCAACGAGAAGAGAGACACCGCTCTTTGCACTGTTAACACACACACAGACAAATTTAGGTTAAACAACAAATAAGACACTAAAAGCAGTCTCATGTTCTAGCATCCCTAATAATGTGTTCCTAAATTGTTGCTATGTACCTAAGCTTGGGGCCTCTGTCTGGATTCGAGGCTCAGGATCAGGAGTCATCTGGGGCCCAAAACACCCTTCTGTGGTCATGGGGGACAGAACAAAAATGAGTCTCATTGTTCTAGCAGGTTTTCAGTTGTCTAAAACTGTGCTACATAACATCTCTGAAGAACATCAGCTTCTATCTTAGTGAGCCAGTATTAACAAAGTACACTATGATGGAAATTCCATGTGATGTGGAACATCAACTGACCAAATATTGGGCTATTAGGTTGTGAACTGCAGCACAGACATTTCTGGATTAGTGGACTGAGGCCATTCTGTCACTGAATCAGAGCTTGACTAGAGTCTAGTCAACAGTTGGAGAGAGAATCGAGTAGAGTGTGAGCATAAACTTGCAGTGTACGCTGGTCAGCAACTCAATCTATGTGAGTGCCATCAACAACCAATGACAACTAAGCACTAAAAGTAAACACAGGATGCAGATGAAGAAAATGGCCATGTGTCCACATTTCATTTTTTACTTTCCACTTTAAATGATGCAGCAGGTTCATTCTGGATCTAGTACATGTGTGATGAAGCAATTATCACTTAAGGTGGAACCACAATTCATTCACAGAACTAACATGCGGCTAACGTGCCGCTAAATTCCCATCCACAAGCTTAAACATGTTTTTGCCATTTTTTACGGAAATGTTTAATGCAAATGGTCCCAAAAACAATGACTGCAGCAGGCTGTTGTGCACCCGTATTATATTTGAGTCAAGGTATATTTCAACCCTCCCCAGCTAAAATGGAGATTCTGATGGGACTAACTTTAAGTTTCATTCACTGTTGACTTGCCCCCCAGCTAGATGGAGGTTCTCACAGGTTCAGCAGCCTGTACTCTGACAGTTTATGCCTACAGGTCAGTGTCAGTTCAAGATAAGTAGAGTAGTAGACACACTCTCTGATTCTCACCTTCATATGCCTTGGCTGCATTGACAAGGCTGGACCACTCCAAGCCAGCAGCAGTGTCTGGAAGGGGCATGAGGCAGGGGTCCAGTCTCCTCAGTGGGGGAACCTTATCCCTCACCTCTGTCAGGGACAGCTCAGACGCAGACAATGGCACTGGCACAAACACACACACACACACACACACACACACACACACACACACACACACACACACACACACACACACACACACACACATAGTAGTGAGCATCATAACATATACTGCTCCTTCAGAACTACAGAAGCAAACTTCAGACATCAAATATCTAAATGAGCAGAAAGACGTGTATTTGGAACACTATATTACATGAGCGACTGCTACCTTTCTTATTGGTCAGAAGGGCTCCATGGCTGGTGTTGTGTCCGTGTCGACGGGTGGGCAGCGTGCTGGTGAAAAGCAGGTCACTGGGAGGATTCTGTCCATCAAACAGAGGTGTGCTGGCATAACTGGCATCTCTCCGTCCGCTACACAAACTCTCATCAGAGAAGGTGCGCTGCAAGGTTCTTCGTGGAGACTACAAAACACACACAAGCAACAGTGCCAGAATAAGGGTCTAGTTCCTTGAATGTTGTTGTTATGTTTGTGCATTTTTGCATGTGTGTAAGTGTGTGTATGCACTAACAGAATCCTGCTGTGTTGTCTCAGTGGTTGGATTGTCCATGATGATGAGTTTTTTCAAGTCGTCCTCAATGGTACTCTTGTGGGGGGGGCGGCGAGGGGAGCGCAGGTCCCTCAGAGACGCTCGGAGACGTGGCTGCCCAAAAACGTTCTTACTGTTCATATCCACCTGCCTGAACACACACACACACACACACACACACACACATGCTTACAGTGACACAGACAATAGGACTCAGAAGGCAGAGGGACAGAACTTTACAATATATCTGAAAGACCTTAGCAAAGAAACTGTCTGTATGTGCATATGACTGTCTGTCTGTCTGTCTGTCTGTCTGTCTGCGTATACATCTGGTTGTGCATGTATGCCTGCCTGTGTATGTTTGTCTGCTCATGCACTAATGTGTTTTTTATGTTCCAGTGAGCACTGCAGTACATTCATATCATCTAATGTCATCTGTGCCCAGCCAAGAATTAAAAACAGTTAACAGTGAACACAAACATCTGAAAATACAATACTTAACATAATATTTAAAACCTCAATACATAAACGCAACAGTGGTTGGTGTTATTATTTTAATAGTCTGCAGTATTAAAGTAAACTATTTAAAACTTTTAATATTAAAAAGTATTAAATATGCACATTACATACTTCAGTGTGCAATCACTATATGTTCGTTGTTAATGTGCTATTCTTCAGTGTAATGTTTTTCACATTGTATTGGATAAAAAAGGCCACATTTAAAAATACTATCAAAGGCTATAAATACCACAGTGAATTTTAGTAAGTTCAAAATACTGCACTGCAGTAAATTCTAATAAACAGGCCTAATCATGCCCTCATTTCAGTGAAACGTGTAGTTAGTAAAACCTTGTATTTCCAAAATAGCAACTTTAGAGGAGGAGAAAATACCCTTCTCAAATGTTAATGGAAGTCAGTGTAAAAAATTAGTTCAACTACTTTCAGTGATTTCCTGATAATATAAAGAACAAACAGTCATTTCATAAAAAAGTGAAAAACAGAAAAACCTACACGGTAATGTAATTTACAATAACAATAAATAACATCATACTGCCAGCACTAACGGGTGTTACTGCTTACATCAGAAAGCCGTTACTAACTTTGCATTCTAAACGTACCTGCAACGCAGTTATATTTTTATAAACTGGTAAACATTCAATGTTTTAACTCAATTTTGTTCCTGTGTTTACTCATACCCTGTAAAAATTACACATGCATGCACACATGAAAACTAGGGTTGGGTGATAAAGACAAAAAATCTCTCAATATATTTTAGCGATACAATATATCAGACAATATATCACTATACAATATATCAGACAATATATCACATTGCACACAGTGTGACAATTGTAGTATAAGCCTTGAAATGTCTTTTGCACTATTTCTAAACATTGAAATGAATTAAAATCCTCTTTTCATCTTTATAAACACTAAGATTTATGCCCCTTTTATAGTGTGTACACGAGAGCATGAATGGGGCAGAGGGGAGCAGAGTAGAGGAGGAGCCAAGAGCAGGGGGCGGAGCAGAGTGAGGGAGCAGAATAAAATTTTCCACAAGACTGAAACAGAATGTTATTTAAAAACGTGATATAAATGATATTGCCTCAACTCACATCCCACTCTGCTTATATGCTGATATCGATAAACTGTAAATATCAATATATTGCCAAGGTCTAGCACACACATATACATACTTGCTGCTGCTGCTGTCCATGCTGCTGGAGGTAGAAGTGATGGCGGCTGACATTTCCTGGTGCCATGCACTGTTTTTACTTTTCCCATAGAAGGACTTTGGGGCGGAGGTGGAGAGTTGGGTGGAGCCTGAAGTGGGTGTGGTTGTTGAGGCTCTGAATGGTCTGGGCTTTTCAGGCACAGCAGGGGACTTGTAGCCTTGTGGGGTGTAGCATGCTCTACACACACACACACACACACACACACACACACACACACACACACACACACACACACACACACACACACACACACATAAATATACATACATTTGCCAGCTGGTCACAGGATTCAAAGCCAAAATCCTCAAAGCTTAAATAATCTCAGGAGGCTAAAACAGTTCATACAATACAGCTGCACATCATAACACAGTGATGCAACTGCTACACTGAATCCCAAGCAACAATGCTGTACAACACAGCTCTGTAAATGCAACCCTATGCAATACTACGTCCACCTGTCCTTATTATAAACAAAACACATAGCTTTGGTCATTCATTTAATCTAGCCAGTTTAATCTAGGGACAGTGTACTGCTACATCTATAAACTGAATTAATACTATTTTTGTTCATAGGTTAATATACACTCATAAAACCTAACCAACAGGATCACTTTACAGAGACATTTTAACATAATGTCGAAGTCGGATGAGTGATCCAGAATCTTTAGTATTTAGGGCATTAGTTACCCAGTGTTTTCTCACCTGGGTTTGAAGTTGTCCACGCTCGCTGACCCAGGTGGAGGAAACGTGCGTGTGCGGTAACTCTTGCTCTGATTGGCTGAGGCAGGTATGACAGGTGAGGACTCTCTCCGTCGCCCATCCCCACTGGACCTGGCAGGGGCAGTGAGTTCTTGCAGTCCACTGTAGGTGGCTGAACCGTGTAGGCTCTTGTGGGGCGTCCCGGCGAGGCTGCGGCTCAGTTTACCCGTTTTGGTGTTGGGGCTAGGGGTGTAGAGAGTGGAAGCATCTATGCCACTGTCGCTCGAACCACCTTTACCCATAGGGTCTGGGTCAGGATCAGAGGGGTCACTCAATACTCCAGAGACTCCAGTGCCTACACTGTCAAACCAGCGATCGTCACTGTGGCTGCTAGAGGCATTGCTGGACAGAGTGTTACTGCTGGAGTGACTGGAATACTGTGCCTCACCCTGAAAGCAAGAGAGAGAGAGAATGATTGATGAATAAATTAACAGTGCTTAACATTGTTCAAAATATTTTGACTCCGATACCTTGATTTCATCACTGATCCAGAAGTGCTGGGGTTAATAACATGCATATAGAATAGGGCTGCACAATATATCATTTCTGTATCATGGTAATGTGGGCATGCACAATATTCACATCTCAAGTCATGCAATGTCATGTAAAACATATTTAATTAAATTATATATTTTTTTGTTGGTTGATACAAAAGTAAAATTCAGTTTCCATGGAAGATCAACCTAAAGCAGATTCTATTTACATAATATAACTTATTTCAATCCAACCTTTAATGCACAGAGGGCATTATTAATGTCATGACATGTTGGATCACTGACTTCAGAAAAGTTGTGAAAAGTCCTGCATTTTATACATGTGGCAGAATAATGATATATCGCAATGTCAGGTTTCCCCCCCAATTTAGACAGTAATTAAACAATCGTTCCACATTTTGGAAAAAGTATGCTTATTGTCACAGAGTGGTTGGACTTTTCCAATACTCAATAATATTAAAGTAATTAAAAATAAAGGTGCTGTGCAGGGTTGTTTCTTATAACTTCTAAATAACACACATTTCTTTAAAAATAGTTCTTTATGGAACAAAAAATGGTTCTTCTATGGAATCATTCAAAGAACCCTTTCTTTTTGAGAGAGTACAGTAAAGGTAGTAAACTGAATTTACAATTGTTTAAATAAATTGTTGGAAATGTAGACTTGTTCGTAAATTGATTCAAATTGATCAAGCTTTTTTTTTTATATAACATCAGGATATAAAAAGTGTTATATGAATAATTTGGACTTGATTTGAGCTTGAGAATCTCAGAAGAAGACGGCCAAATGATAGAAAGTATCTAAATATTCAAAAATGCCAAATAGTTCAGTGCAAAAGTTTCAGAGTCGCCTGGTTTACATGGTTTCCATCTAAACAGCGTATTTAGGTGTTCAATGCTCTTAATGAACAGATGGTGTTTTGACACAGACTGTGGCCGTATGGTAACAGGGTTGAACTCTGACCTTTGAGTGTCGGTTTGGGGAGTCTTTCCCCTGCATATCCTGACGAGTTTGTCGCCTCTGAGCTGCGCCCACGGACACACTCCGAGAGGAGGCTGGGACATGCCACATGGGCTCTGCAAAAGACACACACACACACACACACACACACACACACACACACACACACACACACACACACACACACACACACACATTAGTTGTGCAAATACATCAAAACACAAACACAGCAAGTCTAAATCACAGTGGGCGAAAGCCAACTGACTTGTTTACAAGGAGGGTTGAACACGAGGAGAATGAAATGTATTTGCAATATATATTACATGTAAATGTAAGTGTAAAAGGAAATAATAAATAAGAACAACAAACACAAATCACACACACACACACACACACACACACACACACACACACACACACACGCACATATCCACTTAAAGCCTACTTAGATATACTCTAAACTGTGGCTATATAAATATGTATACACATTAAAATGTGTATACTGTTTGCCAAAGCTGTAGTCAGATAAACCGTAGAGCTTTCCTCTAATAAACAACTGTTCAAGCTATTTAAAGACATGAGGACTATGAGAGGTAATGTCAGTATGTTTGTCTTGTGTGATGAAGGCCTAATTTTAGTAAGTGAACAGAAGAATCGGTTAAAGCAACACTGCCGTTCAGCTGCCCTTCTCTCATTTCACCAGCAGAGGGCAGAGCTATCTCAGTTTTTTTTTTTTGCAGCCTGAGAACATGTTTGCAGTCTATAGACACTAAATATACTCATCATCATCAAATAAATGTTGTACCCCGAAGGACGTGCTGAATAGCAATGCAATTTGGAAGGATGATAAAGGTTAAAAAGTACAGATTTAGACTGACATGGGTAACGTATTGAGCTTCACATACACAAGTAGCGTCTCAGTCTGGTGTAGAGTAAAACGCAATATTCTGAACATCTCAGCACGGAGTTGTCGAGGTTCCTAATAGCGTCCTGTGATAATCCATCGCATGCAGCTTGAATATGCCGATTTTGCAGTAGGGGTGGGGTGTTGATAATGCATACAAACACATCCTGCACATTTTCAATCAGGGATAGTTCATCTTGGTGCTAACCAAGGGGTCTCTACACACAAATATGTTGGTTGTCTCCACCAAAACAAAAGTGGGATTTGTCAGTGAAGATTCTGATTGCCCCCTGACAGTCTGGCACAACACCATTGCCATCTTTAGTGAAATTGACCATGTTTTAAAGGCAGTCATCACAAAGGTCTGCTTGCATCATGCAGGAGTCTACCAATGGTACAGGCAAGATGGCTCATGGATGACATCACTGCTTGCTCAATGTCGGCAATTGTGGCAGATGGATGCCTCTGTGCATGCTGGACAATCAGTCGCTTCTCCTCTATGGTTTATGAAGGTCTCCCAGATCCTTCATGTCACTAATGCATGCCTTCTTCTATCCACCGTCACAAATAGCATGTGACGGTAGTATCCATGCGACTGATATGGCAGACAATATTTTGGTAAGACCATGTTGTTCCATGTTGTTGGAGCCATACAAGGCAACAGACGATACTACCAACATAACCACAAACTATGTAGCTATGGATGAGCTTATAGGTGACTTTACATCTACAAGTTGGACCAACTTGGCAGGATGGACTGTGAATGAACACAGCGTTCAACGACTCCAGTTTGATCCACTCATACCAGCTCAACACACACCAAAATGCCACCACCATGTCAGTCACTGCTATGCTGAGAATGAGCCTCCAACCAAATAACACATGCTCTGTGGTGGTCCTCTGGGGTTTTGATGGTTGAAAACAGGGTAAAAGAAAGCCACAATATGCAGAAAAGCAGATGGACAACGTACAGTGTGTGTTAAGAGGAGTATAGAACAAGGGGGGTTGTTTTAATGAAATGGCCTGTCAGTGTATATATGCACACATATACACACACTCACCTGTCTTGCTGCGCTCCATAGTGCTGTCCTGGCTGGTGAAGCCAGATGAGGAGTCTCCGCTGGAGCCATCCAGAGTCACATGAGCTTCATAAGGCTGGAGAGAACGAGGAGCGGATCCAAACCTGCACGCACGCGTACACACACACAAACATGCAGGTTATATGTATTCACACAATTCATTTAAAGTCTGGTGTACAAAAGTGTAGACGTTCCGAGACCCCTGGATGTCTCTCATCAGTACAACTAAACCAAGTGGATACACCTTCTGTAATGAACATCATGCCCACCTGTTTACATGGACTTCAGAAGCAGAGCATTTACTGTTTAGCTCTGTAAGTAAACAAAACACGTATGTATTAAATCAACGTGTTCACCACTAAACAAATGAAAGAGAGAGAGAGCGCACACGAGTTTGTATGTGTGTATCCATTCTCACTACACTTTACAATCCACTCTACAGCCTCTTCACACTGCACTTCTGACCACTTCAGTGCTGTTAAATATGCAGGGTGCAGATATATGGGAAACCTAACACGCTAACTTAGCACTGGCATCCATCACTGAGCACAAAATCTAGAACAATGCAAGAGAGCAGACTTGCGAAAGCATCCATCTGAAATATGGGTCACACACTCTTAGTTCATTGTTCTCCAGCCATGCTCCTTTTGTATTTTCTATAAATATTTAAAGAGTGTACGTTTGCCGTGGAGAGGCCGTTTCACACATGCACATCTCCTAATTGCATGGAAGAAATGAAGATATGCTAATCAACGCCCCACTTTCATTAATGACACAATAGGACAGGGAAGTAACTAAATACAGTACAGGCCAAAAGTTTGGACACACCTTCTCATTCAATGCGTTTTCTGTATTTTCATGACTATTTACATTGTAGATTCTGACTGAAGGCATCAAAAATATTCTAGTTTCTTCAAAATAGCCAGGAGAGAATTCCAAGAGTGTGCAAAGCAGTAATCAGAGCAGAGGGTGGCTATTTTGAAGAAACTAGAATATAAAACATGTTTTCAGTTAGTCAGTTAAGTACAAAACTCCACGTGTTCATTCATAGTTTTGATGCCTTCAGTCAGAATCTACAATGTAAATAGTCATGAAAATACAGAAAATGCATTGAATGAGGTGTGTCCAAACTTTTGGCCTCTACTGTGTATATATATATATATATATATTACAGCACAACAGTCACACAAGTTTAAAGGGAATAATTAAAACAATCCATAAAGAAGAAAATAGTGTGAAACAATCAATTAGTCGGATTAGTCTGCTTATAAACATGGTGGTGACTGGGTCGGACTTAATAGACTGAATAGAGTCTTGGTCATTTAACGGACATTTCTGTTAGGTATGGTGAATTTATTCAGTGAGGCGTGTGCTTATGTGTAGGGTGGCTTTAACAGATTACAGATTACAAACATAACAGTTCTAGGACTTCTCCTCTCAAACCCACTTAGAACCAGAAAGCAGAGTCTGACCCTTTTGCCACCATATTTATAATCTGAATCACACTGTGAGACATTTTGTACATGACAATGAAAAACTACATAAAGACTTGAAAATGATTCAAACATATCAAAGTACAAATAGTGCAGTGCAACAGTATCAACACTGCCTGTTTCACATAAGCAGAATGAAATGTGTTTGTATTACATGTAAACGTATGTGTAAGAGGGAATAATAAATACAAATCACACACACACACACACACACACACACACACACACACACACACACACACACACACACCACACAACACACACACACACACACACACACACACACACACACACACACACACAGTATTCTATTTTCTCGTTTTAGAGAACACGTTTCTCTGGTGCAGCAGGACAAGTCACAAAGCGTACACACACAAAACCACACACACACCTAAACTGATCAAGCAACAGAAAGCAAGTTTGTCTGTTCATGCCTCAATGTCCTACAGCACCCACACACACACACACACACACACGCACATGCACGTGGATACACAATGAGGCTGCGAGTCTAAGGAATTAATCAGCGCTGTGTGTCTCAACATGCCTCACAAACATCACAACCACACAGAAGTGGCGGTTCAGCTCCAAAGCCACACTTATACTTGTACACATAATTGCAGCTTAAACTATAGCTTTACTTGAATATAATAACAGGTTGTGAAGGTTTTTTTTTTTATATCTGTGGATCATTGTTCTAGTCTTTTAGACATATTGGTGTTAGTGACATGTTAGTGATTCATTTTCGACAAGTCTCAGTGATTATTTTTTTTCTAAAAGAGTTACTGTACAATATTTAAGAGTTTAAGGGTTTTATGGACTTAAGTAGCATATTACAAAACAGCATGGAGGCTGCCAATTCATACTAAAGTGTATTATATATATATGTACAGAGGTTGGACAATGAAACTGAAACACCTGGTTTTAGACCACAATCATTTATTAGTATGGTGTACTAGGGGCCTGGTGTACACAGCGTCAGTTCGTCTTGGGAATGACATTTTTTGGATACAATCCGGGTTAACACTCGAACATCCCTTTCAGACAGCTTCCGGTTGGTCCTTCTTGGTGGTGCTGACATTACCCTGGATACCGTGGCTCTTGATACATCACAAAAACTTGCTGTCTTGGTCACAGATGCGCCAGCAAGACGTGCAGCAACAATTTGTCCTCTTTTGAACTCTGGTATGTCCCCCATAATGTTGTGTGTGTTGCAATATTTTGAACAAAACTGTGCTTTTACCTGCTAATTGAACCTTCACACTCTGCTCTTACTGGTGCAATGTACAATTAATGAAGATTGGCCACCAGGCTGCTCCAATTTAGACTGACCACCAATTGGTCCAATATATATCTATAGCCATGGCCAGAAATGTTGGCACCCCTTGATTTTTACCAGAAAATACAAAATTACATGTTTTATTATACATAATATGTGTGTAGACATACATACACACACACACACCATGATTTCTTTCTTTTCTCCTAACAGGGAAATATCTATTCATTAACACTGCTTTTAGTGAGCACCTACTAAGCTTCCAGGACCAGAGTTGGGGACCACTATGCTAGAGGGCTATAAAATCCCCAAGCACTGATGTGTGGTGCAGTCAATACATTTGTGATGAGCTGGAGTGACATACATGACCTCACGTTCAATCAAATGCTCACAGCGTTTTCCAACATCTAATGTTGGAAACGTTACCTATGAAGAGTTCAGAGTTCAAACTTCCACTGATTTGAGAAGAATACAGGTCTATGAACATACACTGTGTTCTGGATTTTATTTACCACACTATTCTATGAGATTTAATGTAAAGCTGTTTGAGAATTACCCTATAGCCCCCTGATTTTCTCTGAACTTGAGCTGGGTTGTGATGTGGATAACTCACCTGTCTGGTGATGGTTTGTAGCGGATGAATGGTCCACTCAGGCCTGGAACCCCAAGTGCAGGACTGAGTGCTGAACTTGGGCTAGAGAAGCTGGCAGAAGGATTACGATAGGGCCCCCTGTCACCACCTACTGGGGACACACTGTAGTGATTCTCTGGATAGCTCACAGGTCTAAGGGATGAGAGGGAGAGTGTGGGAGAGAACGCGCGAAAGAGAGAGAGAAAGAAAGAGAGAGATTTGCTTTAACATCAAACAGATGAAGTTTGAGAAATACAGGTTAATTAGATTACTTCAAAATAACACAGGATACGGGTCTCCATTAGGTTTCATTGTTTGCTGACCTTTTAGTGGGGATATGCTGTGGCTCTCTGTATGGGATGGGCACCATGGCTTTGTGTGTGCGACTTGCAGCTGTTGGGGGCCCTACAGGGGTCCAGCGCTGTGTGGGTGGGCCAGTATGTGTAGGTGGGCTGTCCCAGCGCCAGGTTGGAGCGCGCTGACTGGGGCGGTAACCGGCTGCCATCGGCTCGGCATCGCCCTTCTGCTCCACCGTCTTCATCTCAAACTCCTCTGTACAGCCCCTGAGCCGAGACACCGTTCAGTTTTAATATATGAGCAGGAAATTTTTTTGGATAGTCACTGACACAAAAAAATACTGAAACAACAGCAGGAAAATCTTTCCTCCAATCAATGTCAGAGATTTATACCAAAATTCTTCAATGGAATACATTTCCTGAAGCCCTGAAGCATTTCTTAAATGTATATGCATTCTGTCAGGCATGATAACATCATCACTGCGTATTAGTTTCAGGAGATTGTAGAGGCTTGTTTTTCATGTCTTGGCTGAACTGTGGCCTATACCTAACCTCAAAGTCAACTTCAGGGTTCCAACAGACGGATGGAGGGTTGTTGTTATTTGGGAACGAACTGTGTAAATGAAGAGCAAGGATTAGTCCTAAATCCCCGAAGAGCACTACACTAAAGTCCCTTTATCACCATCCGCTCTCTGCAGAAGGACAAGCTGCAATCGTTTCAACCAGACTTCCTGTGGATGTCATTCTGATGACTGGGAGAAACACAAGCCCTTCTCCCTCTTGCTCCCTCTCTCTGTCTCAGTCTCAGTGTCTCTGCACAATCAGCACTATGAGAACAGGAGCCACTCAGTATCTGACTGCCCTTTGCAGTTTAACCTGCCTAGAAACGCAACACCTAATCCATATGGTAAAGCACAGGTCAAGGCTCAGCCCAAAACCAAATTCATAATTTCTTTGTTTCACACTTAACAGAGCTAAGGAAGCTTTCCCGATGAATTAGTGCTGTGCACATTTGCCTCATTTTCGCCTATAAACATGGATTTGAAGGTTAATGTTCACTCATAGTGGGTGTATAGTACTGTGCAAAAATTTACACTGGAACACCAATGCGACTGTCTACACAACACGTTCAAGTTCAACTGATATTTGGAGCTGTCCATAACGAAAATAAAGCCTTCTAGAGGAAAACAATGTCAGAGGAGACAAATACATTAAACCCAAAGAACACTGTACCAGCTGTCAAACATGGTGGTGGCAGCACCACTGGGGAAACTATTGTCCATCCATTCCACAAAAAGGATGGACTAGTGAAGCAGGATTCAATGTTTAAATCGTGGCAGTTTCAGTATTCTCTAGGTCAAAGGGAATGTGAAGATGTTTTTCTCTCCCAGTGGGACACTCTGTCGGTCAGCCAGTCGACCAGAGCCTGACCACACATCAATACTCCAAGCACTCCGCCAGATCCCATCGACTTGAGCCCTTACGCACACCAACTGCAGACAGGCATCTATATTTCATCAGCTCTCAGCTCTACTACACACTGCTGCTAATTATCCTCTGTCCCAGACGGCAGAGAGAAAGAAGAAGAAGAAGAAGAAGAAGAAGAAGAAGAGAAGAAGAAGAAGCCATCTAAGTGTTGACCCTAACATCAGGAGACTGCAGGGTCAATCCCCAGTGTTGCCACAGCCATCCATATCTGAGATTCCCAGATATTGGGAATATCCACATCTAAAATTCCCCAATTGGCCTCATTTTATCTACTTCCAGTCAGTTTCAGGCTATGCAGAAGAATTTGTTCTTCATTATTCCATCCACTTTGTGCAATGTAGCAGATCAATACAGGATGCTGACACTGATGCTTACATTTACTTCTCCAAACATCTTTGTCATATCTGTCCTAGACCATCTCTCTCCTCCACCACTTATTTCTGTATATGTATTTATTTTGTATTTATTCCAATATTAGTGGTTTACTGAGTAAATAAACACTTACTGCCCAGACAAGAAGCTTTTCATTTCTACAGGTGTGTATAAATGTTTGCACTGTACTTTATACTGTCTCATGCAAAGAAACTGACTTCTAAAAAGGAAAATTTACAGGAGAAAGGAAATATATAAAATGTTTTATTCCAAGTCATTCTGGAATATTTCTATTGATCCATTCACTGTGAAATGTAACAAACTGCAAATATAATCAAAAACTATAAGCAAAAAATGCAAAAAATCTCATTGTCCAAACATAGAAACAGTTTTAGAGAGAGAGTGAGGATGTTCCTGAGTATACACAGAGTTCCTGTTGTATCTTTAGGCTAATCTCTGTAATACAGCAATATTTTAAAAACACAGAATATGAAACAAATCATCTCAGCTATGTTTAAGGGCAGTGGTATACACTGTGATCTCCTCACTCATCCAAAGTTTCATAACAGACTTAAAACCATGTTATAAAAGCATCACTGAGAGAGAGAGAGAGATAGAGGGAGAGAGAGAGAGAGAGAGAGAGAGAGAGAGAGAGAGAGAGAGAGAGGGGAAAAAAATCCTTCAGCACTCAAACACAGTGAGATGGAGTAAAGCCACAGCTGGATGACAGCCAGAACATGAACACATGCGAAAAACAAGCTCACACATTTCACTTCTCTCTCTGTCACATGCACGTACACACACATGCTCGCGCGCACGGATAGAATCACAGATTCCTTTGTCTACTGAGCATCTATCCATCTGTTCATCTATCCACTCCATCATTCCTTTCCATCACACTGACCTGCATGTATACTGCTGACTGTATCACATCTCCAACACCACGCAGGCAGAGCCATCTTCCTAACAGCTGGACTACACACACACACACACACACACACACACACACACACACACACACACACACACACACACACACACACACACCACACACTCCTTTCACAGCTTCTGTTGCTTCTCACTTTCTCCGTGGTCTCTCTCCACCTCCACTATGATAATATCCTGGGAGAGATGGATAAATGGAGGCAGGGATGTGATGGAAAGGGGGGGTGTGGTTTATACAGCACCGCCTACTTTTTCACACACAGGAGGCGTTCATACACGTCTGAATACACACACACAGTTAATTAATCACAGCCTTATATGTGTGTTGTGGATATCTCTCTCTCTCTCCAGAATCCAAGCTTTAATCTCATGCAATCTGCTTCCCTGGCACTCTAACAAAGAGGAGTGGGGAGTGTGTGTGTGTGTGGAGAGAGAGAGGGAGAGAGAGAGAGAGAGAGAGAGAGAGAGAGAGAGAGAGAGAGAGAGAGAGAGAGAGAGGGAGGAGAGAGAGAGAGAGAGAGAGAGAGAGAGAAAGAGAGAGAGAGAGGAGAGAGAGAAGAGAGAAAGAGAGAGAGAGAGGGAGAGAGAGAGGAGAGAGAGAGGGAGAGAGAGAGAGAGGAGGAGAGAGAGAGAAACAAGACAGTAAGACATGGAAGAAAAACTGAGACCGAAGAGAGAAAAGAAACAGAGAGGGAGAGACAAAGAGAGGGGGAGAGAGGGACTGTGGCAGCCAGAGATAGGGAGATGGTAGGAGGGACTAAGACAGAGGTATTAGACAGAAACAGATTTATATATATATATATATAAATAAAGGTGAGCTGTGATGTCTGGATATTAGAAACATTATGGTGAATATTCTGGGAAAGAGGCCTCAGCCCCCTCGCTGCACAGTATGTAAGTGTGTCACTGCATGGGTAACGCCTACTATATCATGCACTGTCTACCGTTTACAGGAATATTGACTGTAGTAATTGTTTAAAGTGTGTGTATATATATATATATATATATACACATACAGTGGGGAAAAATAAGGGTTTAGTCAGTCAACACTGTGCAAGTTCTCCCACTTAAAAAGATGAGAGGCCGCACTGGCTGATCATAGGTAGACTAACTATGAGAGACAAATGTGAAAAAAAATTGAGAAAATCATTTTGTCTGGATTCTTTAAAGAATTTATTTGCAAATAATGGTGGAAAATAAGTATTTGGTCAATAACAAAAAGTTCATCTCAATACTTTGTTGTATATCCTCTGCTGGCAATGACAGAGAGGTCAAACGTTCTTTCTGTAAGTTCACAAGGTTGGCACACACCGTTGCTAGTATGTTGGGCCTATTCTTCCATGCAGATCTCCTCTAGAGCAGTGATGTTTTGGGGCTGTTGGCGGGCAACACGGACTTTTAACTCCCCCCAAAGGTTTTCGCTGGGGTTGAGATCGGGAGACTGGCTAGGCCACTCCGGGGATTTAAATGTTTCTACGGGTTACTCCTTTGTTGCCCTGGCAGTGTGCTTGGGATCACTGTCATGTTGAAAGACCCAGCCAATGCTTCTTCTACATTGCCCTATGATGGAAGGAGGTTTGCACCCAAAATCTCACAGTCTCATTCATTCTTTTTCATGTACACGTGACCAGTCGCCCTGGTCCCTTGCAGAGAAACAGCCCCAAAGCATGATGTTGCCACCCCCATGCTTCCACAGTTGGTATGGTGTTCTTGATGCAACTCGTGACCACTGTCCTCCAAACACGACGAGTTGTGTTTTACCAAATAGTTCTACTTTGGTTTCATCTGACCATATGACATTCTCCCAATACTTCTGAACATCCAAATGCTCTCTAGCAAACTTCAGACTGCCTGGATATGGACTGGCGTTTACAGGGGACACGCCTGGCACTGCAAGATCTGAGTCCCGGCGCCGTAGTGTGCTGCTGACGGTAGCCTTGTAACGCTATCCCAGCTTTGCAGGTCATTCTACTTCAGGATCCCCTTGTGGTTCTCTGGGATTTTTCACCTCTTAGACTATTTTGACCCCACGGGCTGAGATTCAAGTGGAGCCCTGCAGGATCAGGGAGATTAGTAGTGGCCCTAGAGGTCTTCCATTTCTAATTATTGTCTCTACAGTAGATTTCTTCACACCAGCTGCTTGCCTATTGCAGATCCAATCTCTCCCAGCCTGGCAGGTCTACACCAGTTTCTGGTGTCCGGCCAGCTCTTCGCTTCACCATAGTGGAGTTTGGAGTGTGACTGTTTGAGGTTGTGGGCAGGTGTCTTTTATACCGTTAACGACTTCAAACAGGTGCCATTAATACAGGTAATGAGTGGGGGAAAGAGGAGCCTCTTAAAAAAAGTTACAGGTCTGTGACACAGACATCTGCTTGTTTGACCAAATACTTATTTTCCACCATTATTTGCAAATAAATTCTTTAAAAGTCAGACAAAATGATTTTCTCAATTTTTTTTTCACATTTTGTCTCTCATAGTTGAGGTCTACCTATGATGTCAATTACAGGCCTCTCTCATCTTTTTAAGTGGGAGAACTTGCACAATTGGTGACTGACTAAATACTTATTTTCCCCACTGTATATACATTTAGATTTTTTTTTTTTTTTTTTACATTTGCCAAAATCTTTATTTTAATTATTGATATGTTCATTATTCCCAATTGTTTTCACTTCTTTTGTAATTATAATTGCCTTTATTGTAATTTGTTGTTGTTTGTTGTTGTTACTTTGGAAATATTGCACCGTATTTTCCGGACTATAAGATGCTACTTTTTTTCCACGCTTTAAACCATGCAGCTTATAATGAGGTGCAGCCTTTTCTTCTTATATATATTATTTTCCAGGTTTTTTTTTTTACTTTGCGGGTGCGTCTTATACTCCGGTGCGGCTTATAGTCCGGAAAATACGGTACTCATTACCCTCATACCAATAAATCTACTTTGTTTCAGCAGCAGGTCCTTTAAGTTCTGCAACCTGTGAGGCGGGACCTCTTTGAGCATCAGTGAGCCTTGGGTATCCATGACCCTGTCACTGCCTCACCAGTTGTCTTTTCTTGGAGCACTTTAGGTAAATACTGACACCACTGCCAAAAGACCTGCCTGATGTTTTGGAGATGTTCTGACTCAGTTGTCTAGCCAACACAATCTGCTTTTGTCGAAGTGTCTCAGATTTTTTACACTTGCCCATTATACCTTCTTCCAACACATCAACTTCAAGAACTGACTGCTAACTTACTGCCTAATACATCCACCCCATCATAGGTGTCACTATAACCAGATAATCAATGTTCTACACTACACATCAGTGGTAAGAGCCGGTAAGAGTCGGAGTGAGAGAGAAAGAGAGAGAGACAGTAAAGAAACAGCACTTATATGAAGTGATGATCTGCAGATCTGCAGGAGATGGAGGGAGGAACCAGAATGATGGAGGAATCACATTATTCTGCTCAGTGTAGGTGGGTTTTTCTCATGATGAGCATTTACAAGTTACAAGTGTGTGTGTGTGTGTGTGTGTGTGTGTGTGTGTGTGTGTGTGTGTGTGTGTGTGTGTGTGTGAGAGAGTGAGAGAGCGAGAGAGAGAGAGAGAGAGAGAGAGAGAGAGAGAGAGAGGAGACAGGAAGTGGGAGCATTTCAGAGCAGTTTAGTTGTGCAATTATACTGCCACACTAAAAGGCCACATGGCTCCTAGAGAGCTGTATCAAGATCACTGCGGAATAATTAGGGGGTTTAGAGCCCCTTTAGAAAAGAGGAGACAAGATTACACACCTAAAATACCACCACACACACACACACACACACACACACACACACACACACACACACACACACACACACACACACACACACACACACACACACACACACGGTCTACATTATATTGCTGCTGTCCAATGAAAACCATGTATCTCCATTTGTGTTCATTTTTACTGTTCTCCGTTTGAACCCTGTAGCTGTTCTGTACAATATGAACGATCAGACCAATAGAAATTGTCATAAGTAACAGCACAGCTGTGAGGAAACACGGCTCTCGCCTGCTTAATCCTACCCATAGCTGTTATTTCACAAGAACACACTTGGGTGTCCTATTGCTTTACAAACTTAAGTATTTACTATAAAATATTTACTAACTTCTCTGATTTTAGCAGACAATATAAATTATTCAGACTATTACGAATGATTCAGCTCCTAACTTTAACTGTCAGCTTGTTCCTACCTCACAGTGATGAACTCTACTCACTCACTGTACAGCCGACAGCTCCTTACTCGGACCAACACATTAAACTCTGCTTCCCACTCACCGTATTTCTTGTTCTTTCATCCTTTATTATTGTGAAGTCTTGTTGTGAATTCACAACAGTGTTTTGAAACTATATTTTCTTAAAAATGAAAGGAAGGTAATGCGTGGTACTAAATAACTTCTGTTATGAAACAACAGCAGAAAAAACATCCATTTTGAAGAAAGTATGGGTTCGAAACTCCAGTACATTAGACCAAAACTAAAGTTAACTCGTTCATAAGCTACAATGCCATTTTCAAAACAGTATATCTTTATCTGTCAACACATGGACCTGCTCACTAGCTTAATAAGTAACCCCTCTTAAAAAAAAAAACGACACATTGTAGTTTAGTAGTGTTGTTAAAATTGTCTCAAAGGGAAAACCGTGTCTGGAATTCTGAAATGAACCACAAGAGGCATACTAAGAAACTGATGGTGTGGGTTTTACTGTGAAGGGCTGTACTTAGCAGCGCTGTTCAGTGGAGTGTGATGGTGTTTGTGGGGAAAAAAAAATGCTCTGGTGGTGAGATAACAGCTCAGTTCAAATGCATCTCAACCAATCAGCTTGCGAGGCTGGAACTAACTGTTGTATAATAAATAATTCATATCAGTTTCTTGATACTGAATAATTCAGAGTAGATAATAAATAATCCATCAAAGTTCCTGAGTACTACCTTTAATGATTAAAAACAGAGGTTCACACAACGGTCACTTGAAAGCGTGGTAGAGATAGTGTGTGTTCTACAGCACATTTCTAACATGGCATTTCAGTGCAACAAAACATGACAACAAGCGTCTCCGTACCCTTGTAAACAGTTTCATCCCTCCTTCATCTCATCTTTTCACACACTCTCCATTTCTCTCTCACACTCCCACTCACCGATCCCCTGAGAGCTGAAGCGTCTGCCTACCGTCTCAAAATCTGGTGTGTGTGTGTTTGTGAGTGTGTGTGTGTGTTAAAAAGAGGGGACACAGACAGATGAAGGAAATGAATTTGTTCTCCATCAGGTCTGATTGTACTGACCATACTGCTGACACACATTTACCCAGTTTACAGCTTACCCATAATGCCATCAGCTGAGACACGCTCAACGTGTTTCTCCAATACTATGAGGCGATTGGAACTAATCAACATCCCACCAATTACCATCACACATCACACAGTTATAGTCACCACACGCAGGTCTGAAATAGACCATACACAGTTATCAATATGGTGGAGTATACCTGGAGTGGTGGAGAAATGAGAAATGTTCCACTCTCATTATCTATTGGTCCAGGGGACTGAACCAGCAACCTTGTGGTCTCAAGCAGGCTCCCATAGGGCATTTCAATAAGGCACTTGGATGTCACTCCTAAAGTTGCTGGTTCAATGCAGAATATCACATTGTATGATTTTTAAATAATTAATTTGCATTTTCTTGCATGAAATAAGTATTTGATCACCTACCAACCAGTAAGAATTCTGGCTCTCACAGACCTGTTAGTTTTTCTTTAAGAAGGCCTCCTACTCTGCACTCATTACCTGTATTAATTGCATCTATTTGAACTTGTGGTCCACACACCCTCTCCTCCATTGCCAAGGACACCAAGGACAAAATTGTAGACCTGCCCAAATCTGGGATGCGCTACAGGACAATAGGCAAGCAGCTTGGTGAGAAGGCAACAACTGTTGCTACAATTATTAGAAAATGAAAGAAACACAAAGTTGTGCTCTGTCAATCTTCCTCAGACTCCATGCAAGATTTCCCTCTACCCTCCTGGGGTAAAGATGATTCTGGAAAAGGTCAGAAATCAGCCCAGCACTACAAGGGAGGACCTTGTCAATGACGTGATGAGAGCTGGGACCACAGTCTCAAAGATTACTGTTAGTAATGCACTACACAGGATTAAAATGGATTCAAATCCTGCAGGGCACGCAAGATCCCCCTGCTCAAGCCAGCACATGTCCAGGCCTGTTTGAAGTTTGACAACGACCATCTGGATGATCCAGAGGAGACATGGGAGAAGGTTATGTGGTCAGATGAGACCAAAATAGAACTTTCTGGTATCAACTCCACTTGCCATATTTGGAGAAAGAATGATGAGTGCAACCTCAAGAATACAGCTCCAACTGTGAAGCATGGGGGTGGAAACATCATACTTAGGGGCTGGTTTTCTACAAAGGGGACAGCGTGACTGCACTGTATTGTAGGGAGGATGAACGGGGTCATGTGTCATGAGATTTTGTCCAATAAACTCCTTACCTCAGTAAGAGCATTGAAGTTCGTGGCTGGGTTTTCTTGCTCTTTCTACAAGTGGCCTAGCCAGTCTCTGGGCCAAAATCCCTGCTGCAGTATGTGCAAACTTGGTCAAGAACTACAGGAAATGTCTGACCCCTGTTATTGCAAACAAAGGTTTCTGTACCAAATATTAAAGTTCTGTTTTCTTTGTATCCAATACTTAATTAATGCAATAAAATTAATTATTTCAAAATCATGAAATGTGATTTTCATTTTTAGATTGTGTTTCTCACATCTGAAATGTACCTATGATCAAAATTACGGACCTCTCCAAACTTGAAAAATTGGTATATCAAATACTTATTTTCCCCACTATATTCCTGCAGAGCTATTTACTGTGGCTTTCTCAGCTAATCTTTCTAAAACCAGCCTTAAGTGTATCCCACTGCAGGTGTGGGACCAGATGGATATCAGTTCAATCCTCTACATCAGCAGAAAGTGGGGATGGGGGCATTGACAGGAGCAAAGTACCTAAACCCCCTATTGCTCCCTAGGCACAGAGATGTGCTTGGGGTCCCTGGTCACTAGTGAGCATGAGTTTACCGTTAAGTGCTTTTCTTGCTCTCCACACAACTGATTTAACTAATTAGCTAATTAACGAGCCCGTTCAGAGTTGCAGGCAGGGTGTTAATCCAATACAATCTGCAGGGCAGTGAGTCTCCAGGTCCAGGGTTGAGAAACCATGGGTTAAATGCAGGTGGTGCATTCTGTGCAATGACTATAAAGGTGACCTTAAATTTCACATATTTATTTGCAAAGCCCTGATGTGAAATTCCAGCACTGAGGGCATTTTTACAGCTGACTGAGAACAAACCTCTACAGTTAATTCAAGAGGATCTCCAGCTTAGAGGAGAAATCAATAACAGACAAACAAAAAACCTCTGCCTAGAACACCTGCACTGATCTATACCTAATCGTGAACCCGTCTCAGAGGAGTCAGCAAAGCACAAGAGCACTTAACAACTGCCTTGTCAGAGTCCAGTCCTGCTGCTTGTGCTCAAATGTGTCCTGCTTTATTATGTACTTTACTGAGTGTACGGGCCTTGAGAATATTCAATTGCAATGGTATTTCAGGTGGTTGCTAAAGGGTCTCAAGAGGTGGCTAAGGTGTAGTTTAGTGGGTGCAGTGGTGCTTCCAAGGTGTTTCCTATGGTATATCAAGTGGCTTTAATGGTATTTTTGGGTGCTTGCAATATACAACAATAATATGAACAACCATAACCAGTTTACATGGTTTTATCCAAATAACTGCCTTGAATTTTATTTTAACTTAATTCTCAAATTCTACACAGCTTACTCAGTTTATTCAGTTAACTCAGACTGGCTGGCCAGCATGGAGTGGGAATGAAATGTTTCAAAGTTTCGAGATTAGTTTCCAAATTAATATTGACTCTATATAGCTCTGCATTAATACTTGTTGATGCTATGATTTCTCAGGTCATTAGATATGACAAACACTGCCATTCATAAGTTGGGAATCACTTTCTTAAGAAACTACAACATCCAACAATTAAGGTGACAGAGTCTCTCCTATACAGTGACAGAATCACAGTAGCTCACAGAACACTGCATTTCCACATGCTGACCCATTTTACTATGACCACCATGGGTGTGCAGCTCATCCACTACTGTGGGAGCAGATTTGAGGAGACAAGCATGAAAATTCTGAAAGTATTACCAGCGAGACGGTAGCTCTGACAAGGTTAACCACTCACAGAAAACTGGCTGAGTGTGTTTATATCTCACTTTGGCACTGGAGCCCATGGAGGAAGCACTTCTCTGCCTGTGGATTACAGGACTATGGTGTAATCGGCCGATTTGAGTGTTTACAGCATAGAGGCTCTGGATGGATTCTAAATGTGCACCATTATGCTGGGATTATACCCCACAATAGCCGAGCAGTGCTGCTTACTAGAAACACACAGACATGATAAAAGGGGAGAAAGGCACTAAGCCACACAACATTATGTTATGGATCAAATGGCACAAAGCTTTCATGACTAAATGAAATTTCACAATTCATTGTGAAATCTGAATTTCACCGTATCAGTCTAAATGTAACCAATTAGACAAGCCATGCTTAGGGTCTGAATTTCACTTCTGAAGTTCAATAGTAAAGCTACAATTGCAATTGGAGCCAGTACATAGGAAGGTCTGACTGACCCCACTGACCATTCAACTTCCAATACCTTCAAGACACTGCCTTCAAATCACTCAGTGTGTGAAAGGATATCTGTTGCTTGTTGACTACTGATATGAAACAGCTATTTTATATCTGGGGTCAATGTGCAATCATTAGGATTTCTAAAGTGTGTACATTAACCACATCCTCATAGTTCTGAACATGCTGTTCAGGGCTGGTTTAAACCCAAAAAAGTTTGGTTTCAGGTATAACCAGCCATAATTTAACAGGAAATATGTGTTGGGAGTGTATTTCCTCCACCTGGCTTATGTATGGAAACACCTTCCTTATACTTTGATGACACAAATACACTAGTAATACCCAAAAAACACCAGGGGTACCATTGCAACCACCTAGCAACATCACAGCACCCATCTAGTAAACACTAAGCAACATCAAAAATATCTGATACTACCTGATACCTGATATAGATACCACCTAGCACCTAATGTAGCAACAGTCTGGGGGAAATCACACTTAAGATGCACAAACAGTTTCAGTTCTAACCTGAGCAGAATGTAGACAAACATCTGGAGGAAATGTGTCTCTAACCCAATCACAGATATAACATTATGTTCCACTGTAACGTTTCCACTCTGTAGACTCCACGTTCTTTTTTATAATATTGTTTCTATTATATTGTTCTTTTGTTATCTTTTGAGAACGTTACTTACCAACGCAAGCTGGGAAAGATGTCTACTAATGGCCCCTAGAGGACACAAGTGTGCAGCCTGCTAGAACATTGGAACGGGATCAGGATTAAAATAGAATAGAATGCAGACCTGAAGACTTGAAACTTGCAATGTACCTTTGTTCACACCTGAAGACAGGAATTTGAATCCAAACGTATCTTATCTGAGTCACTACATACAAATTACCATTATAACTAAAACTAGGCCAATTCCTTTTTTTCCAGCCCAGGTTTTTCCTTTATCAGCCTTCATGTCCCATTCTGTGGTGAGCTTATCAATGTGGCACGACTCAGATGCTTTTCAAAGCACATGATCATGGTCTGCACACACAGATCAGTAGGGTTTTCTTTCAAGTTTACAGTGAAGGACAGGGTGCATTGAACAGATGGCAAACTCCCCACCGCAGTGACAGTGGAACACTGGGTAAACGTAAATAAAGACCTTCGTTCTAATGAAGTTCCCAGCTTGTCTGCTGCACAAAATTCAGCTTAACCCTTAGAAGTGAAGCGCAATTCAAAAGGATTCATATTGTTACACTGTTAATGACCTAGTAACACAATATGACCCATTAGCAACCTATCACCACCATAACAACCGCTTTCATAGCAAAACTAGTTACATCCTGGTGACAACATAGCATCTGTCTAGTGCTGCTTGAAAGTGGGAAACACTAAAGCTGAACTAATAACACTGCAAAATCAATGCAGTTCAACCCTTGCATTTAGCTGCAGCTTTCTATTGGCTCACCTGCGTGCCCCTCCCTCCTCATATGGTGGGATGATGACCACTTTGACAGTGACCGAAGTGCGCAGAAGGTCGATCATCTGCTCGTGGGTGAGCGTTACCGCAGCAACCTTGCAGATCTCCACCAGCCGGCTGCCCTGCCGGAGCCCTGCCTGCCAGGCGAAGCCGTACTCCTCCACCTCAGAGACGGTGCCGTCTAAGCGCACGTGGAAACCAAGCTGGCCAAGGCCATTCCGCCTCAGTGTCATGTCCACTGTCTCACTTCCAACAGTCAGTGCCTAAGTACAGAGAGTGATCAGAAACGGTAGAGGGTGTTTAATGTGCATTTGGACACATACCTCTCAAACATGCAATCCTACACAAATGCACAGTCAAAACACAAACATGAACTTGAACTTGTACATGAACCTCCATATACCTTCAATCTCTGCACCACCTCTCTGATGTCCTGGGCCCCTCCCTCGGGTACCCGCAGTGCCACGTGATCTCCCCGCCCATAGTAGATTTTCAGCGCCAGCCGTTCTGCTGTCCATCCGATCACATCAGCACAGAAGCAGTTAAACACCACCTCTTTGGTAGAACAGTCGGCCAGCACCACAAACTCCGCAGAGATAGCCAAAACACAGGGAAGCTCCGCCCCACCACCACTGAAATCCTGTGCCACTACACGCCAGGAAACACCACCTAATGCTCCAATTTCTGCCCCCTCCCGCGCCCTCCCTCGCTCTTTCCGTTTTGATGCCAGTGAGATGAGGTTGTTAAGCTTGCCAGCCGTGTCCAGAGGTGTGCTGGACACACAGTTCTCAGCCAGGTCCCGCAGGTAGCCCTGCCGCGTACGAGTGGCCATGGCATGGAACTTCTCAGACTTATGTGCAGCATTTTCAGCGTTGATGATCTTTGCCAGGAGGAAGGAGCGGAAAGCTGCTGGGTCACGGAAAGTGACACCACTGGAGGGGAGAGGCGGGCCAAACGGAGGGACATCCTTCATACGGGTCACCGCAACACTGAAGGGGGATAGAGATTGTTCTGTTTTTAATACTTTTATCAATATTTAATCCTTTTATTTAAAAAAGCAAGGAGTATGTTTTGTGTTGTGACATCAGCCCTTCAGAAGAACAGCGACTGCCAGGAATACCCGGACAAGTCTGAAAGTGGATCAACAACTTTTTGATGGGCTTAAAAAAGATTTTTAGTGCGGTATCCACGGCAACTGCTGCCAGGGCAAGGTTGCTATGGTAACATGTAGCTGATAGCCAAGTGTCCTGAAGCTGCTTACCTGTAGCAGGTGTTGTCGGAGCAGGGGTTGTGCACGCGGACGATTACAAAGACATGCTGGAAGTGGGAGCGGATGTTTTGTGGGGTGAAAGGGAGGGCATTCGGCTCCTGGAAGATGATGGTGACAATATCGTTCCCTATATGCCTCTTCCTCAAGAGCTGAACAGACGGACAAACAGAAAGAGACAGAAGGAAAACAACTGTGAGAAAGACGCAACAGACAATATCAATTATAAATAGAAAGCAAACTACAGCAGAAAGCTGGACAGACAAACAGATGTAGATAGACAGATAACTAGACAGATGAATAGATGGCTGGGTACAGACAGACAGACAGATATGGAGAGAGAGATATAGAGGCAAGAAACATTTCAGAATGTTATGGTTTTCTGCATTCATTTGCCATAAAATGTGATCTGATCCACATCCAATTCAAGTGTATTGACAAACATAATGTGGCTAAAATAATAACACAAAATAATAACAAAATAATAACACAAAATAATAACAAAATAATAACACAAAAAATCAGATTGTGCGTGTATTTATTGAATACACTCATTCAATATTCAAAGTGCTAGTGGAAAAAGTAACTGAACCCTTGGGATTAATAGCTGGTTGACCCCCCGTGGCAGCAAGAACCTCAACCCTAGATGTGGCTAGATGTGGATCAGACCTGCACCTTGTTCAGGAGGAATTTTAACTCTTCATTGCAGAACAGCTTTAGCTCTGTCATGTTCCTTAGACAGCTCATGTGAACAGCTCTCCTCAAGTCAATGCATAGCATTTCTAAAGGGTTGAGATCTTGGCTGTGACTTGGCCACCCCAAAAGGTGGATTTTGCTTTTCATAAGCCATTCTGTTGTGCACATGCTGCAGGGTTTTGGGTCATTGTCCTGTTGCATCACCCATCTTATAAACACTCTCACATTCTCCTCTTGAACTTCTTGATACACTTGTGAACTCATCTTCCCCTCAATGATTGTAAGCTGGCCAGACCCTGATGCAGCAGAGCAGGGCAAATTCATGCTGTTTGCTCCACCACACTTTACAGTTGGGATGATATTTTTATGCCAGATTGCTCCTGAGAGCTCTTTCCAAATAGTTCAATCTTAGTTTCTTCTGTCCACAAAACATTTTGCCAGTACCACTGTGGAGAGTAAACTTCAACATGCAGCAATGCTCTATTTACTAAGCAGCGGCTTCCTTAGGAAGACACCCATAGACACCCTGCTTGTTCAAGCTTTTACGGATTGAAGACTCGAACTCAGATGTTCCAGTGAAGCCTTCAAATCTTTGGCTTTCCATCAGGGTGGTTTCTTTGCCTCACTGAGGAGTCTCTGTTGTGCTCTTGGGGTCATTTTGACTGGGCGCCCACTTCTTGGCAGAATAGTCAAGAACTGTCTCCAGTTGTAGATTGTTTGCCTTGCTGTACAGTGGTGAATTTCTAAGGTCTTTGAAATCACTTGTTAACCGTTGCCAGTTTTTGTATACCAACAATTTTTGATTGTATATTCCCTGAAAGTCATGACTCACATATGCGTATCCTTCCTGTGCAGAGCAAACTCAAAATAAAAAAAGTAATTGTTATCAGTCAAACACCTTCTCTACACCTCATTTTCTTAACAAGACTCCAGGTATGTTAACACCTGACACAAAATACATTTTTGAGATCATTAACTCAAGGGTTCAATCACTTAATTCACTAGCACTATGAGATTTTGATGGTTGTTCTCAATAAAGACTTGCAAGATCATTTTAGACATGTTATAATTGTCTGTTCAAATAACATTTCATGGCAAACACATGCAGAAAACCATTTTATATATATATATATATATATATATATATATATATGGAGAGAGAGAGAGAGAGAGAGAGAGAGAGAGAGAGAGAGAGAGAGATTAGATAGCTAATAGAATACATACAGAACTGAATCACAGTCAGAGCTGATGTCCTGCAGAGCTGGCTGATGATGGAAAGTTAATGATGAACTCTATAAGTGCAGCTGTGAGTCGTATTTTCAGTGTTCCAGCTCCATCAGTCTGAATCAAACGCTCATAAATCTTTGATTCAGCTCTTGGTTGTAATGTTTTTCCGCTTTCAGCTCGGGTTCTGAGTGAAGTGTCTCTGGTTTGCTGATTGGAGGGGAGAGCGTATGACCCATCTCCGGACACAGACAGCCTTTCAGTTTTTTTGATCAGTCAGAGCATCTACACGCTCCACTCGTGTGTGTTTGGTCAAGAGGTAAATAATAGATCAGGGATTAAACTTGTGTGGAATTCATCGCGAGGGTAACAAGCCGCTCAATCCCAGGATATGCATATTCATCTGGTGGCCAAGGCCGTGGAGAATAAACATACACACACACATTCACACACATGGCCCAGTCGGACCCAGGCCTAAAGCACTAATTACAGCAAATATTACTGTACAAGCTCGACAAAATGCAGAAAATAATCCTTTTAATGATGCTGCGGAGTGGAAGTGTTAGTGTTGGGACGTGCTTTTGGGTTCATTAAGGCAAGCAGAGTTTGTGTGGAGGCTTCATCAGACCATGCTGAACCTTAACATTTTGCTATTAAAGATACAGTCAGTGTTGCTGTTGTGTAGTAACATATAACAACAGGGTTCTAAGCAATGTAGACATTTACTCTAGATACAAACTGTGTAGATGCCCCAGAATTCACTCCTTTATTATTCCAATCTCCTCTTGGTGTCTCCCACTGAGAACTCACAGTGAGATCTAGTCAGGGTACAGCCTCCAAACATGGTGGAGGTAGTTTCACACACTGTTATTATGAACTATACAATGACAGGCGCTCATGTACGCTCACCACAACTCCTGTTGTGGATACACGCTGTTCAGAAATGTGCTGTAGGTCGTCCCGTCCGTCTTTATCCCTTTAGAATTAAACAGACTGGTTTTGTAAGTGACACTGATATATGTAAACGAGCTCTGTTCTCATTCGCTGCTCTGTTCCATGCCTTTCCCAGAGTGCTTTTTGTGCGAGTGGGTGAGGCTTAACCACTGTACACTGGATCCATCCCTCCATCATCCATCCATATCTCTGCCTGTCTGTGTGTCGGCCTGCTTCAGTGTCTCTCACTCTATATGTACTGTAAAGAAAAAGAGAGAGAGAGAGAGAGAGAGAGAGAGAGAGAGAGAGAGAGAGAGAGAATGTAGTGAGTTGTCGTGTAATGCAGCAATCTGTTATTGTTTAAACACTGCGTAATTGCTTAATACAACCTGAACCCTGTTTATGAAATGAATGTTAAACCATTGATCCATTTTATCTCATAAATTCCGCTCTGGCTCTGCTCCGGCAAGCTACTTCCATTTGCATACTCGTGCACGCTCCATGTTCTTTGATTGCACGGCATAATGTGGGAACAATTTGGTCAATTAAAGCTATTCATCAAGCGGCCGGTGCAGAGAGAGTTATGAAGCCAGCGGTTCGGCCGATTTATTTGCTCAAGAAAAACATGACATTAAAGCTGGGCCGTTTGTTTTACTGCCTTGCTGCTGGAGGCCACCTGTGTGTGGACGGGCCGAGAGCGTATTGGTTGGTGTCGGACAGTGACAGGACCTTTTTTACTGCTGTCTAATTACTCAAAGGGCAGTTGATGATGAGCTATTGAACCTTCCTGAGCGCTGACTCTTCTGGGACAGCTGTTAGATGTCATAGCCACGCATGCTTGTAGGTGTATGTGTGTGTGTGTGTGTGTGTGTGTGTGTGTGTGTGTGTGTGGCCGCTCAATAAGGGGAGAAGATATTTCCTTTATGGGCATAAAAGGAAAGGTCAGCCTGATGATGTCACAGACTTTGGGGGTGGGTGGCGTAGGGTGCAGCTCTCACATGCACATAAAGATGGACAACCCGTGATCTTTGACCTTTGCTTGTGTAAATACCTGACCAGTGAGGTAGACTTAGTTCAAAACACACTGGATTTAAAATGATCTATCTATCTATCTATCTATCTATCTATCTATCTATCTATCTATCTATCTATCTATCTATCTATCTATCTATCTATCTATCTAT
>CM067508.1:14312093-14477927 GCA_034509495.1 Acestrorhynchus altus | reverse complement strand
ACACACACACACACACACACACACACACACACACACACACACACACACACACACACACACACACACACACACACGTAATCCGAATGAAAATTTGAAAGGAAAAGTTCAGTGAAAAATCAAATTTGCCCATTTCCTTCTTATCCCACATCCAGACTAAATTCCAGCTCCGAGAAGGCACTAGGGCTCTTTAGCTGCTCACCACAAGGGATGTAATAATACAGTGCATCCTATTGAACTGTTCGAAACAAGGCTCTCAATAAATTTCAAACAATTATATACTCATTTGATTAATGATTATAATAATGTAATAAAATATAATACAGTAAATAAAATCACAATGATGGCAGTAACTAACTGTACAAACCACGGCACATATGTATCCATGTTGACTGAAATAGTGAACTTCATAACTATAATAAATATCTACCCTCACCTTGTCAGAACGGGGTTAGTAACCCCACATCATTAAATACTACCATGTCAATGGGCAAGACTCTGAACATACTTTAACCCCCCAATAAATCACTTTGGATGAGAAAGTGTGAAAATAAATGTGATAGTAAATGTTAACTACCAATCAAACATTTTAGAACGATCACAGTTTTGCTCCAGTTTACATTGATATTTAAGCTCTTCAAGTCCAGTGACTACCTTACACAGTAGAAAGGTAAGCAGCACCGTCAGGGCTAAGGATTGAATTTAATTAATTTAAAAAAAAAAATTATGTAATTTGCAAAAAGGTCTTTTAGGGGACTAATAACTAACAAAACTTATTAAACTTGTTAAAATAAAATTAATAACTTACAGACCAATAAACTTTCTGTTTTAAAGCTGTGAACAGGCTGTGTTACTACCATCTCTACCATAGTATTAAGACAACATTGCAAGTTCAGTTTTCTCTCATGATGATGAGAAAATGACGTGACGCACAAAGACAGAGCATTATAACGACGTCATTTACACAACTTCCAAATAAAGGCAGAACTGGACGAGTACACTTTCCCACGGCATCAAAACACTCTTGAAAACTAGAGAAAACTGAAGAGGTCTGATACTGAGGTCTGACACCTTCAAGCTCAGCTCAACACTGGAGCAGGTCTCAGTTTCATCTGGGAAGAGAAGACTTGGAGCTACAGGTTTGACAGGTGGGCCTGCTGTAAAAAGTCATTGCTGAAATTGCAAAATAAGAAAAGCCTGGACTTGCCAGGACAATGCAGCACTGCCAGAACTACTGGAATACTACTGGAATCACTGGAGGTGTTCTAAAACATGTGACTGGTGGTGTAAGAAGAGTGTCAGAAAACACATAAGCAGGTCTTTTAGAGATTATTGGACCCCTCTGTGATGGTAGAAGCGTGAATGTTTAGGCCTGCAGTTAGCTGTGGTTCTCCAGCTGTTATTCAGGTTATGCAGAGGAAAGCCCTAAAATAAAAATAGTTCTAGCATTTTAGAACAGACATGTGGGGACTCAGTGTCCCCTAGATAACTATGGCTAAGTAGTTTGACCAGAGGAGGAGGGGTTCCCCCCTTGTGAGCCTGGCTCCTCTCAAGGTTTCTTCCTCCAGCTCTGAGGGAGTTTTCCTTGCCACTGTCGCCCTTTGGCTTGCTCATCGGGGGGGTCTATTTCTTATCCCTTGTTGTTAACCTGTTTTTTGGATTTCTGTAAAGCTGCTCCGTCACAACATCAGTTGATTTGATCTGATTTTACAGTAAAGCAACCATTGCTGTTACTGAACTGGCAGTGATCAGATTACACCTTTCCAACCACTCTGTGTGGTCAGAACTACATTCGATTCTGATAACAAACAAACACCATATCATAGAGCAAACCCCCTCATTGCAGTGTGTCTCACCCCTTGTTCGTCCAGTTTGAGGAGCTGCTCTGTGACTTTGGGGGTGCTGAGGGCGAGCCGCAGACAGGGCACACTCAACTCCGGTAGGACATACTCCAGCACTTCCTTCAAGGGTAAACCCCGGACCGTACCATGGCGAGCAGTAGACGGGACAGCATCCTCCAGAATAGAACCTCGCAAAGTCACCAACTACAGACAAGACGAGGGTAATTACTGATCAAAGCTCGTTCATCAGCAGAAGGAATGAAAATACACACTATAAACATATATCTTCAAATATAAGGATAAAAAAACAAGGATATATTGTCATACAGACACAAGACAGATTGACAGATAAATAGACCAACAGAGAGAAAGACAGTCAGTCATAGACAGACAGGCAGTTATTCCAACAACAAGAGAGAAAGACAGAGAGACAAAGAGGTATAAAGGTAAACAGACCAACTGACAGCTATAAAGATAGACAGACGAGCAGGCAAACAAACAGACAGACAGATACCCAGACAGGTACACTGAGAGAGACACACAGACTCAAAGGTGTATGTAAACAATAAAGGCTGTGTGCACGTGTGTGTAGTTCAGGTATGGAAATGATGCAGTGTGAGATCTCGGAAAGGCCATAAGAAGCGGAGCTTTACTCTAAAGCTTCCACTGTGTGGCATCATTTCACCACAACAGCATATTCAGCACCGCCCCCCCACATCCACACACACACACACACACACACACACACACACACACACACACACACACACACAAATGTTTCAGTATTTTCCAGAAAAGTCCACCTGCTGCTAGACGGGAAAACTCGCTGCTATGAATGAGTGTGTGAGGTTCTGAACACACTGCTCCGGGGCAGAAGTGGCAGGGCTTTGGACGGCTTCCTGCATTGATGTGGTTTTTAATGCCATGTGCCGGGTCACATGGACAGTCACACCCCTCTAACCCTAAAGCCCCGCGATGCCCGTGTGATCTGGGATGAGTACGTTCTGAGTAATTCTGCTTCACAATAATAAAAATAGCCAAAATCGCTTTAGGCTGTGAATGTATACAGTTTATACAGTCATACGCAGAAAACTGGAGAAGTCAGTAAGGTTCATACACGCACTGAGTTACAAACTCATTACTGAGTTATAAACCTGCCTGCTTTATCAGGTCTCTTGATCAGATTTCTAGAGCCTGCTGTTTACATGGCCACTCGAAATACAGGAATGCAATAAAGATCAGACTCTTTAAACTCGTGCATTCATTGAGAGCGCATTTAAACTAGCTGAATGAATGAATGAGCAGGTTTCCAAATATTTATTCTTCATGTAAGTGTGTGAGTGTAGAAAGGCTTCTTGAAAAGAACTGTGTGTGTGTGTGTGTGTATGTGTGTGTGTGTGTGTGTGTGTGTTTTGAAGCAGTCTCATTCAGACAAACAAGAGATGATGGCGAAAGCTTTGTATGTGTGTATGGCTGACTTGTTCAGACAGACTAGAGATGATGGCTTGGTGTGTGTGTGTGTGTGTGTGTGTGTGTGTGTGTGTGTGTGTGTGTGTGTGTGTGTGTGTGTGTGTGTGTGTGTGAACTGAAGCTACTGCATTGTTCAGACAGGGTGAATGTGATGTATCCAGGCAGCCATGTAATCCGTCTAAACCCAGTACAGCTCAGCAGTTTCTCACACACGCAAACACACACACACACACACACACACACACACACAAACTGACACACACTCAGAAACAAACCATTACCTGGCACAAAATACAGCCAGAGGCCACTAATAGCTGTCCTCTCAGACATACATACATATACAGATAGACACAGATATTAAAATGCAACTCAGAATTTGTTGCTGTGTCTTCAAAAGTGTTTCAGTTGAAGCCTGTTTTTATTTGGCTTAATCAGGTCCCAGTGAGAACCGACAACAATGAGATCCAGTTTCAGCCTCAAAGAGGAGGATTAAAGACAGGCCGAGGGAGGAAGGCTGTGTATGCCTCTTTAATGTTCCAGTAAATTCTATCAAATTGAGGTGGGGGTAAGCAAAAAGATCGAGTGGGGCTGCATGCTGTCTGTGTGGTCAGTGGGTTTGTATGTCAGTGTGTCGTGGTTTGTACAGGACCCTGACAAGCTTTCCTGTTGTGTCCTGGTCCAGGCCATTTTGGTACATATAACTTATATGCTTGTATGTTAGATTTTGAGCATCATCTCAGACAAATAAAGGCAGGAAAATGGCCACAGAATACATTTAAGACATCCATTAATGTCATTAATATAGGATTATGTTCCAAAGCCCGCCATATTTCCTTTTACGTGACTATTTTGGTTTTCGCATGGTTTTCGCATTACAAAGTAAATAATGTCCCAGTGCCAAAGTCAGTGCACCCTTCTTCACTTTAGACAAATAAACTACTAACACCAACTAACCACATGGGATATCAAAGCAACCACCTAGAAACCACCAAGAACACACTAACAACCACTAGGCAACCACCTAGTGACAGTATAACCAGCCTTACTATCAGGGATATCCTAATAACCACCTAACAACAGCACAGCAACCACTTGGGATGCCACAGTGTCCTTAACAACAACAAGGGCACACCCTGGCAACCATTACGTAAATCCACAGCAAACATCTAGCAATACTATAGCATCCATCTACCACAACAGTAACCATAAGATACCCCAGCAGCACCATGGCAACCACTGAGCAACTACTTACTAACTCCATACCAACCATCTAGCACATGACATAACTAGCACATAGTGATCACAGTTGCCCCACAGCTGCATGGAAGCAGCTAAGCTGTGCAAGCATTGTGTTTCTATTAGCTTTTATCATCTGATCAAAATAGGACATTACATTAAGATGTAATTACAATGTAATGTAATGTAATGTAACGAGTAAAAAAAACTTAATACAACAACACAGAATTGACACTGTATCGGTCAGTATGGGCAGTGGTTAAACACTCCGCAGGTGCAGTCACACTGTTCTGAAGCTGAGAAGAGAGAGGAGTGTGGAAGTGGCCGGTGGGAAGGACAGCTGCAGTAGTCAAGGTTAAACTGCAGCAGTCAAAGCAAACCAGCAAAACAACCTGATTATGTCTTACATTACTGTGGACGGCTTCTTATGCAAGTACACGCTACTGCTGCAGTGATTTGCACACAGAGTCATTAATGGAAATGCAGTTGACATCACATCATTTTTTCTTATAAACAAATATGCACTAAGACACCCGATAATGTCTGCATGATGCATGTAAGCCTTACTGCCAGACTGCAGAACACAGCCTTTAATACCTCACAGGACCACAAGAGAAAAAAGGCACACAGACACAACTGTAAATAATGGTGTTGCTGCAAGGGCACACCATGAGGATAAATGTAATAAAAGGTGTAGTGGTTTGGTTAGTAAGTAAAAGAAATAGTCCGAGAAATGATTATGTAATAGGTTAAGATGCATGGTTAAGCTACTAATGTGCATTCAGTCTGAGAACATGCTGTGCTCAGACATGGAAAGAGCTGGAAAAACTCCACTGCTCTGCCTAATGAAAAGTGTGTGGGTGATTCAGAGACAGCAGCCTTGGCAATGTCAACAATCCTATGCTAGACTGTTGTTTCTGATTTAAAGCTCTTTCTCTGGTTCAGGTCTTCAATCTGTGAGGTACCCGATTATGGTGGCCTATTCATTCACTGTACTCACAGTAACTGGCTCTGCTGTCCAGGCAAGTCTTCTACTAGATTTTGGAGAATTGTTGTGTGCATGATCGCATTCAGTGACAAGAGCATTTGTGAGGTCAGGATGTTGCATGATCACCACTCCAAACTCCCAAACTCAACTTTTCCTGAAAATTCTGGATGGAGCACCATCATTCCAGACAGCCGTTTCACAGCTTACAGCAGAGGGGCTTCATATAAAGTACATCCAGAAAGTATTCCGTGCTTCACTTTCTCCACATTTGGTTATATTACAGACAATGTCCCACAATGAAAGTGAGAAACATTTATTAAAAATTAAACACTAAATTAATAACAACAACCCTAAGCACACAGCCAAGATCACAAAGGAGTGGCTTCGGAACAACTATGTGAATGTCCTTGAGAAGCCCAGTCAGAGCCCAGACTTGCCCCTGTTTGAACATCTTTTGTTCAATACTTTGAAGCACCTTTGGCAGCAATTACAGCCTCAAGTCTTTTTGAGTATGATGCTACAAGCTTGGCACCTGTTTTTGGGAGGTTTCTCCCATTCTTCTTTGCAGAACCTCTCAAGCTTCATCAATTGTATGGGAAGCATCAGTGATCAGCCACACATATATATACATATACATATATACACACACAGACTTCAGATTTGTGTGCTTATACAACTGAGCATGTGTACACAAAGACAGCAGAGACAGACATCTGTCAAACGCACCTCGCTGGTGCGGAAGATGGTTCGATACTGGTACTGGTCCTTCAGATCTTTGGTGTCATCTAGTTTCTCCCGGCGAATACTCAGAGCCACCGGTCCCAACTTTTCATCTGTCCCAAAGTAGTTGCAGTGCTCTGCATGGAGGGAGGGGGGGAGAGAGAGAGAGAGAGAGAGAGAGAGAGAGAGAGAGAGAGAGAGAGACTTTAGTTAAGACCAACATTAAACTTGAGAAGGTCACGTTTGGTTGAATGCCATTAGTTAATGTCCGGCATTCTGAGAGCATTCCAGTCCGATTCAACACTGTTGACAAAGTGCTCAGTGAAAGAGCACTCACTGACCTTGAGTGGGAAAAAACACACACACACACACACACACACACACACACACACACACACACACACACACACACTTACTTCCTATATCTCCTACGTGTACCAGGGTCAGAGTGATACTGTCTGGTAATTTATTTATTTAGTTATTTATGGTCAACTGTGGGTCAAGGGTATTTCGTCACTTTCCTATTATTCTAGGAAGGCTTTACACCTCTAGAACACTGCTCAACTCTGTGAGCATCGGACTGCATTCAGCCTCTCAACAGCGGCATTAAGGTCACGTATTGATGTTGAGTGACTGACACTCCACCTCATCTCAAAGGTACTGTATGGAGTTCCACCACTCCAGAAAATGCAGATCAACGTTCAGTGTAAAAGAGTGTGTTGGACAGCTATAAATTATTCTTATTTTCATTACTTTTCCTTATTGACACACAAACAGATATAACGGTCATTGTTTAAGAGCTCTATATACGGACAGCTTTTGTGCTGTTTTCAATGAACCAATAGAAATGCTCCAAAATGACATGTAATAAAATCATTTTTAACTTCTACTTTCTTCTTCTGAGAAGTGGCAATTTTGGAGATCCCCCCCCCGCGCTACATAGCATCACTTGTGAATCATTTCCTTCATCTTTCATCCAGGGTTTCTACTGCAGGATATGGGTTCTGCTAATATGGAAGAAGTATTGAAACAGCAGGAAACTGAGCCGCGTGGGCAGATATGGTTTACTTCATTAAGCCAGAGGACATGAAGGAGACTGTACTGCTTACATGGCTGTGAGATAAGTCAGTACCATTATGTGGCTGGTACAAGCACACACAATCGCAAACCAAACACACACACACATAAACATGCACACACCTTTTAATACATCTCAGCTGACTAACAGGAAACACCATCATTTAAACAGGTGCAGCAAAGTGGGATCGTTAAGCAAGTGCAATCAGGTGAACGGCCCCAGTCAGCAGAAATCCGTACCAGTGGAAGGAAGCAAACGTTCAGTGTTACTGTAAATAATTCAGAGTAAATCATTAGGTAATCTATAAGATCATTAACTGACGATGGTTAAAAGATGATTAACACTCAAATTAATTAAGGGGATTGGGAGGGATTTTTTATTTGAAGCCCACCATAATGACAGAAGTAGTGGGACACCTGCCCACACATACACTGAGTGAGTATAAATAAAGTAGATTTGTTAGAAGGGGTGTCCACAAACATTTGCACATAGTGTAGTAAAAATCTAAAAGGTGCCTGAGAAACAGTACAGAGAACGTTAACTCTATTGTAATCATATCTATTACATTAAAAATCATTCATAATTCTACAGAAACTGGAAGTATGTAGATTGACTGGATCTCTGGAGTTCATGGTTAACTCAAAAAGTAAGGATGACTAGATAACTGGGTCAGAGCATCTCCAAACATAAGGGGAGGTCTTACCGTGTGTTACAGTGGTCATTTCTTAACAAAAGTGCTCCGAAAAAACGTTCAACCAGTACACTGGTGATGGACCAGTCATGGACACCAAAGACTCACTGCTGATCTATGGAGACCTCAACCTCACAGTTGTACAGGTCTTCAGAGGTTTCCTTGAATCTGTATCTTGATGGGTCAGCGGTGTTCTGGCACAAGCAGGACCTACACAACATTAGGCTGCTATTCTGTAATGTTATGGCTGGTCAGCAGATGTTGGAAGCTCGAAAAGAGCTGATGTTTTAGTGTGAACTGAACTGAACTGACCAGGTAACCTTTAAAGAGTATCCCGTAAAACGCTGTCCGGTCTAGTCCTACTTTTGACCATTTTTATTTTCAATGTATTTGTATGTACTGTATAGAAACGTCCATCACCTTTTAGATTTGCAGCTTCATAAGGAACATTCAAACCCGTCTAAGCTGATCAACTACATTTGGCTTTATAGAGGAAACTGCGAGGTTGATTTTCATTGAACCACCTCTTTCAAAGTCACTGCGAGTTGCTGTTGCTCATTGGCATTCTGCTCCACTGTTACTGTCCACACATTTATGTGGCACACAGCCCAGGCAAGGGAGGCTAAAGGCCCTTGCAGTACAGCATGCAGCAGAGATGTATTTCTGGAATGTTAACCGTTATGCACCCGACTCCACGCCGATAAACACTGACAACTAATTAGGAGGGAGACTTTCGGAGCACTCTGCCTCAGCAGGGCTCTGGCTAATGTAGCTAAAAGGTGACAATTAAGTTATTTTTAGAGTGTGTGGTTGGGAGAGGGGAAGTTTACACCACTGGCATTTTGAGAAGCAAGACCTTTAGATAGATTAACATTTGGGAGGCAGATGTATGCCATGTTTGGGAGTAGAGCCCTGACTGCTATTACACTGAATGTGGCTGCGGGTTGACAGAGGACACTGCAAATAACAGAGGCAACCTTAAAGAATACATTTCCTGTAAGCCAGTGGAAGCTTAGCTAAAATGGACGAACAACTTTAAAGTGTGTTTGAAGATCCCAATTAAAAAACAGACTGAGATACAGGAAATATCCCTACTACCTTTCCCGTGGAAGTGTTCGCGGTAATATCTGGCACCCAGATCCACGTGCTCTATGCAGTGCTGCTGTAGTCTCTCCAGTCGTGAGGCCTGCTCTTCTGGCCCAACTTCCAGTATGGATATGCTGGCATTGGTGCAGCGAGGCTTGAGCCTGGTGTCGGCCCCAGTGCCAGCCCCCCGCTCGGCCCACGAGCTCAGGAAGCTGACATTGCGCTCTCCGTAACTTCCAGTCTCGTTCAGAAAGTTGGGGCAACTGAGCAGCAGCTGACCAGTACTTATGCTGCCTGGGTCAGAAACCTCTGGGCACGGAGCACCAGACCCATCCATAAGGTCCCTGCAGCTCAGATCGTCTGTGCTGGAGAAGCTGGGTTCAACTCCTCCTAAAGCCAAGGCTCGTGACACTGCTAGTGAAACCGCAGTGGCTGAGGAGGCAGCAGACGCACCAGTAGCAGTGTTGCGCCTTTGGGCTGCAGAACTGCGCTGAGCAGCTGCTTCATGTAAGTCAAACAAGATGCTCTGGGCATCATAGTGCGCAAAGCTACGTACACAAAGCCAAGGTTTCAGAGCAGACATGTCCACGGGTCGTCCTGTATCCTCAGTGTCACCCCGTGAGGCCTCAGTGTCAGCCCGGCTAGAACCACGGAGCTTCCGGAAAAGAGATGATGTGCCCAGGGATGACTCTGTGCCACCACTTTTCTTGCGCACACGGCTCTCTGGACGATCCTCAGGGCGAGGACTAGAAAAGGCCATGTCGGGTGAGGTTCGTGTCACCTCAGGCGAGGTTTGACCTTTCAGCAGCTCCCCCAGCCTGGCAGGGGCGACACTGCGCTGGTCCGGCCTCCTCTCCTGCTGGAACTGGCTCAGCATATCGAAGAAGCTCTCCTCGGGCACAGCTTGTACATCTATAGATGAGGTGCTTCCATACTCGCGGAACAGGAGGCGACTTTCAATCTCTGCCTCGTCTTGTTCACTCAGGGTGATCTCACTGTTGGAACGTTGCCGAAGTGGTGCAAAACCTAGTGCTCGGAGCCTCAAGGGGGAACCCGGGACATCCCTTAGGCTCCGCCCCCCACCCAGAAACTCTGCATCCTTACTGCGGTGCATGTTTGCCATGCCCCCTCGGATTAGCCCTGTCTCCCCATTGCTGCCACTCTCAGAGTTGCCATTTTCCAGCAAAGACTCCCGGGATTGTTCCCTCCTTGGTGGCCAGTCAGCGATACGCGCACGGACCCCCATCTTGGGCACAGAGATGCGGGACAGTGAGGGCTCGGCTGGGGAAGTGTGACCATTGTGGAGTGGCAGGCGGAGAGATGGGAGGGGCTGGGACAGTGGTCCGGGGTCTCTGTAAACGTTCATGGTGCCCGGGGCAGTATCATCAGGACTGGACCATAGGAGAAGGGCAGGGGGTGCAGGGGACAGGGCATCCCGAGCTGGTAGGGGCAGAACCCCAGCAGGAGAAAGAGGCAGGGCAGGGCTCCACACTTGGGTTTATTCCTCTGCCTCCTATGTGCATGTCTTATTTGGAGGGGCTGGGCCACAGGACCACTTCTTCCTCAGCAGACCTCTATCAATCACAGTGAAATGGCAAAGGGAAAAGATCACTCTTGGCACAGACCTGCAAAGAGGCACAGAGACACAGAATTTAGTTAAACATCTTCACAAATACACCATTGTATTTTTCACCCGCTGTTTTTACACACTGTGGCTTTATGGCAAGGCTATAAACAGCATTTTACAGCACTTTTGGTGAGCAAAAACCACAGCACAGATCAGTCTCTCAGCATCAATCGCTTGAGGAGATGCCTGACCATTAATAACTTTAGATTCTGCAATTTTCAGTAATTCTTTTCTTCATTTAGACGAAGACACTGGTATGTCACCTGCACACCACAACACAACTGGGCCTAGTACAGAGGCCTGTTGTCCACCATAAAGATACCATACTCTCCATACCCTCTAGTCACATAGACTTTCTTCCTTTTAGATAAGTTGCCAACCGTTTCAGTACACCTGCTGAGAAATCTTATTTCTAAAGCTTTATTAAATCATCATGACCAATAACTGTCAAATGTCTGAAGCACGTAAGTGGTAGACTGTATATTGAACTCGATTCTGGTGGCATGCTGCTGAAGGTAAGGGACAGAATAAAGATTGTTAGTCCTGTATTCTTGCTGAAAGACAGGTCTCTCACATACGGGTATATGATATGCTGATATTAATGTCAGCATTCCTTCTAATGCTGATACACACAAATCCACAAAACAATGTCTATTTGTCTTCTAGCCCTTCTATGCTGCAGTTAATATTGCCAGCCTTCACCTGTATGTCCTGTACTTGGTTTGTAACATGACCTTGAAAATGACAAAGGGACTACGTAAACAAAACATACATTATTATTATTATGAATGTAACGATAAAAGTTATTAATAATTATTATGAAGTTATTAAGTTATACACATTAAACACAGATTCTGAATCGCATATAAAATCTAATAAAACCTCTTGAACAGTTTGGTGTTTACAGTAATGCCCAAAACAACATGATTTTTCTGGTTGTTGTTGATACTGCATTGTGCAGATCTCCACATCGAGGTATAACTAGAAAGCTGAAAGGCTTTTTGATGAAGAGCCAGACTTCATCCACAAGCAGCAAGCTGATTGGCTCATTACGATATAAGGCAGGACTTTATCTGTAAGCAGCAATCTGACTGGCTCTTTAAGTTAAAGGACAGGGCTTTATCCATAACCAATAACTCACTTTTTGAAAGGTGTGGAAGCTTTGTTTTACAGCAGAGAAAGGTTTTTATTTGTTATTCTGTGGAGCTCCAGCTGCTGACACCAAAGACCGATGATACAATCAACACCAGACATTCAAATGAAATGCATTAATTCAAGTTTCACTCATTTAAACAATCTTCTTCTCCATAGCAGAGCTGATCTTCCCTTTAACGAGAGACCAGCTGTATGATTTTCAAACTCAAGTTACACACAGTATGAGGGAAATGAAAATCCGGTGTGGAGCTGAGTTAGGGAGCGTGAGGGATTTCGAGTGAGGACTTCTCTCAGGTATTCAGGCTAATCTCGATTCCCCTCGCTTCTCACACAGATACTATTATCACTTACAGCCTTACAACCACATGGCCTGCTCTACACATCTCCCTCACTCTCCCTTTCTTTCTCGCTCTCACACCAAGACCAGCAAATTCCAGGTGAAGGCCTCGGAGTGGAGAGTGGCTGAGAAGCAGCCTCACATTCATTGTGTAAAATGTCAGACGTTTGGTTTCCCAGTATTGTCTTCTCAGACTACATGAAGGCTGGTGTCACACACATTTAAGCAGCTGTGAAATGAGAAGCACAGGTGTCAGGCATCTTTAAAAGTAGTGGCTCTGCTGGCCGACAGGTGCAGCGGCCTTCCAGGGCCCCTCGTTCCTCAGCCTGCTGGTTAGGACAAAAGGGGTTAGGAATTTAAGCCTTCAAAAAGCCACCCTCATCCCATCGGCCCGGTGAGGCATGTGGAGGTGCAGACAGATTTAGCACCCACAAAAAAGGCGTGTCCTGGTCATGTGACAGTGGGGACAGGCAGGGCCCACACCTTAGCAAGTCGGTCAGCAGGGCACAAGGCCAAAGCACCTGTGAGTCTGACCATTAGCTGACTAAATCCAAAGCCAGATTAACAGCCAAAGCAGTAATGCTGTGAAATACATGCCAGAGACATGACTGCAGCAACACTGCAGTCACAGGGGGCTGCAAGGGTTAAACTCTGCGTCTAAAACGGACCTGTCCTATTTTTAGTGTTTTAGTATGCCATTGATAAACTGCTGATGTTTCAAATGTGTCTTTAAGGCTTAAAGTTAAGCATTTAACTGATATGCAAAATACCCAGTGCTGTTTTAGTGTGAGCTGAATCATGAAATGGACCTATTCATGATTTATATTATATTTATTATCTAAATAGTCACTAAACAAAATTAATTTTAAATCTTTTTTTCAAATCAGCCTAAATGTGCTAAAAAAAATTACACTAAAATGTTGTTCACTAAAACCGTGTACTGACAAATAGACTACTAATCTACTAATCCTAGCAATCAACGGTGTCTTGAAAGAGTACCAAAAACTGTGTGCAAAAATTAACACTAAAAACTGTCATATTGTTATACTAAAAACATTTACTAGTGCATCTAAAAAATTAATACTGAGAAATAGGTTTATCATAATGTATTAAAAAATCAAAGTCATATTTTATATGCAGTTTTTAAGTTGATACTGTGATTAGTAATTATTTAAACTTATTTAAATGTTTATAATCTTTTGAGATGAGAGATTTGGTGTGTATGAGCTATAAGACATTAAACAAAAAACTTTTTTTAACAACAGTAAAACAAAAAAACTTGAAATGTCACATTGTGTGTAATGAATATAAAATGAGTTTATTTGGAGATACATTTGTATTTGTACTAATACTAGAGTTCTGACAATTACACTAAAAATCAGGGTACTGAAAAAGTAACTACTGAACAAGAAAACAAATTTACACTGACAAAAAAATGTACTGAGAAAAACAGACAACACTGAAGAGTACTGAATTTTTAAACTCAGCAAACCTCAGAGCATTCAGGTTCACACAGATATTCACAAAGACAAAGATTTCAACAAGACAGTTCTGATATCACTGCATGTCTGTAACATGAACTACTACTGAAAGCTGTAATCTATAACAATCCTGACTGTCAGTAAACTGACAGTAAATTTACTATGTAAACTAATTTAAGTTAAAAAAAAAAAAAAAAAAAAAAAAAAAAAAAAAGAATTTCATCACATTCCGAACAAGCTTAGCTCCCGATTATATCCCCTAATTATCCAGGTCACAAGGGCATGATCTGAGAGTGTAATATGGATATGAGTCAGATTAGATGTTGTGACGATCTGTGCTGGAAATGAAGCTAAGAATATTATGTTGGGATGACGTGTTCTTGTGCTTCCTTTTTCGTGTGAAGATGACAAAGTGATAAAATGACAAGTCGCACAGGACATGCGAGTGTGTGTGTGTGTGTCTGTGTGAGAGAGAGAGAGAGAGAGAGAGAGAGAGAGAAAGAGAGAAAGAGAGAAACAGAGAGAGAGAGAGAGAGAAACAGAGAGAGAGAGAGAGAGAGAGAGAGGAGAGAGAGAGAGAGAGAGAGAGAGAGAGAGAATGAATCACAGTGACGTGCTTTAATATTACAGTCAGATCGGATCAGGCCTCGGCTCAGCTCTAGGACTATAAAAAGCTCACTCAGCATCAACTGTTCCCTCCACTTAACTTCTCCATCTCCCTTTTTTTGTCTTCCCCTTCATCTCTTTCTCCTCCCTTCATCTGCATACATCTATCCACTCTGTACAGTGCTCTGAGCAGGTCCCTGTACTGCAGATTGGTGATGAGGCGATGAAAGAAGAACTCTTCAGTCATCTCTCAAAAACGCCTCACACTTGCAGTAGCAGGTTAAAACACTTCAAATGTGTCTGATGACAGATACAGCCCTCCACTATCTCTCCAGCTTCCCAACACAAACACACACTTGCACAAACAAAGTACTGTACAGCTACTCCGTATCATCAGGCTTGGTTAAATCAGAAATTAACACTGAGCATTAGCACTGTCTATGGGATTTCTGTTACTGTTTTAAAAAATGAGGACTGGCAAAATAATAACAATAACAATAATAACAATAATAATAATAACAACTGAGCAAGACTTTATACTAAGCTGACAGGTTTGTTTGAGCCCTATTTGGATGGTACTGCTTTTACCAGGGAGGTGCAGTAATGTAATCTTAATATTACTACAGGACATCTGGACAATTTGACTGATTTATACAAGATTGTCTTGGACACCTTCTTAATGTATTAGAGGATGATAACCAATCGCACAACCCACTAGTAATTGTGACAATTGTTTAATTTAGTTTCAAATATCTACACTAGGTTCAATGAGGATGGTTCAACAGTGTTCCATTTCCACACGAGGTATGAACCAGCCTATATGCAACCACAAATCCTCAAAAGCAGCCTCAACATCTGGCTGTTTTATATGCAATTTTGGCTGCATCAACAGATTGAATAACCTGAAGGTATCTGTGTCACACATCGTGTAACTAAAGGCCTTGCCAAGTGTCTCAGTACAGAGAAATCCTGCAAAATACCTACTGAACATGTCAATTTGCTTGGAGGTTACTTTCACAGCTCATTTAGAAGAAGATAAAAGACAAATGGTGCATTTGGACAGGACTCTGAAGCTTGTAGATATTGCCCATATTTAACCAACTCCCCAAGTCAAAATGGAATGTCCAAGTATCAGCAGACATCTAGCACACTAACCATAGATAATGCTGATCTGACTGTATGTAATGATGTAATTTCTCGCAAAATATCATGCTCCCTGTAGAGAAGCACTGCCATTAAAATACAACCCTCTGGAGCAAATAAACACTAATCTATTGGTACCATGCCTAATGCAATGCACGGGACAGGGGGGAATAAAGTCTCCCAGCCTTGAGCTGTGGAGAAGTGGAACTGTGTCCTCTGGAATGATGAAACATGGAGAGAGGAGATGCAGCAATGCTCTAAAAAAGTAGTATAAAGCCTTCCCAGGACAGCAGAGACCGTTTCTCCTAGCAGAACAAACTCTTATCACCCTTGATTTCTGAAGAAACCAGCCAAACAAAACAGATACAGTACAGTAACTGAAAATAAACATTGAAAAACACAGCAAAAACACCACTAATGAGACTGCTATCAAATTATAGCAGAGAGCTAATGGTACAAGACTAGAAGCTCCCATCATACTGCACTCAGTACTAATAATGTGGTCAAACATGTCCATTAGTGGGCTACTGGCTGACAGTTTACAAACCACCTTCAGTCAGTCTAACAGTCAGTTACTTAATGGTTTATTGATGAAAAGAACCCAGAACACACAAGGCCAATATGTTTTGTTTAAAGTAACTAAAGTGGAATTTGGTCATTATGCTGACTGTAGTCAATGTTTATTGTCTGAAGTTTGCTTGTTCAGTTTTGTGTTGGAGTGTGGATGTTAATGTAGCACTGGAAACTAATCTGCATGTCAGCAACATGTCTAAATCAACACTGACTTTCCCCAAATTGTTAATAACTCCACAATAGATTTTGCATGTGCATTCTGAAACAGAAAACGCTCAACATGTTATGCTTTGAAAGATAGCATTAGAATTGTTTTGCTTTTTGCTAATTAAATATTAGTCTATGTTTCAGTTTAACTGTCTGACACAGTGTCAGAAACTACATGAACTGCCTTTTCCAAATTACACTATGAACTTTTTAATATTTTCATTAGTGTGTTAGGCTGCTGCTTAGAGGAGCCCATGGCAACTCAATACTGGGACAATTTGCGAGGAGACGAGTATTTATAAAGATTCGACATTTGCTTCAACTGTTTTTTTCTAACAACGTCTTCAAAACAAGTCTCGGCCCTAACAAGCAAATTAAGTTCAGAGACCTCTGAGGTAAAAGCTCTCTGAGAGCTCAAATCTCTTGATATAGTCAGCCATACAATGTCAGAATCTACATAAACAAGTCTATAACACATCTCAACACCTTTAAATGTGACTATCAGAAGCCACGTGACCACCTTTAGACACAATTTAAACAATCTACATAAAGCTACAGTTCACGCCAACTTGTGCACATTAGCGGGAACTAAAGAAGACCATGTTTTTAGACTTTAGTGCCACATAAGTCGATTAGACGATTACAGTCTGCATGATGATGACTTCACAGCCTGGCCTCAGAGCTACAGCGTAAAACTAAAGAAGCAAACTTCGCACCAAACATGCCTTGGCTGATTGACTACATCTGACATCAGTGGCAGAACAGTGTACATACATTTAAACTCTAAAATGTTACTGACAGGCTTGTAAGCCAACAACAACAATGTGCTTCAGACGGTCACTTAAGGCAGTGTCTCGTTATCTTTGTTTTGGGGGTTGTGACCTCTACCAAGGCAGGGGGGGGGCTGAGTCCATAAAGCTCTTCCTGCTGGATTTGGCTGTGACGTTACATCCCATCACTCCCAGCACCCGCGGCTGATTACAACAACAGCTGCAGAGAGAGGAAGAAAGGGCCCTTTCTCCTTCTCTCGCTCTCTTTTCTGTCTTTCTCACACTCACTCATTCACTCACTCACTCCCTCTGCCTTTCCTCTGAGTGTTTGAGGAACTTCTGAGGGGGAGTGCTGAGCAAGTTTGCCTTTAAGTGAAAGAAAAAAAAAAAAAAGACAAAAAAAGACAAGTAAACATAGTTTCTTCATTAGCCCAAATGTAACCAGTCAGTTTGGTGTCTCAGGTTGGCTTCTTTAGTCCTTCACTGAAGTAATGAGGCTCATTAAGCCAAGTAGTAATGAGCACTTCAGAGCACCATGCAATTAGTGTCTCAGGTGCCTCAAACCATGTCGAGTTTTTAAAGGAATGACTCAGCGAAAAAAAACAAAACAAAAAAAAAAACAAGAAAAAATAATTTTAACTGATCGACTCCTGACGATGTAGTGAAGTTAGAATTGAAATTTTGCTCCTCTAGTGTAGCAAAGGTGCTGAGAGTCAATCATTTCCATTAATTCATGCTACACACTTCTCTCAACCTGCTCAGACTTCCTCCAATAATAACAACTGTTTCCAATAACGTCACACACATTCATAGATGTGATTTAATACACTGTGAGACTTAACGCTTCAAAACTTGCACCTTAAAACTAGAAATAGTCATTTTTCTAGTAATAGTAAGAATCCAGCAAATGCATAGTTTAGAAGTCATGCTGTGTCCTAAACCAGATATTTGCAACTTTAACACCAGAAGCAATGAGAGAAACACGTAAGCAGGTTTTTACTCGTCACTTTAAGTGCTTATAATCAACATTTGCCTCATAGCTCCAGCATAAACTAAAAAGATAAACACATGCCACACACTTCTCTTAACCTACTCCAACGGCATCTAGCTTTTAAATAATGTCACACAAATCTGAAGATGTGATTTTAGACACTGTGTGACATTTTAGATTATGGATTTTTAGGGATTCAAGACAGAAATGGTAAGAATCCAGCAAACACAAGTCATGCCATGTTCTTAACCACATATTTTCAACTTTAAGGCCAGAAACAATTTGAGATAAACATGAGTTTTTACAAAAAAAAAGAATTTGAGTGACTAGTCACTTCTAGTGCTTATGACCAACATTAGTCTCACAGCTCTAGCACTAAACTAAAGGAGCAAAATCTAGACACTAAACATGTATCAACTTCATCAACTTCATTTGCATTTAATAAATCAGATGCTTCACGAAACTGGTCCGTGATGGTATCTGTAACTGACTTGCTTCTGACAAACATTCAGCACAACTCTAGGTATGTTTCTCGCCAACCCTTAGTGTTCAGTCTTACCCTCAACCTTACATATGAAAAGGCTTCAGAAAGAGCTTTAAATCCTCACCTAGTAATTAGTTCAGTCTCTGATTCAGCCACTTCAAAACGTGACCACACGCAGAACACACGACACTAATGATGGCAATTACACTCGCTTACTCATGTCCGACAGCTGCAAGGTGGAAGATGACAAGTTCATACGATAATGCACTAACACACCTGATCCTCAAGGTTACAAACCCAACACATTTCACCAAAGGAAACTTTATACAGTCCACAACAGAAACTTACTGCTCATTCCAAGCACTGCTATGCATGAAGTCAATACTGTAGTGCATCACCAACACCAGTATAAACAATACATCATAGCACTGGCAGCAGATAGTACAGGGTCCTGCTTGTGACTCAATTCAAAGGCAAGTCTATCATTTCAGCTCCTGATCAGGCCTGCTCTACAACCCCTAAAGATCTTAGACCTTAATGAGCTTGTTCACAGACATTGTTAGAAGTCCAGGTGATTAATACTATTACTACTTAATAATCCTCAAACCTTTAACCAACACTGAGCAACCATAGTGCTCTGAACATTAATATATATATAATATGACAGACAGACAAACACAGAGAGAGAGAGAGATAGATAGATAGATAGATAGATAGATAGATGGATAGATGGATAGATGGATAGATAGATATCTTTGTCCTGCATTGTGGGCATGAATGATCGTGGAACAGTGCACCACCACTCCAGACTCTGCTAAATATTTCCACCATATGTCTTTTGCAGTCAAACATAGGTTTTAATATGCCTATATATTATTTTTTGAGCTTTGGTTTTTGACCTAAACCTGACCATTGCCATTACTATTAACTGCTATTAAAGTTTGAGATGTTGGTAAAAGTTATGAGCTCAAATCTCTTGGGGTGTGTAAATTTTGGATGACTCCCTTTTCCCACCCATGTACACAACATTTTTTGTTTCTCAAAAGTTTCTGCAGCTTAGTTTTAAAAGTAGAATACATAACTGTGTTTGCGTACCATAATCAATCTCTTTTTTTAGCAAAATAACATTCAGGTGTCCGTGGAATGTGCCCTTTAATATAAGGATGAGTGATTATGGTAATATGTAATACAGTGAGCAACACTAAAAGCCTCTCTCACTTCTAACAGCACATATTTATGTAAGAATTAATGAAAACAGCCTTTTCACTCCCCTCACTCCCACAATTCCAGGACCAGTGGAATCAAAAATTCCACGGTGGTCTACATGACAGCTACAGTAATGGAGCAATGACAGATGTTCCTAGACAACGTATGAGAGCAGTGGTTTCCAAAAAAAAGATTTATCTGGGGGTTTGAAAGCTTAACTGGTTGTCTATTGGGAAGCTACAGAGGAGTGTTAAGTTTCTCTACACCCAAGCTATTGGCGAGGATGTGCGCTGTACTATTGAAAATGATGGGAAACTATTTTAAAGGAATTCTGCAGTTTTTCCATCCAACTAACCTCTATCTGCTGCATCTGTTGCATATTGTAATGTCCACAGTCAAAAAATCAGGTGAAAACCTGATGGTTTTCAAATGGACATTTAATATTTAATCAAAGAATATGAATTACCCATAAAACTGAACCATGTTATATGTAAAACGTAATTAATTAAAATAAAATACAGCGAGGAAAAAGTTAACACACCTAACCACGTATTACTTCTTCAAATGCAAAAAATTACAATCAGGTGCATCACATCAGCTACAAATGATTAGATCATTAGAGAGGACTTCGACTGTCTTATTTAAACCTTACATTACACATTAGCTTTGTTTGCACTTGATTGTTGAAGTGAGTGGGATCAGCATGAGATCCAAAGAGCTCTGTGAGAAAGAAAGTGGTAGCTGCAGATGAATCTGGTAGGTTATATAAAAAGGTCTCAAAATAATTAGAAATCCTCCTAGAAGTCATTCCACTGTCCAGAATGATTTACAAGTGAAGAGCATATAAAATGAGTGCAGATATGGTCAGTTCAGGCCATCCGAGCAAGTTCAGCCCAAGAGTAGAGTGCAAGATGTGTAACGAAGACCTCAACAATCCTGGACCACACAGGTAGCTCTCACCAAATCACAACTACAAATCAGAAGAAGTTTGATTTTCAAGAACAGGATTTCCTAAATGTTCTAACTTCTAATTCCAATAGAATCCTAATTTTGTTCTTTGACCAAGTACAAAGACATTTTTTATCAAAAAATCCCATCCCAGAGATCAGGTGTTGCTCTGCAATACACGGTTCACCTGAAAACTCCAGCCGTTCCCTTTCACCACTCCACATATAAACAACTCATATTTCATGAGCTAACGTCAGTCGTGTTGAGTCCCGTTGCAGACCTTTAGAAGCTGCAGATTTATCCTGTCAGCTACAGCAAGAATCACAAACTTCCCAAAAATAGCTCCACTCATGCGTTTTTTATCACCACAGGTCTCAGATTAAATGCTCAAGCGATGCAGATTTCACTCTCTGGAAAACAGAAAGTTCGGCTGACGTCTGTGCTGAATTCTCAAAAAGTTGAGAAGGAAATATATCTGTTCTCTGAAGTGATTAAACCTGAAACACCACCTTTATCCTCCAGGCTCCCCAAACAGCCCCCCCTCCAACCCCCAACACACACACTACAGGCTCAGGCCTGTCTCGCTCAGGCCGGAGAATAACACGGAAATCACACAGAAAACCAAAATAACATCTCAGCAGACAAAACAAAACAGGTCAGCGTGCACACACACGCACACACACACACACACACACACACGCAAGCAAACCACCAACAAAGTCACAAACTAAAAAGAATGACATTTTTAGGTGGTGTGTGTTTGTGTGTGCTTGTGGCTTTGGATCCTGTACAAATGAATAAAACACATGGGAAATATTACAAGTACACAACTGTTATTTATTCATACAGGTTTTAAGTAACTGTAGAGCATTTTTATTGGTACACTCATCATGCAAAGTAGTGCCGCAGTATGGCGTCGGAGACTAACGCAACATGCCAGATGTCTCTGCATAGAGAGTTATAGGGGTTTCTAATGATGTACTCTGACAATCCATCACATGCAGCTTGAACACAGTATTCTATCAGCGTAGCTGCCATGTTTGCAGTAGGGGTAGGAGCTGCCAGTACGTCCAAAGCATCCCACACATTTTCAATCAGGGACAGTTTGGAGATGCAGCTGCTGGAATAGCACACTCACTGGTCGTCTCCACCATCATCACTGCAGACTCCAGGAGAGGCACAGAGCACTGCCTTTGGTAACCCTGATGTGGTGTTAAGGGCAGCCGTCGGAATGCGTGTGTGTGCTCCGTGTACGATCGTGTATTTTTATATTCTACTGACGCGAGGATAAGTTGCATGCCTATATAACGTCCCTGTGATGCCAAAAAAAGAAGAAATAAAAATACTGCGAAACTGATAAATAGCATGATACTCATTTTTGGCAAGGACATCCTGCCCTAAAACGTAATAAATATATTATACATTAATATTTTATATAACACCTATATGACACCACGTCCCAACACTGCTGTCTGTGTACAGTATATGTGAGAAAGGTGTTGGTATGCGCTCATGAACACTTGCCTCACTGAAGGGGAATCCCCAAAACTAGTTCTGGTAGCTGTTTGGTGGTTTTTCTAGTAAACCTCACCTTGATCTTCTCTCCATCTGCTTCACGGTTTGAACAATTACACTTTGAAGTAAACACGAAGCTATCCAACATCAACAGAACAAATATTCTGGCCTGTGAGGGGGAGATATTGCCTGGCTTTGTTTGAGGTTAAAATACCTGGGACAGCATTAAACTCCAGGGAAAGATGTCTGTTTCGGTTTGGGCTGATGGGATTACACAGCTGTGGGCTCGGGAGATTTACCTGCCACCATATGGAGGGCTAATAAGACTACAGCGATATTAAGCTATAATCTTTCATAGCCTACCATTGTCAAAGTCACTCCACCACTGTACATGTAGCAACTCGAGACTGTAGCTCACCTGCTGATGCACAGTTGGCGTGGAGTTATGTTCCACCTACAAGCGACACTGCTATCCATGACGTGCCTGTAGCAGCACCACACACAACAATGTCAGTGCGGATAATAGCCCACCAACCAAACAGCATTTGGAGAACAGTGGTCCTGAGGTCAGAAAGTGACCATTGATGAACAGAACAGCTGAGAAATTGGGTAGAAACAGACGGGCTTCGGTAGAAACCACAGAACGTTCAATAATAGGAGCTCAACAATGTTTCTTCAAGTGTGTGCTTAAATCAGGGAGTTTGCCTCCCCTTGCTTATTAAAAAAGGCTCTACACCAAATGAACTTGTTGGAACATAGCTGGATTTGATTGCATTCAGCCATAAGAGCATTCTGTCAGAGCACGAGTTCATGTACTGATGTTGGACGATTAATTGGGGAGCTATGCTGATCCACAGCCCAATTGTGGGGGCTTTTATACTCCTCTAATGGACAAAAAGCAGTGAAATTCTGTTGGCCCATTCTACAGGCAGTGCCGTTCGCAGTAATTACACTTTATTAATTAAGGAAGACTCCCTCTCTCCCTTTACCTGCAGTAAGTGTGTTGTGGGTTAGGCTGAATTTCCTGTAAAGGTGCTGATTAAATGAAGTGGAGGTACAGGAAGTGATCTGTGCCACAGGAGCTGTGTGTGTATGGATAGGCCCACCGGAAGGAGGCATTAACACAGCCACCTGCTACTGTGGAAAGGTGCACACTGAATGCTCTTTGTACTCTTAAATGTAAAATATTTGCTGAGATAATAAACATCAGAAAATATGACAGGTATCTGCTGGTACCTGCTGCTATAGCAACACACTGCTGAACACGGCACTAGAGAGATCAGAGAGATTAGCCTGTTATTACAGAGCACATTTACATTACAGAACGACAGAGAGAGAGAGAGAGAGAGAGCGAGAGAGAGAGAGAGAGAGAGAGAGAGAGAGAACAATCACGATGATAGTGATGCAACTGAGACAATATCAGGTCAAATACCAAGAATGAGAAAGAGAAAGAGTCTGACAATAGAGAGAAACAGATACATAGAGATAGAGAGACACAAGTGTAGATTGAGCAACAGAAAAATTGGGGAAAGAGATCCAGACACAAAAAGAGTGAGACTATGAGATTGAGAGCTACATAGAAATACAGAGAAAGAGAGATACACAAAGAGAGAGAGGGGGGGCACAGAGATAGTGGTAGAGAGATACAAAGTAAGAGATACTGAGAGAATGTGAGGGATACAGAGATATAGAAAGAGTGGGAGAGAGATACAGAGAGAGAGAGAGAGAGAGAGAGAGAGAGAGAGAGAGAGAGAGAGAGATACAAAAACAGAGAGAAAGTGGGAGAGTGAGAGATACATAGAGAGAATGAGAAAAGTAAAAACCTTTAAATTAAGATTTAAAAAGCTTCCTGATCCTGAAAATTTTGCCTACCTTCTCAGTGAACACACAGAGTGCGGTTCTCTGGAAGCGCTGTACGTTCACGCCGGTCACAGTCGGAAGGACAGTGAGTGACCAGGCCATGTCATTTCACGATCGAGAGGGAAAAGTCTTATTGGAGGCATTAGTGAGTTTACTGAACACACAGTGGTGTGATATAACATCCGTGTGTAGAATAACAGTGGACACTCTGTGTGTGTGTGTGTGTGTGTGTGTGTGTGTGTGTGTGTGTGTGTGTGTGTGTGTGTGTGTGTGTGTGTGTGTGTGTGTGTCAGACATTACCCTCAGGCACCTCCACACTGTCTCCTCAGACAATAGAGTTGCACAGTGTTTGATGAGTGTGAGCTGACAGCTGCTGCCCGTGCGTCCCTAATACAGTTTATACACACACACACACACACACACACACACAGAAAGCTCATACATGCGGAAAAGATTAAGCTGTGTAATGTACAAGGGACACATATAAAGAATGTGTCCCCCTCTCTGTCACACACACAAACACAATGCAATGGCTAGAGGGAACACACACACACACACACACACACAAACACACACACACACACACACACACACACACACACACACACACACACACACACACACACCCTGATACAGCCCATCCATCAATACTGATCAGTTTAAGATCTATGCGCTTCACTGAGTGTTCTGTTTGTTCTATTAGTTGCTGATGTCCAGACCACATGGACAAAAGGACTTTGATACCTACAGAGATTTTCTGATTTCATGAAATATCGTCAAATTCACAGGCAGGCAGGAGTGTGCCCCTTGCAGCTCTATTTGCAGGTGTGCAGCCTGCAGGCACCTGAGTCAGCAGAACACTGGGCTACCTTGATGCACTGCTCTCCCCCAGAGCTCACTGGACTGCCCATTCACTTTGTCTCCACTGGATCATGGTGGACCTGTCCTCCTGTCTGTCCGGTCCTAGCTGCCTCTGCTGTAGTGCCATAATGATTTCACATGCATGTAATGAACCTTTAAAATCTCTCTCATCAATCTAAGAACGACAGATCAGTAAACATAGAATCTCTACCTCTTTGACCCACTCTCATCACCTGACAAATGCTGTGGGGGTGTGACACTGTCTTGTTGGCAGGTTATTATTCATGGTGCCCTACCAGAAAAAGAAGAGACAGATGCTTCAAACACATTCTCCAACACAGCTGATCAAAATCTGAACCGCTCTTTCAGACCATCAAGAGCAAGACAGGACAATATATGTTAGACTGCACTTACTGGTCCATACTACCATTATACTGGGAACGTAATATGTCTTGAAATATATTAAAAATGCATTAGAGAATCCTTAACATAGCACAGACAAAGATAGGCCCGCATGAGTTATTAACCGTGGTGGAGAGAGATGTCTTCTTTGATCCTCATTTCCCTCTCAGTGTTACTCTCCTGCTTTGGGGACAAATTTCTGTGTATTAAATGGATGAAAGAACATAATGTAATATTGAAAACAGTGGTAGCCTGTTCAAACCCAGGTCCGATTAGTTCAGGTTTATAGATAACAGTGTTAGTGATGCAGGCAGAATACCACAAGCATGTCTATGAGAGATTCCTGACCACTTCCACATGATTGGAGAGTGAATGATGGTTTAGGTCTGCTTATTGGTAGGTGATCACGCCAGAACAGAAATGAAAGAACCACGCCTCTCACACCAGAACACATGACTCACTTTTGATCTGAGGCTACACGCCAGGTTCACACCACATGCGGTCAAATGTTCTACTCTTCACCCTACACACACCTTGATGTTTTGTTGTTGGGAATCTGTTAGTGGTCATGGTTTGTATAGTACATGATGGATCAGGAACATGTGGTCACACATTACATCACCACCAGGAGGAATCTGCAACATGAAAATGTCATGGAAAAAGTGAGAACTTGGGTACTGCCATGTACAAGACACCGTTCGCTCTAAAAGAGATGTCCAATCATATTTGTTTAGGCTGATTTGAAACCCTTTGAACCTGAGTTGTGGCACTAACGCCCGGATGCAACACACTAATGGATTTGATCATCCAGATATTTAACGTTAGGTATCTGTCAGGTGCTTGTTACGCACCACTGATCACTTGTTCTTCATTACTTTACAAACACTCTTCACAATCACACGCAACACACACTGTATGTCACAGATATTCTCTACTAAAATAACCATCCACCTGGAGGACGGCAGGTAGCACTGGGAGGTTGACCCAGGAGAGTGTCTTACTCACATACTTACACACACATTCACAAGGGGAATTTAGAGTTGCCAATTCATCTGATCTCAATGTTTTTGAAATGTGAGTGGAAACTGGAGTCCCCAGAGGAACTCTACACACACATGGAAAACTCCACCCAGATAGGGCCTTGAACCCAAGACCTCAGCACTGGGAGGTGAACCACTGGCTACTGTGCCATCCTACAGCAGCTCACATAAAACAACCTCACCAATACTGAAAAAAACAGGATCCAACCTGACGTATTTGTCATCAATCTCCAAAAACAGACAGTGACTAAAATATGAACATATGGGAACACCTATGCTTATAAAAATAGACTCCATTAAAAAGTTAGAAGCCTTTGAAAGGTTCTGACACTCCACACTTCTCAACTACAAATACGGATATTTACAGAACTAAAAGTGGTTCTTCTATGGCATTGTTCAAAGAACCATTCTGATTAAATTTAGATGTACACAAACTCTTCCCAAAAAGAAGAGTGGCTCATTTTGGGGTGTGTGAAAGGTTTTTGCATGTGCACTTTTAGTTCTTATGAGGACTCTGGCTTTTACAACTTCATGACAACACAGAACAGCCCATAATTACATGCTGTGGAATGCAGTAATTAAAAATTGTTCACCAAAGACTGGAATATCATTGACTAAATTAGAACCCTTTCTTTGAAAGATGGAAAATAAAGCAGATGCACACACGCAAGTATTCACACACTACACACACACACACAGGCACACACACACACACACACACACACAACACACACACACACACACACACACACACACACACACACACACACACAAACTTACAAGCATAACGATCTAAGTTACTTTGACAAAGGCCCAAAGTGTGATGGCTATTCTGCACCTGTTTGTCTCCACACGAATGTCTGACACGAAACTTTGTTGTGACAATGCAGCAAGTATGAGTGTCACTGCACATTAGAATAGTGCACCACAACTACAAAGTCTGCTCAATCTTCCTGAAGGCATCTGTTCAGGATCAGTTCATCTTCTACTCAGTTACCTCTACACAATAATGCACATTTTAACCAGGGGTGCCTGCAATTCTGCAAGCAGCTGTATATAGACTACATGGGCAAACATATTGGGACATCTATTCATTTTTTCTTCTGAAATCAAGAATAATAAAAGGTTTATCCCGCGTTTGTTATTTTCTCTCTAGAGTCCAAGGAAAACTTTCTAATAGGAGAATTTTGGAGACTGTTAGGATCAGTGACAAAAGCATTAGAGAGGTCAGGATGTTGGATGATCACCACACCTCATTCCCAAATTATCCCAAAGGTGTTGGCTAGAGGACAATCATTCCACTGCACTATAGTTCAATACTGGGGGACTTTACACAATTCTTGACCATGCCTGGCATTAGCCATGGTGCCAAGAATCCTATTCTATTGGCAGTAGTTCTCTACTAGATGAGATTTGAGTGCAGTTGCACATCTGTGTTAGCAATTGGTGCAGCATAAAGTAGCTGAATGAATTCATAAGGGCTGTCCACAAAAAATAGACATTGTGTGTGTGCGTGTGTGTGTGCGTCATGCTTTACATATCATTAGCAGTCCCACAGCATAGTGTGGTATGAACCTCATTGAGATGCTGTGCAGATGTACACTGTGATCCACTGTAGCAGATACAGAGCAGCCCACAGAATGAAATCCATTAACGTTACCGTGCTGCATGAATATTGTAAAAAGTGGCTGTGAGTGGCCCTCTTTCAGAGTGTCTGATTCCAATGGCTTTTGGTTAATGAATGAGACTCTTGGATATGGCCATTAACGGCACAACCTCTCAGATTGTCTTCTCCGTTTTAAAGGACGACAATGCAGATTTGCTGCTTAACTCAGATTATAATGCACATGGTGAAGTGAAGTCTTCCAGAGGCCTTAAAAGCCCTCCCGGCTAATCTTTTCCACTTACCGCTGTTCGGAATATGAGCTGCTTCTAAAAGAGGAAGTTTAAATCTACAAAAAAAATTCCACTTATCCTAAACAGAAGCTGATCCATAGTTATGAGCCATGTGCGTATAAATATATATATATATATATATATATATATATATATATATATATATATATATATATATATATATATATTAATTTTTTTTATTTTATTTTTTTATTTCTCTCTCCAAGAGAAAGAGCATTGGTGACCCTGTGACTGCTGTTTCATCCCCATGTCCAGTCTGTCCAGTCTTTCATGTGATTCTTGTCTTTTCCTGACTGCTGTGGATATCCTGCTCCAGCACGGCTTGGCAGTATTTGAGCAGGATAACTGGAAAGCTGAGAGTCTAACAGTTCGCCTGAGCAGGATTCGAGCACGATGATCACATAATTGTCTTTTGGCATCTTACATTATAGTACATTACTTTTCTTATCGTTTATACTAACATCCTTTCTTTAAACAAAAGCTCTTATTTAAGCTATAGAGCATGGGTGTCAAACTCTGGCCCGTAGTGGAATAATATTTTGCCCGCGAGGCAAAACCAAATGACTACTAGAGCTGGCCTGCCGGTATTATACAGCGCATTCACCGCTAATACTAAAAATCCCATAATGCCCTGCCGTTGTTTTGGCGCGTAAATCAGGACAGGACCCAAAAATGCCCTCTCCCCTGTAACAGTCGTCATAGCAACCTCATACAACAACTGTCAGTGTCTTACCCCTTCCCAAAGATGGCGAAAAGAGAGGCAGAAAACAGGAGCTTTATGGACAGGTGGGAGACAGAATATCTATATATATCTATATATAAGGTTCATTTGTTCAATGTTGGTCGGCGACTTTGTTCAAGTTTTAAATTTTGGCCCACTGTATATTTGAGTCTGACACCCCTGCTATAGAGCATTTAGGTTCAGGTATAGATACAAATTACAGACAAACATCTGACATTACTACGCTACATCTCACAATGTTGTTGAATTTTGTGGTGAGGATTTTCTTGTAGATAACTCTTCCCTCAAAGTCATTTTTATGCAGGTGATGCTGCACAGGAGAACAGTGCACCATCACCCTGGAGTCTGCTCAACCTTTCTAAAATCAAACTGCTTCTAAAATGTGATTATTGATTACAGAACACTTTGACAAGCCGTTTGACAAGTTTATGCTGCCCTTTTTTTTTTTTAACTAATTTATGGAATATAAGCTTTTATGATTGCAAAACTGCACCTCATCTTTCACAGACACAGAAGTGCAGAACTTTAAACCATGAAGAAAGACAGTGCTTCATCCTGGCAATTCTGCCAGAACAAAGGTTTTGCAGCCCAAAAGTATTGGCACGCTTCACAGATATCAAAAGCTATTACAGACAGACAGAAGATATATTGCAGAGTAGGGGGCAGCTATCACAGCGAGATTAGAGCCAAACCCAGCAGATCAGTGCTGAAATGAAAATCTCAGGGGCTCCTCAGGGCTGGGCTGTGCTGACTTAGTTCCAGAGCTTTACAGTGCAGCATACTTTTCCTAGACATCTGACCCCAAAAACAGCCTAAATACTGGATGTACATATTTGCTCCCTTTGATAATTGAGCTTAAGATCATTCATGGGTACAGAAATAAACTTTCAATCTCATCACTGTCCTGCTAAAACCTCACTTTCGTTTTCACTTTTTGACAGAAATGTGAATCTGACAGTTCTTTACAGTGTATCAAAAGTTTATGATGAATTGATTTCCATTGGAAGTATCCTGTAAAGTTGGTGTTTTGGAGATATGAAATCTACAGTATGATATAACGATATTAAGCACATGAGCACATGACAAGCAAGAGTGTTTTGTCTAACACAAACTCAAATTAGAACAGATAAATACAGTAAAACAAATGTTTCATTCTCAAGTTTTCATTCTCTTAAGAAGAAAGCTTGGTTCCAGATTTCTCCTGGACTCCCTCAGCCAGCACATAAATTTGTTCAATTCCATCAGCAGCACCTCGTTAAACACTTATTTACCAAACCAGGAGTATAAAATAAATAATACTAGACTCAAGTGAATCTTGAGGCTCTCAGGAAACTTTTCATTCTACTTCTCACAGAACACTGAGACATTTGCAGAGTATTGTCTGGAAATAAGGAACTTGGCTTGGAATGATACACTGGTTTTATGCGTACCATGGTTTATCATATAAATTAATTAATAGATAATTCATACTGGTTTTCATACCGTGGACATTTACTGAATACCGGTATTGAAAACAAGCACAAAGCTCTATTTTCAATGTGAAGTTATAAACAATCCATCCACTGATTAAGCTATAATGAACAGTAGTTGGACACAAAACTCAATGGATGCACAAGTGTCCCAATACTTTTATCAACAGTAAAGTGTCTATAGTAAAGTTTTTGCCAAACCAAATATAAATAAATCCTTCTGTTTGAATGTTGAAATGGCGAATTATAATATGTAAAAAAGTAGAGTATTGTGAAATACTGTATACTGTGATATTTTCCGAGCCTGTTAACATAAAAATCTCATCCTATTTGTGACTGTTTGTGAGACTTACAGCAGACAGACAGATATCACATCATCACCACGAATAGCGAGAGCAGAAAGAGTAATCAAGCCTTATTAAGAACATAATAAATTTATTAAAATAACATAAAAAACATTTATTAAAATACATGAAAATAAATGAAAAACTAAAACAGAGTGCTGTTCTGAGTATTAAGTATCTAATATGTAGTATGTATTGCTCTGTGGCCTGACACTGTATAAAAAAGTGTGTGTGTGTCTGCATGTGTGTGTGTGTGTGTGTGTGTGTGTGTGTGTGTGTGTGTGTGTGTGTGTGTAAAGCATGTATGTGCATGTTAAGGCACTGCAGGGAAGCCCAGGAAGGGGACCTACTTTCTTTTATGTTAATGAGGGGTGGAGCCAGGCTCGTCATGAGAACAAAGTGTACCGAGGTCTCAGCCCCTGGGGTGGGGTGGGGTGTGTGTGTGTGTGTGTGTGTGTGTGTGTGTGTGTGTGTGTGTGTGTGTGTGTGGTGTTTGTTTGGGGAGGGGAGGTGCATTTGGAATTCTGGGAAGGGGACTAGACTGTTACACCCTGATCTGGGTTCAGCACTTCTCAGGCAGGATTGTGGCGAGTGTATGTGGGCAGCTGATCTCCCTGATAAGATAATATACTGTTTGAGGGCCTTGAATAAAAGCAGTCATTGTGTGTTTTCAATGAATAGGACAGACTTTTAAAAGCCCAGGCTGCACTTAAAGTAGCTGTCTAACTAAACATGCTAATGTGGACACAAACGAATGGTAGCTAGTGGCCAGCAGTTTGCATGAGGTCATTCAGAGCAGGCTGACTGGAGGACACTTTAAGCATTTGAGAGGCACTGTTCCTTACATTCAGAAAACAGCCTCACTGCTGGAGGAATGCTGGGGGGGAAGAGAGATAATGTGCATAAACTAGGGCCAGGAAAGAAAAAACGAGGGCTACAGGATAGAAGGATGACTTCAGAGTTTGACCTCTTGATTTGATGTGCAAGACCCACCTCAGGCAGTGTCTGATGCATATAAACACACACATATAGACTCAGCAAACACTCACCAAAACAGCCCTGATGTGCTGTTTATTTTTACTGGGCTTAAAGGGAAACAGCGCACAGCATCCCATTCACCGCGGAGAGCGCTATCGGTGCCATCCAGGACTCAAGAGAATAGAACTCGGGTCACCTCTCAGGCATGACCAACATGACAAAGCCCATACTGCAGATATGACGCAATCTGACGTGATCATACACACACACACACACACACACACACACACACACACATGCAGATAATGTGCCTGTGTGTGCTGAAGTGTTGGCGTCAGTCAGGTTGTAGATTAGATTACGGTCTGATGTATCGCTTCACTAACGTGATCTCAGTGCCGTTCATACATCTAAATTTCTTTCAGTCATCAGATCCACACCGTTTATTCTTCATTAAACTACACTCAGCGATGACCGAATAAGTAACAGTAGTAATGGCTGTCCACTAACCAACCATTACATTAAAACCACCAACATCTTGATACAATGCTTCCTGTAAAATAGTGATACGATCCATGTATGATCTCAAAACCTACAGGATGAATCTGCTGCTAATGCCTTGTTGTCAGATACCTCAGGACACCTTGAAGAGTCTAGGTCCATGGATCGTTGAACCAGTATAGGTAGCCAATGTTACAGATGGAAATGGAAAACTCATAGTGGATACTGAAGAATTCATAGTGGATACTGAAGAATTCATAGTGCATACTGAATAACTCATAGTAGATAATGAATGATTCATAGTGGATAGTAAATAGTGCATACTGAAATCATATTGGATACTGAACAATTCATAGTAGAGACTAAATTCATAGTGCATACTGAATAACTCATAGTGGATACTGAATGATTCATAGTGCATACTGAATAACTCATAGCAGATACCAAATAATTTGTAGAGGAGAGTACATTGATAGTGCAAATTCATAGTGGATACTGAATAATTCATATTGCTAACATAATTTCTATAGATAGAATAATTCATAGTGGATACTGAACAAATCATAGTGGATACTGAGTAACTCATTGTGGATACTGAACAATTCATAGCAGTTACTGAATAATGTGTCTTAGGTAGGTAGGTAAATAAATAAATAAATAAGCAAGCCAAGGGGTTAAAGGGGATAAATGAAAAAAGGCATTGAAAACACTCATGACATCTTCAGGTACTGGTATATTTGCATCTACTCCAATAAGGCTCCTCAACCAAGACCAACTCTGAACCCTTACATGAGTCAAGAGGTCAAACCAGCATCTCCATTACTCACGATTTCCGCTGAGGAGTTTCACATCATTCATTTCCAGTTATTGAAACAGAGAGTTATTGTTCTGCCCTGACTGAACATGAGCGTTTCTTCTCCTGTTTGAAGTGCTGATGTGCTGAATGTGAATGTGCAGATAAAGTGCGAGATCCTTTTGGATGGCCGAGAACAAGATCTGCATCAAAGTGACTCAGTTTAATAATGCGCCCAGTCGAGTTCTGGGAGTTATGCAGGTTCATTGTTTTGAACTGTGCTGAGAATCTCCAGATACTCTGGGTCTGGCGGGTTCTCTCAGACACATGTTTGACCCAGAGAAAGAATGCAGGGATCCAGGCCACTTCCTCCAGCTGTCTGCCTCCAGGTCCTCAGCCAGAAAACACCAACCCTTCCTGTCCAGCGCAGGCCACGTACAGTGCTGTTCTTCACTCCTCTCCCATGACCATTCTCCACACTCTGCTATGTTCTAGGAAGGTCTCTGACACCTCTCCTACATTTAATGCAGCATTTACATTCAAGGCAGGTTATGCACTATAGGGTTCAATCATTCTGATAATCCATTCATCTATTGGCTACTTTACGTTAACAGACAAACTGATGCACTCCAGTATCACTATAACTATTACTGAGGATGCAAGATTCTTCTATCTCTGTCTACATACTCTTTTGACTCTTGGACTCAACACTGTTCTGACGCAGTCTTGACATTGTTTTGTCTTGGTCTCAACAATGTTCTACACCAGTCTTGACATTGTTTTGATCGTGACCAAACAATTTGACTGAGACAGTGTTTTGTTTGTCTCAACACTGCTCTGACTCAATATTGACATTTGTTTGTCCTAATCTTAACACTGTTTCGACTTTACTATCTCAATCTCAACACTGTCTTAGCACTGTCTCATTTTCAACACTGTTTTGACTTGGTCTTATCTCAGTTTCAGCATTTATTGACTGTCTTGTTCTGGTTTTGTCTCTGTGGGACAACTATTTTGGCCCAGTCTTGAGATTAGGACTCAAGTCTTGACAGTCTTTGAGCCATTGGTCTTGGTCTTTTTCTCAACACTGCTTTGACATTGACTCTGTCTTGTCTCGGCCTTGTCTGAACCCTGTTTTGATGTGTTGCTGTCTCAGTCTCAACACTGTTTTACTCAGATTCAAGATGATATTGACTCACTTTTTACTTTGTATTTACTCAGTCTTCACATTGTTTTGATTTGTTCTGGTCTTGGTCTCAACATTGCTTTGACCTAGTCTTGACATTGTTGTGTCCCAGTCTCAACATTGTTTGGCCTCTGATGCTTAGACAATGTTATATTAGACATTTATAAATATATATTTCAGTGAAAGCATGTTATTTACACTTAACTGTGCTGAACAAAACTGAAAGGGACATCTAAGGACCCATAAAACTCACTCAAATGAACTAAAAAAAATCCAGCATGTGTGCAGGAAGCATCTGAATGGACAGAGTACTGAAATCTTTACTCACAGGATAAAGCCTACAATTAGTAGAAACACCGCTGTGTTACACACATGACAAAATGAGCAGCTTACCCATTTGAGATGTGCAGACTGCACATGGGCGCACAGAATTCTGCCTCTTCCAGCTGTGGACCTCAGGGTAGAGGAAGGAGAATCTGCTGTGCTCTTGAAAGGTCCCTGCAAGAAAGGAGACAGGATGATGTAATTCTTCAATTATCAACTAATGTTTCGATATCTGTGTGTCATAAAGCTGCCCTTAGAACTTTCAAAATGACTTTTCTCATCACTGACTCACTATTCATTTGCTTCCAAAGATGGTCAATGAGCAATCTTTTCAGATCATGAGAACTGTGATGGGACCAAAGTGAAGGTCAACCAAAAGCAGAAAGTGGTTATTTTCGTGCACTGTAGGCCTGTCACCAGAGAATTAAGCACATAACACCACTGACCTGAAAGCATGTATTTAATCTACTGTACTTCACAAAGAAGCCTGTATGATCTCAACCTCCTACAATAACAGATGGCAGGAATCAGCGTGGGTCTTCCTGAGGGCTAGTAATGTTTGAGTAGTCTGAGCATGACAACCTTATTTAGATGCTGATCTTAAATGAAAAGCTCCAATTAAACAGTTCATTTCAAATTACACATTTATTACTACTTAAAATGGCTTAAATTAGAGTCCGGTGTAGCATATCAGCTGCAGATGATTAGAACACGGTTAGAGAGGATTCTCGAGGAGCTGGTTAGTTTGGTTTATTAGTTGTTTTGCTCTTGATTGTTGAAGTGAGTGGTATCAGCATTGTGAGATCAGGAGAGCACACCGAGGCCCTCAGGAAGAAGGTTGTAGGTGTTTATGAGTTTGGGAAGAAATATTACAACTCAGCAATTTTATTGTCTGTAAATTAAGTGAAGAACATACAGCCTCCTAGAACCTGGGGGTCCACATGTGTGGCATCCACACAAAGACCTCAACATCATGCAGTTCCTTGAATTTCGGCTGGACCTACTTGGCTCAGCATGCCAATGACAGCTCTGACTTTTCAGGACAGGATGACCCAGATGTGTTAGTCCAAGGGGGAAAAATGCTGCTATATTGAGCCACAAAATACATTTTTGCACATCATTATTAATTGTGACTTCACTGTGTTCTATGATATTATATATGAAATATAAAACTAAAGTCCTCATATGTGGAAATCCTTTTCTCAGAAACTAGATCATGTAAAAAGCGAATTCTTCGTTTTTACACTAATCAGGTGCCAATTAGCCCAAATAGCAAAGAGAAATAAAAAACATGCATGCCCTGCAAGAGTTCGGGTCTTAGGAGGTTAAAACAATTACAAACATGGCCAGGACAGGCTGTCCTAGCAAGTCCAAGAGCAGAACACAAGATGTAGTCTCCATCTCTCAATATTGTGAAGATCAAAAGTCCATATGTAAACATGTTGACTGCATTCAATACAACAAGACCCACAAGAAACTTTGACGGCTGCTGTTTTTTCCAGTTTGCAATGGGTTTCCCTCAGTGTATAGCTTCAGGTCCTGGTAATGATGACAGCCAGCAAGAATGAGTTACATGTACACAGCTGCTACTTCTCACACACCCCACCCCCACAACCCTGTGGTACATATACACACACACACGTGGCTCGTGTACAGAATGGGGTCATACACAGTTTTGGAATGCATTAATTGAAGGCAATCAGTGAGCTGTCAATGCAGAGCATGCTATTAGATTGAAATCACCGTGGAGAGGAGTAGGAGAAGGTTGGAGGGTCGCACTCCGATTAGAGACAGAGCACCTCCTTCTCGCTCTCTTCGCTCACATTTCATTAACCTGGTTTAGTCTTAAAGGGCCACACCACTGAGCAGAGGATTTAACTGGGGAAAAACTTCTCAAACTGTCTCAACATCATCAGTCTGTCGATCACAATTCAGCCTACAGCAGCCCATCTCCTCTTGTTTATGCTGACGTGATGTGGAGAGCCATTCCACTGGCTGGCCTGTAGCAGAGTTACTCGAGTGGAAGGTGTGGAGGAAAACATTAAATGTTGTTTGGCTTCTAGCTGTAGAGCCAACAGACCAGCAGCCTCCAATGTATCACCAGTAAAAATTATATAATTCCAATACATCCAAGAATTTCAGGTACTGTTTCAGACTGTTATCTTGAGTGACACCAAAAATACAAGGGTAACTAATTAATTCAACTACTGTCCAGGAAAGGTTTTCTTCTAGAATTCAGAGCTTTGCTGTGAGGAGTTGAGCAACAAGAGCATTAGAGTCAATATGCTGGTTAATCACTACAGCACTTCATCCCCAACACATCCCCAAAGAACTGGATAGAGTGCCATTGTTCCAGACAACATCGTTCCGCAGCTCAATGCTGGCGGTCTTTATGACTATCTAGCCCATGCATATCTGCTCCGGAAAGTTCTAATGTATTGGCAGAACTTCTATACAGGGCTTGACAAGCTGTGTATCTGCATTTGCACATCTGTATCAGCAAAGTCAACTGGAACTCAAAAATAGATGAATTCATTCAGTAGAATGTGTGTCAACCAACAGTGACTTATGGTGTATGTACATATAATATAAAGGGGGATCACTGATCTGCCAGCCACTATGTGGACTCTCTACTGACTCCTTAGAGATTTCATTTGTGTCCACTTATACACTTCCTAGACATTATGAGCAGACAGGATAAAAGAGGAGACCACAGGGGTCCTAAACGTCCCAGAGGTTCTTCCAGTAACCAGAGAATTCCAGCGACAACCTAATGAGGACTGATGACACTGCTGATGACTGGAGACTGTATGCAGCCAGGGGTCCGCCAGAACTGAGTGCCTCGGCTCAGAAAAAAAGCTTTAGAGGTCGGCACTTTGATAATATGATGAATTACGTCACAATACATCTCAGCAAATAACAGGTCTGACCAAGACATCTAAAACACTATGCAACTGCATGGATCATGAAATAAGAATTACAGCAACTCTATAAACATAGATACTAATAATAAGAGAAATACTATAATTTCTCCTAAAATAAAGACTCTGAAGGTTTATTGAAGCATTGGCATACAGAACCATTCTCATTTTCTAGAGAACCTTTCACTGGATGCTTCTTTAGAGGGGCCGTGAACAACTCGGGAACCATTTCAGAACCAGTATGCTCAGTGTTCATCAGAGCTACATTTTAACTCAACATAACTGTATTGGAATGAATCTGGTGAAACTACTTATCACAATGCAGGGATCACAATTTGATATATTGTGACATACTGCAATACTGGTAGCAATGTGATATATTGCAATTTTTATTAGGCCAATTTTGCTGGATGTTTCGATAGTATCATTAGAAAAACTCTCTTTCTAAGAAAATTGCTGGTCAGTGTCCTCTCAGTACTGACTAGGGCTGAACAATATTCCACACAATGATATTTTTTCTGCAATATATATTGCGATATTAAAAAAATTCCCAAATTTCATCAGTACTTTGTGATCCAATGATGCAAGATATCAATAATGCCCCTGTGGATCAAATATTGAAACAAAATAAATAATACTGGACAGATAGAGTCTGTTTCAAGTCGATCGGTCATGGAAAACAATTTTTTGATTTGTATCAAGCAGCAAAAAACCCTCGAAACATTTAATTTTCATAATTCATAATTCACTTTACAGGACATTGCATGTGCTTGCCAACATTGCCATTACAAAGTTGAAATGATATATTGCGCAGCCCTAGTACCATATATCCACCATGTACTCAAGGTGGCAAATTTGTGGCATATTGTGCATCATACATTATCACAATAATGATGAATACTACCATATTGCCCAGACCTACTTCCATGCATCATCCAAGACGGCTCCACTGTTTCCAACTCATTTGCAAAAATACTGTGATGCAAACTGTGTTCCGTGAAGCTTAATGATGCCACATCTTTGCTGCATCACTCATCCCCACTCCATCCTGCTCCTTGCGTGGGAAATTCTTCTTGTACTCCGTCTCCCGTTGTAGATTAGTGGCAGGTCAATCACAGATTAAAAAGTCCTAATTAAAAATCAACCCAGACCTCTTTGGAAAAGCAACTCGACTGCAACTTTGGGGGAGTTTAACAGGGATTAAAGAGCTGTTTGTGGAGGAGAGCCAAGCTTATCTGAAGAGCTGAAAGAGGGGACTCTAGCAGAGGGGACTTGTTCTCTTACGCTGTGAACTGATATTACTGTAAACCGTTGTTTTGCTGGGCAGAAGGATGGCGGCTGACTGAGGCTTTGAAGTTTGCTGGTTAGAATTTAATTGTGTGGTAAAGTATTCTGTTGATAGTCTTTTAGCCCAAGCAGATGCACATTCTCCTGCTCACATGCTGACATGTTTTCCATTAAGCGTCGATTAATAGCTTTATCTAATAACTTGGCAGGCGATAGGCTGCTACGAGCAGGAGGCAAGAGATAAGGAGATAAAAAGGGTCAGAATTTATATGGAAAGTGGATAAGTGAAGACTCTTTTTTGCTTTTCTTGTGGTTTTAATCAAATTGAATTACTTTTCTCCTCAGTGGTAGAAAACAACAGTATACCTATAGATTCTGTAATCTCCACAGAAACAACACTGACCAATAGAATCTGGAGCCTAAGCCCAGCACCAAGAGTTAGGACTACAAAGCCTGTTACCTACAGCGATGGACCTTTATCCAATATTTAATTCCAATATATCAGAGTTTAAATCTGAACTTTTTCTGTATGTTTCAGACCACACTTCTTCTTCTTCTTCTTCTTCTTTTAGCTGCTCCCATTAGGGGTCGCCACAGCAGATCATTTGCCTCCTCCACTGTTACACCATCTACATGCCCACCTTCTCTACATCCATAAACCTTCTCTGAGGTCTTCCTCTTCTCCTTCTGCCCGGCAGCTCCATCTCCAACATTCTTTGTCCAATATATCCACTATTCCTCCTCAACACATGTCCAAACCCTCTCAACCTGGCCTCTCTGGCTTTATCACCAAACTGCTCCACCTTCATTGTCCCTCTGATCTGCTCATTTCTAATCCTGTCCATCCTCGTCACTCCCAGCGAAAATCTCAGCATCTTCATCTCTGCCACCTCTGCTGGGGAGCTTTACGACTCTCTAGCCCATGCCTGGCATTAGGCACAGAGCCAAGAGGTTCATGTATATCTGCTCCAGAGAGTTACACTGTACTGGCAGCACTTCTCTAATAGACTAGGTCATTTCTGTAATCTCCACAGAAAAGCAAAGACCAATAGAATTCAAAACTCTGAAGCCTAAGTCCATCACCACGAGTTAGGACTACACTGAAGCAATGGATCGTTATCGTGATCCAATTCTTTTGGAATGAGCTTAAGTGGCAGAACTAACTAATCATGTGACAACAGTAACTAACCACATTGATGCTCTGACGTGGCTGAATGCAATCAAATCCCCCTCACAGAAATGTTCCAAAACCTATGTAGTGAAGAACAGAAGTTACTTCTGCAAAGGATGTACAAACTCCCTATTAATTCACGTCATTATTTGATTCATTCGTCCATCAGTCCATTAAGTCTGGTTACATTTAGGTTCTATTAACAGTGGCGGGTCCATTATCATTATGACCTTCTGAGCAGTAAGGAACGATGAATGCTTGAGCCAGTTCCACAGACAGCTCATTCACTCTTTCTTCCAAACTTCCAAAATTGTTTATCATGCTCTTGTTACAGTAGCTTTCTCCACTGTCCAGTGAAGACTACCGACTAATTTTGGAGCATTGCTGTTAGGATTTGATTGCCATCAGCCACAACAGTGTTAGTGTTCTCTTCTCCAAATTCCTAACAATCATTCCAGAGTTCCACTGATCCACAGCTCAATGGTGTGGGGCTTTACATCCCTACAGCTCATGTCTGGCATTAGTCATGAGGCCAGTAGGTTTATGCTTATGTAATCCACTGAATCCCATTCTATTGGCAGTACTTTTCTATAGGGACTCGACAAGTGTGTGTGTGTGTGTTTGTGTGTGTGTGTACATTTGCACATCTGTGTCAGCAATGGGAGCAACTTAAAGAAGTTGAATTCATTCATTAGAAGGGGTGTACACATACATTACATTACAGAACTAGCTGTAGCTTTTAGGGTTGTTGGACACTTTTAGGTTCAAGGGTTGTTGAACACTTAGGTTCTAGGATTGTTGGACACTTTTAGGTTCTAGGGTTGTTGAACACTTCTTTACACATATTGCAGTTTGCAGTCTGGCTGAACTATGCAAAATATAACATTTTTCAGATTACTCACATGATGTGCAAACTGCATGGCAAACGCTAAGGTCAGAATCAATGATTTCTCGCTACATCTGTGAGCAGAATTTGGTTTTCCATCATATGAGCCCTGTAGTAAGTCATGGTCAGCCTCTCGTGTCAATGGATGGCACAATGAGTTATTCAAATGAAATGAAACAGGATGTGCAGGTAAAACAAAGGTCAGGTTGAGTAAATGATGACACAGAGCTGTTACATACTCATCTAATCTACTGGAAAGACTATCAGCACAGCTGCAAGACGAGAAAACGGGGGAACGAAAGAGAAAAGAATGAAAGAGCTGAGAAAACAGGCCCTATGAATGCATCACACACACACACACACACACACACACACACACACACACACACACACACACACACACACACAGAATAACATTCATTCCTTCTCTAACATCTCCCCTCCCTTCCTTTCCTTCCCTGAAGCCACTCCGTAGCTTTTTGGATCAGCTGCCATTCAAGAAAGTCCCAAATACTACAACACACAACATGCATGAATGACAGAGAAAGATGGAGAGAGCATAAGAGAGAGAGAGAGAGAGAGAGAGAGAGAGATGGAGAGCAAGAGATGAGAAAAGAGCAGCATAAAGTAGAAAACTGCATGAGCAGCTCCTCTGTTTTGAGAGAAAGCGTTGGTACACACACTGCTGCACCAGACAGACAGAAAGAAACTTTCAGTCATTTCCTGCATGACACTCGGAATAAAACAGAAAGCAGAGGGGGACATACAACAGAAATATAGGTTTGAGTTACAGAAAAGACAAAATGTCGTGACACAAGAAGAACCAGAGACTTTACTTCATCATTCGCTTACATGAGTACCAACACTGCTTTCAACAAGTACCGACATGGACAATCGCTTATATGAGCATCGACTGTCGCTTACACACATATTAACATGGCTTACGTGTGTATTAATTAGAGGAACATTTAATGACATTTTGATGATCATTTAAGCTGGAATGGTACATTGGACCCTCTGGGTAACGCAGTTGATGTTGGGTCTACGAATCCCTCAGAACCTGATATGGAAGGGCAGGAAGGATTACTGGCCAAAAGAGTCAAATGAACATTATAAGGTAAACATACACTATATATATATATATATATATATATATATATATATATATATATATATATATATATATATATACATATATCACAATATGGCAATTTTCCACACAGTACAACCCATTTTGTCCACTGATCCTCGTTTGCTGAGCGGGCAGGGGGTGCTTCTACTGGGTCATATCAAAACGTCCCTTCCTTAACTAGAGGTTCACCTACACTGTGACTAAAGGCAGCACTAATAACAGTTACCCATCAAGGTATGCCGCACTAATCCTGCTTACTCTGCATGAACTAATATGACTATCAGCCACGGGCTACTCATTACTGTGGCTTTAGTCAGCAGTGTTTCAGAGCCACACACACACACTTCTCTTCTTTAAACACTTAGTGAAAGCATGAAGTATTCAAGAACCCACCCTGGGCTGGTCTACCATACCAGTGTAAGCCTCCAGGGTGATCAGTAACAGAGTATGTGAGGAAGACAGCAGTGGGACCTTACCAGTTGTGGATGAGGGTGAATTATTCATACACTTCACCGTTGACAGGCTGCGCGTACTCAACAGTACGTGTGTGAATCAATGACTTGAATGAATGCGTGCGCTCTGCCTGGTATGATCAGCATGACACACTTTTCCTGTCTGCGTATGATGTTGCTAACATGGGGATTGCCAACATGTTGACAGGATCCCTCTCATTCTCTCCCTCACATGCACGCATTATTTATTCCACTCTCCAGTACTAGGCCTTTTCCACTCTTCACGAATTTTATTTCTCCATTATCCAATACTAGTCCTGTTCCATTCTGCAGGACTAATCTTATTCCTTTCTCCACCATTTTTATTTTAGTAAATATTTAAGGGAAGGTTGCTGATTGGATCATAAATGGCCACAGCATCGTTAGTGGTTAGATGTGTGATGATCTTATCTTCCTGTAGCATTGGTTAGCTGAATTGTTGCTTATATAGCCAGATTGTAAACAATCACAAACATACATAAATGAGCATTAACGGGCATAGGAACATTAGATCAACTTTAGAATGGAAAAGGGGTGGGCACCGTGCATGACTCCAGTTGGTAGGTAGGAATTAATTAATTAATTAATTAATTAAGGTATTAATCATTTTCCTGTATTATTTAAGTCATGCCACTCTCCAGTACTAGTCTTATTCCTTTCTCCGCGGTTTTTATTTCCATTGTCCAGCATTAGCCTTATTTCTTTTCCTGAGTACTAATCTTTATTCCATTGTCCACCACTATTCCAATATCCACCACTATTCCAATACCCAATAGTAGTCTTATGTAGGGCTGGGCGAATAATCGAAAATTAAAACCTCTATCCAACATAATCTTGCCCTGGTAGGTTATTTCAGTCTTTAAATGCCTCTTGTTTTTAAATACTAGCATCAACACTGCATGCATCACCGGCCTGCTTCAAGACTTCACAATCACATCATTGAACAAACAGCAAGAGAGAGTCTGAATCTGAGGAGTGACTTTATCCATTTTGAATCCCCCTACAGCTCAAACTCTGCTCACAGAGACGCTTTCAGTATGTCCTACAGATGCGATCTGCACTCTCTTCAGGATTTGGGTCACAACAATCGTTTATCAGAAACAGCACAAGGACTGAAACCATCGAACAACGTTCTTCACCAGGCATTGAACAAAAGGATGAAGCAGAGTTTTTCTACATCTACATATTCAACTTTCTGTTCCACCTTAACTAGCCCTGGAATTGCAGTGTGCCGACAGCGCCTCCTTAACTGATGCCTCACTTAAGGTGCGCTGAAAAATGGAATGAAAGCAGGAAGACTACGAGCAAGATCACGTCCAACGTTTTTCAAAGAACTGAAGAAGAATCAGAAAATGTTTCATGTTCAGAGAATTCGGACTACAGCAGTGATGTAATGATTCGGGGTGAGCTGAATTTTCCTCACCACTGTTATTAAAATTTATATTCCTATTTCACTACTTTACCAAAGCCAAATCATAGACAAATGATGGACAGAGCGTTTTTCATTGGTATTAGGTACTTGAGTTACTTCATTGTCTCAGTATTTGAGATCTTTTGAGATGCCCTTATTTATTACACTTGCTTAGAAAAGATCAAAGTAATTTGTACTTTTCACATGACAACATTTAGTATTTAGAAATGCAGTAAGAAGATATTTATTTTCTAATTTTCTTGGGATTTCTGTTTACATTATGCTCACATAAAAAAAAAATGTCCATTAATCATAAACAAAGCAGAAGGTTCAATTAATCATGATATTGATTTGAGGTCATATGACCCAACACTCGTCTTATTCCATTCTCCAGTACAGGTGACATTCTAATGTCCAAGAATAGTTTTATTCTATTTTCCAGTCAGCCTGACTCCATTCACACTCTTATTCTGTTCTCCAGTGCTAGTCTATTTTCTAGGTAGATCTAGGCAAGTGAGAGCTGACAGTGTTTAGGCCTAAGCAGACATTAAGGCATTACATGTCTCCAATCACATGATTTACAGTGGGTGATATCACTTTTGAGAGAAAACAAGAAACCCGACTCTGGGCATAATGGACGTTCTAAATACGTCATGCACTGTGAATACGAGCAGTAGCCTAACCAGTGGGTTTCAGTTAGTTGTTCGAAATAGAAAACAGCTGTGGCAGCTCTGTCCCTGGGCCACAGTAAAACTGAAACACACAAGGTAAAACATATGTGCACTAAGCAACTCTGACCAGAGCCAATTTGTGATGGCTAGAATATAGGGTCAGAGAATCTCCAAAACATCAGGTCTTGCGGAGTCGTCCCATTAAGCTTTGGTCAGTACCTACCAAATGTGCTCCAAGTATGGACAGCCAGTGACCTGGCAACAGGGTCATGGGTTTCCACAAGTCACTGATTTCATCAATGGAGGCCCCACATCAAAAATGACTGAAATTAAAGGATCTGCTACTAACATCCTGGTGCCAGATACCACAGGAGTCACAATATTACACAATATTACTCAGATGGTTTGGAAATGATGGCCAATCAGCGTGGCCACATTGTTTTTCCAAGTTTTGTCATTTACTGCCATAAGCGGACAACCTAAAGGTTCACACACTGTCACAAAGAGCAGCTCCCAGCTGAACTACTGTTCCCCACAACACAAAGGGCTGAACTGGGATAGGTTCCTGATAAAACAGGCAGCTCCTGTTCACTCAGTCACTGAGAACAGCTCTCTTTGTCGTCCCTCCGGCAGGAACTGCATTTCCACAGGGAGTAACATGAGCCGGGAGTCAGTTACCCCAGCGCAGATCCACGCAGCAGCCATGCACTTCAAAGCATCCCTAAAGCCTTACGTTTACAACACTCAGCAGCCCTGTGAAAGCCCTCCATGCCATAACCACAGCATCCCCCCACTCACCCACCCTCGCTCAGGCACAGCCAGATGGACGGAGCAGGAAGGGTAAAGCGAGAGGGAGCACTGGGTGGGCCCGGCCCAAACTGTCTGCACTAACTTGCTAACTGCAGCTCCTGTGAACAATTACAGTAGAAAAAAACGAGACAGCGGGGCTGCACAGACTACTGTATGGAGAACCAGTCAAACCTGGTAGACTAAAAGAAAAACACCACGCAATTTAAAGCTTTTCACAGCAGTTTTGAAAAGAAAAAAAGAAAAGCAAAGAGCACACCGGACACTACTGTGCAAGTGGTTCCCCTATGGTCATTCACTGGTCACTCCTTTGGCAGACGCACAAAGCCTTGCTGTAGATGTGGATGACCAATTATCATTCTCAGCTCATGTTGCCATCCAGGTCATGCAGATTTCTCCCTTACAACCACAGGAGAATTTGACCATGACTGTCCAGAAAGGTCACTCAGGTGCTTGTTCCGTCTCTTATCATTTCATGACTTTAATACTGCAACTCCCTTCTTGCTGGCCTTCCTATATATACCAGCTTGTCCTTGCACCTGATCCAAAATGCATAAACACAACTCATCTTTAAATGTTCCCAAGTTCAGCCCTGTATCTGCTACGTTCTCTTCACTGGCTGCCCCTCTGTACTAGACGGCAAAGGTCAAAACCCAATCTGTACCAAAAGCCCTTCAAGTATCAAGTACAGCTCGGCTTGACCCACCGTCCCTCAAGATGCAAGGAAGACAATCACCCAGACTCTTTTCTGTCCTGGCACCAAATTGGTGGAACAAACGTCCCCTGGGGGACCAAACAGAGTCACTTGCTGTCTTCAAACACAGACTTAAATGCTCTTGAAAGAGCTGGATCTTAACACATTAAAGGCTTATAATTATATTGAATCTTGTGGGTATCAAGGTGTCCAACCTGTCGTTTTTATTTTAGCAGCATCTAAGCTTGATCTACTTCTGGATTCTAGCCTCAAACTAGCTAAGGACACTTTCTGAGTGAACAGCAAAGCATTTGAGTGTCGGCCAAGTACTGTAAACATAAATGTAGCACCTCTATTTCTAAGAGCATAGGAATGTCCCAATGGCAGTGTTTTGATTCCGATTTCAAACCTTAGTGTAGCAGCACAATGTCTGTTCCTGAAGGATTCAGCACCATCATAACACCAAGGTTTGGTATTCTGGACATTGGTTAAAGCCTATTCTTAGACTGAACTGCATTGTTAGTACTGAAGCAGCACTGGAGACTATTTTTGTCCTTTTTCAATTTAATAAAGATTGCTCAATTATCTTTGAAAGCACTTATTTTCTGCAGATAAACAAAAAGTTAGCACCGGCGTGACGAGCATGACAAAAATTCCAAACATAGATTTACATTCCAATAAAATGTGGGATGCGTTTAAAGCTTTCACAGAGTTTCACCACTGCTTTTAATGAGCTATTCTTGAGAAATAATTCATAATAATAAAAAACATGAGTTTTTCATTTCATCTCCAACTTACATGTCCTGGTGGTCTAGACCAGTGCCACCCATTTGTAATGTTAAATGATACAATATACAATATAACACACTCCACATGGAGGGACCGGCTCTCAAATCTAATAACAGGGAGGAGATCCAAGTGAGGGCTACCGTTCTCTATTATAGTGAAATTTCACAGGGTGTCGCAAAAAGGACAAAGTTGATCCCACCTCCGCCTCTGCCTCCCTTCCCCCTCCCCACCCTCATCCTCTCTCTGGTATTCACTCATCCATTCATTGTTTGTTCCCATGCCAGAAGCCAGAGACTTACAAAGGCAAATATTGACTGCAAGCTGCAGACTCCCAACTGTCTGTGTGCAGCGACTGCTCAGAGTGAAGCTCCATCAGCGCAGAGAGACAGCCGCACTCATACAGCCTGCAGCTGACAACAGAAAGCATTAGAAAGTCATTAACTGGCGGCGTAATGCAGCAACTTCTCCGTTTTTTCTGTCTTGGCAGGCTGGCCGGAGTGCCTTGCTGGGTTAACAGCTTAAATCCAGTCAGCATTATTGCAAAGCCCAGAGCACGCCGATCCAACAGGCACCGAACAAATACAAACCACAGCTCCTGACACAAATCAGCAGCAAACTCTCCCTCTAAAGCAGGGGCATCAAGCAACCACAGGCCAGGACAGACCCCATTAAAGTTGGTTTGGTCAACGCAGCCGTACAGACACTGCTGTATTCTGTGCAAGGGATGTGCAAAGACTGGTGACTGAAAACACAACCAAATTTCACAAGTGCACTTCCTGGAAAGATGCCATGCCAACCGACTGACTGGCGAACTGACTGGTGTCTGACTAAAGCAAGTGCCTTCAGTTGTATGAAGAATATATGGAGAACAACAGACACGCAAATCTTATTGACTGAAAGCAGAACCATAACGTAACAGTCATTTGCTAAAACATTTATCATACAGTAACATCCTCTCCCCACATCCTGCCCAACTCTAAATCCACTCCAACTGGATGTCTTGGATCGAGAGGTTCTGCACAGTTCATGTCCTTCACTGGGCCTTGTCTGACATATGTACATCTTAAAGCCTTGGGCTCTGGAAGGCTTAGCTGGCTGCTGGAGTGTTTGCAGCAGAGGCGTTTAGGGCCACTCTGTGAAGGACAATCCAGATGGCACTCGGTCTGCCCAGCCTGGCCATCAGTGTCTACTCCAGGTTTGTGCCAGCTGCCATGCCCAACCAGAGCGGTGGGCAGAGACAGGCTACTCGGTCCATGTTACTCAGTGCAAGGTTGGGTTCATCGCTCCGCAGACATGCTGGGATTCTGTTCTGAGGAACTTTTTGGGCCTATGGATTAGCACAATGTCTGGAGGAGGAAGATTGAAGTCCACGCTGAAAGGAACACCTTTCATACAGGGAAACGTGGAGGTGGTTCTGTGATGCTCTGACTCCTTTGGCACTGAAAACCTGCAGTGGCGAAACTGGAGGAGAACTGGAGGCCACTACCCATGAGGACTGGGCAATGATTTCTCAGGAGAGCTACCTGAAGGTTATAAAAGCAAAAGTGTGCTCTGCTCATTTTTTTATTTGTTTTATAGGGTCCTCAAAAGCCTTATTTGGACTGGATTCGTTTTATTCAGAAGAATCTCCTCAATGAGCGAGCAGTTTTTAATGGATTCTATTGTCTATGAACCCAATGCTGATCCCAATTATTCTAATTTTTATAATAGTATCTTCAATGTAAAGTAGTTCTTTATAGCTGCAGCCTTCATTATAATAACCTTTTTAATCAGCCTGTGGGTTCTGGCTTAGGATGGAGAGCACATTCAACTACTGGTTGAAACATTCTTGCACAGCATCCATCTTTTTGTAAAGAGAGAGAGTTAATTGTACAAATTCTAATCACTTTCTCAGCTGTAGGTGTCCACCGCAAAGGCTTAGCTTACACTGAACTCACAACGGCTTTATGTTCTGTTTCAACACAAATTCTACACTTAAAGTTTACTTAGTGTGGGGGCCTATTGTGTTGAACTATTTCAGGGTTTACGACAGACACGTCATCACTCCCACCGCCACGTATTTCAATAGTTTGTGGTATAATGTCTATAATTGGCTAAGACGGCTAATAGTACTGAGGAGAATGGTTGCTATAAGAATGCTATAACTCATACTCATCCAGCACTGCTTGCGCCTGTCACTTCATAGTGCATCAGTGTCGCTCTGCATCACTATTATAATGCTGACAACTCCTTTACTCAGAACAGCAGCATTCACAATGAACAGTGGAACTTCAGTGCTGTATATCATTAGATACAAACACACGTTTGCTATGGATAATCCCACACGATTCAATCAGCTCAGCTGCCACACACACATACAGGGGTTGGACAATGAAACTGAAACACCTGTCATTGTAGTGTGGGAGGTTTCATGGCTAAATTGGAGCAGCCTGGTGGCCAATCTTCATTAATTGCACCAGTAAGAGCAGAGTGTGAAGGTTCAATTAGCAGGTAAGAGCACAGTTTTGCTCACAATATTGCAATGAACACAACATTATGGGTGACATACCACAGTTCAAAAGAGGACAAATTGTTGGTGCATGTCTTGCTGGCGCATCTGTGACCAAGACAGCAAGTCTTTGTGATGTATCAAGAGCCACGTTATCCAGGGTAATGTCAGAACCACCAAGAAGAACCAACCACATCCAACAGGATTAACTGTGGACGCAAGAGGAAGCTGTCTGAAAGGGATGTTGGGGTGCTAACACGGATTGTATCCAAAAAATGTCATTCCCAAGACGAAATGACGCTGTATTGGCCGCAAAAGGAGGCCCTAGTACACCATACTGATAAATGATTGTGGTCTAAAACCAGGTGTTTCAGTTTCATTGTCCAACCCCTGTACATACAAATACTATATCCAAATGTTTTTCAACAGACCTTCTAATGAATGCTTTTAAGTTGCACCCATTGCTGACAAGCTCATGTGAAAAAGTTAGGACATCCTATGTGGTTATATATTTAAATAAATAGACCCAAAGTAATGTTTACAGTCTTGTGCAAAATAATCAACAGAACTGTATAGTTTTGTGAGGAAAAGGTTACGACCTCACCACATTTATTAGTATCTAAATGTCTAAAATTAGAATCAGGTGCAGCTTCATCAGCTGCAGAAGATCAGAACATGGTTAGAGAGGATTCTGGAGGAGCCTGTTTTACCTAAACCTCAGACATTAGTGTGGTTTGGACTGTATTGTTGAAATGAGTGCAAAGAGCTCTCTCAGTCCTTCAGAAAAAAAGATGTGAAGAAGTCTCCGACAATTCTTAATTGTCATCACAGGTCCTACACGTAGCTCCCGCCACAGTTGATATCCAAGTACAGCATCTGCCATCGAAAAGAGGCCAGTCTGAATGAAATGGTGTGCAAATAGGAAAAACACAATTGAACAAAAAGAATAAAGTTTGTCAGAGAGCACCTACACCGGGACGCACAACTCCAGTCCTGGAAGGCTGGTCTACAGCAACGTTCGTCAGTTGATCAAATCAAACACACCTGATTCAACCAATCAGTTAAATCGCCAGACAGAGCAGGTGTGTTTGAGTAGGGCAAGGACCAAAGGTGACTCGAGACTGGTCCTTCAGGACAGGAGTTGTGCACCCCTGACCCAGACGATGAGTTCAGGAAAGATGTACTTTGGACAGATGAGTCCTGAACCACGTGTGCCAGAAATAAAATGCAACCAGACTCAAAGTCTAAATGTTTGATTGTTCATAAATAAACAAAATTACAATCATTGTCTACAGACTTGTTACCATTCACTGTAAACAAAAATGCAGCACTAAAGGAAAGCAGGAAGGGGCAAACACTTTCCACACACACTCATATATGCACACTTATACACCACACATATGAGATACAGATGACTATCCACCAGCACACCAAACAGACGGCAGCTCCTTTGTCCCGACAAACCTAATTCCTCCTCTTGCTCCTAAATTCATCTCTTGTTAATTATAAATCTGCTGATTATTCACTGCTAGTCTGACTCTGCGAGGTAGAGAAAGAGTGAGAGAGAGTGAGGGTTCAAAACAGAGAGAGAGAATGAACGGCCTGACCCCGTTTCTCTAGGGCTGAGTAGTAATGCAATGTGACACACTCAGACCACAACACTACCAGCCTTTCACTCAACCAACATACAGACTCCCACACACAAACCTCTCCAAATGATCCACTCACAAAACCAACATTCACACTAGTTCAGTGTAGCGTCAATCAAAACCAAGTTCAGCACTCTTACATTCCTGAAGTTCACAAGTTCATAAAGTTATTTACCCTTCAGAGACCTCATTCCAGCTGTTTTTCCTTTTTAATGATGTCTTTACAATACACTTGTAGTCAGTGATTCACAACAGCAGTTCTAAACATCATGAAATGTCCAGATAGACACTTAAGTGTAGTCCTTAAAGGAGTTCATAAACAATAGTGAAACATATGCTGTCACACGCAACATTTCAGTAGAGAGCTCCACACAGACTGAGATGGTTTACAAACGTATTTGGATCATGCAAACTGGTGCCAGTGAGTTCACTCAGCCCAGTGCAGTGAGGATTAGAGCACTAACCTGATCCACACTGAGAGTACATCACTCAGCCCAGTGCAGTGAGGATTAGAACACTAATCTGATCCACACTGAGAACATCACTCAGCCCAGTGCAGTGAGGATTAGAACACTAACCTGATCCACACTGAGAGTACATCACTCAGCCCAGTGCAGTGAGGATTAGAGCACTAACCTGATCCACACTGAGAACATCACAACACAGCAGAGCTGGCAAAGACCACCAAAATCAGAAGGGGAGTGAACTATGATTATATGAGCATGGCATTACACCCAGCATGGCCAGGCATCTGAAGTGAATCACTCTAGTGTATAAAATGTACTAAATAAATAATAATAAAATTGAAATTGCTTTATTTCAACTTTGCTCATGTTTGCACTTTTTTAAAAATGAAGTTACGTGCTTGTTACATGTATGCAGTGCCCAACACTACCAACACTGTTTTTTCAACAATGTAAAAGAGAGAAATATTAGTTAATATTGGAAAGGGGCTGAACTATTCCTTTAATGGCTTTTTATGGCACGGCGTTCCCCCTGACTCGGGAAGAGTAGAATCCTGGTTGTGTTCAAAGGCTACTTCAGGCCCCAAAACAAAAAAACTTTACTGCCAGGAAACAATCAATGAAGGTGCCAACACAAACGTGCCACATTCACACAAACAGTGTGACACACACACACACACACACACACACACACACACACACACACACACACACACACACACACACACACACAGGAACAGCATACACATAAACAAAGCAGCGTGGCTGAGGAAACGGGATTAAAAAACGCCCGAGCTCCAAACTCTGGCAGCAGCCCCGGCGCTTACAGAGCACTAAGTGGGTTAAAGTACACACATTCACATGCACACAAACACACACACACACACACACACACACACACACACACACACACACAGTCAAACTAGACTCACTCATCAAAGGGCTCTTTTGTGAGCAGGCTGGATTCAGATACACCACAGCGTGTATGACACACACACACAACTCACACGCAAACAACACACACGCAAACAACACACACGCAAACAACACACACGCAAACAACACACACGCAAACAACACACACACACTTCCTTGATCCCAGGTGTTGTAGGTGCATTTGAGTCTACTCCTCTTCCTCCTCAGTCACAGTGTTCCTCACTCACTCGCTTCCTCCATTTACATTCAAAAATGATACAAACTGAGACAAAGCTTTATTTGACCATTACAACTGACAGCTGCAGTTCATGAGGAACCACACTCATTTTAATTCAGTAGGAGTTCAGCTGGTCTGACTGGGCAAAGTCTTCAGTTGATGTTTATACACCTCATCATATTTCGCTGGGTCATTTAATAGCACTGTATTTTCCTAATGTGACGTGGTACTGTAGGACCAGATTATGTCTCAAGTAGCATTAGTAAAGTTAATGAGCCCATACACAGCGCTGCTACTCTGGGCTAAAAGAACGAAGGAGCTGACAGCTGCTAAAGTCAACCTGCCACAGGGCCTGATGATCCTGTTCTATGCAGAGAACAAGCATCCATACATCACCTTTCACTTTGAAGTGACCCTGAACATTACGCACCCTCTGTACTTTGCCCAAGAACTTTACAAACACCTTACTACAACCTAAAATGCAACACCCCACCTCCGCTCTGAACTTTACAGATGCTCTTTACTGTGTCCAAGAACTTCACAACCCCCTAACTACAGCCCCAAACACTTTACATACCCTACTTCAATGTGGCCCAGAACTTTACAAACGCCCTTTACTACAACCCAGAACTTTACAATTCACACTAACCAACGTACAAAAATCACCCTTACTGTGTCCCAGAACTTAAAAACCCCTCTTTACTGTGTCCCAGAATTTAAAAAACCCTCTTTACTGTGTCCCAGAACTTAAAAAACCCTCTTTACTGTGTCCCAGAATTTAAAAAACCCTCTTTACTGTGTCCCAGAACTTAAAAAAACCCTCTTTACTGTGTCCCAGAACTTAAAAACCCCTCTTTACTGTGTCCCAGAACTTAAAAACCCCTCTTTACTGTGTCCCAGAACTTAAAAACCCCTCTTTACTGTGTCCCAGAACTTAAAAAAACCCTCTTTACTGTGTCCCAGAACTTAAAAACCCCTCTTTACTGTGTCCCAGAACTTAAAAACCCCTCTTTACTGTGTCCCAGAACTTAAAAACCCTCTTTACTGTGTCCCAGAACTTAAAAACCCCTCTTTACTGTGTCCCAGAACTTAAAAAACCCTCTTTACTGTGTCCCAGAACTTAAAAAACCCCTCTTTACTGTGTCTCAGAACTTAAAAACCCCTCTTTACTGTGTCCCAGAACTTAAAAAACCCCTCTTTACTGTGTCCCAGAACTTAAAAAACCCCTCTTTACTGTGTCCCAGAACATAAAAAACCCTCTTTACTGTGTCCCAGAACTTAAAAACCCCTCTTTACTGTGTCCCAGAACTTAAAAACCCCTCTTTACTGTGGCTCAGAATTTTCACAATTATAAAAATGTTCATATCACTGTAGCATATTGTAAATGCCAGCAGTAATTATGGTGCATCTACAATAGATTTCCATAGAATTCCCAACTTATGTACTTGTTTGGTCACATCCTTGATGTCATCGCTGTCATTTTAATGGGTATTTTTCCTGCTGCATTGCTTAATTCCTGAATATAAACAAGTTTCAATATAAACCAGTTTCATAATTAATGAGTGAATATCATAGTCTTTAGTTGTGAACTGTACTCATGCTTAAACATCGTGCATTAAACAACATTACTGTTATTCTAAAACTTTCAAGCACTTTGAAACGATCGAGTGCCCTGTTGTTATAGCGCGGTAGAACAGTGGGGATACAATATGAAAGGTTTCAGTTCTCAGACAGTTATCAAATATGTTTGACGATGTATTTCCAGACGCGCGAGTAATACCAGCTTTCAGGCAAGTGGCACCATTATCGTTTAGAAGACTTCTGGTCCTCTTACCACCAACATGGTTGTGTTTGTTTCCGTGACAAGAGCTTCACCTCACCTACAATTTGCATGTCCCCACCCACTATTTTGCATAGTACAGGGAAAAATATGACCTTACAAGATCAAGCATTCCCTGCTATTTATTAAATGATTGATACATATATGAGCGAAAACAAGCTACACAGGTCCACCACAACACTGGACATGAATGCATGTCACCACAACATGTGGGAGATTGGGCTTCGATTCCCAGTCTAGCAAACTATGCTGGGCTACACCAATAAGAGTCCTTGGGCAAGACTGCTAACGCTACTCTGGCCCACCTCTGTTATAAGAGTAACCTTGTAAGTCGCCTTGTAAATGTAAAATGCAGGCTAGTAGACATTAGTGGAAGAAAGCAGTGCTGGGTTTGAAAAGTACAGGCTGCGACTAATAGTCAATAATCAAACGTCTGTGGCTAATAGTTCCAAAGAGTTTGACTCAGCAGTCCACAAACACACACACACACACACACACACATTTGTGTGTAACCCCCGTTTCTCACACCGCAGCCACTACACAGCGGTAACATGAGGACACACTGCTACATTGTTTGCTGCCAAGGCCACACACTAGAAACACTCACTAAAACCTAAGTAGGCCAGGCGAGTGAAAGAGTGGAATGCTGTTTGACGGCAGTGCAGTTACCACTTTCTTTAGCATTAGGACTTCACTGAAAAGCTTCATTGCAGGCAGACATTGTTCAAAAAGCTAGTACAACTAACAGTGTTGTAGACGCAAGTCTGAAATGACACTAATATGATTCTGAGCATTAACGGCCACAGCAACATTAGATGAATGTTAGATGACCTAGCAGCATCTGGAATTGGGGTGGGCCCTGTGTATAACCCCTGTTGTTAGGGGAAGGATTCTGACATCTGTATTATTTCAGTTGGAACAATAAATTTTTTTAAAAAATTACATAATTATATTGACTCAAAACATAAAATATTGACTCACAAAAACACAAAATTCATTTTATCATGAAACTATGAAGAATCCATACATTATTATAAATCTTTCTAGATAATTACATTTTTGAATAAGGGGTATTCATTAAAAGTTATTAATAACTTTTAAATGTTTGTGAATGCTATACAAGTTATTCTAGGATAAAAATATGCAATATTTATTTATGTAAAAAGTCATTATAGTAATGAAGATCATTGTATTTCACTGGGAGTTTATCAAAGTGAAGCAGGGTTCATGGGAGCACACAAAGTCATCTGACAGAATCAGTTCAGGGATTTGGGGTAGACTGGTTCAAGAGGGTCAACCTATTGTAATTTTTGAATTGGTCTGCAGATTCATTCCAAATGGTATTACTGTATGCCATGGAGATCTTGACCAACCTCAGATGTTCCAGATGGTCTCCTGCGCTTGCGTTGATGAAAGCAAAAAAGTACTTAACTAGTTGAGGTCAAAGTTAAAGGCCAAATGTGTTTCAGTGTACTGCACATCCCACCGCAATCGCAGGACAATACCGAGCAACACAAACACAAACTGGTATTTTTGTCCACATTGTGCAATCCAAGCGTTCACAGCCAGGTCCAGGCAAAGGATGGCCACTCCCTTCCTCTGGCATGGTGGGGAGATGCCAGGTGGTTGGCTGGTTGCTGAGGTGAATGGCTTGGGTCTGTTGAGGCCAACAAAGGCAGGCCTGTAGTTACTGACAGACATAAAGGAGAAAGGTGTGGCCGCTTTTCAGCACTGAATTTCACTGTGTGTGTGTGTGTGTGTGTGTGTGTGTGTGTGTGTATGAAGCAGAGAAACATCAGAAAATAGAGAGCAGACAACTGAAATGGCATGTTTGTGTATGTTTAGGGGGCGGGGTGTTTAGAAAAAGGAAAAACAGTGTCTCCAGATTCTTGTCCCAGTGCGTGCCAGTACTCCCAGATGGCTGGCTCAAATAGGGGTGGGGGATCACAATATAACATTTGTTACAGTGATCAATTACTAGCCTTAATAGTATTGTAGGTTCCAAATTAAGTAAGTAAATAAACTAAGTGTATACTGTGCACCTCTGTAGGGGAATTTATTTACACTTAGAAAGTCCATATATATATATATATATATATAGCTTGAACAGGGATGCCCAAACATATGCCTGGAAGGATGTTCAAACTTATGACAGCACTTTTTATTTATCAGGTTTTAAAACTATCAAATGTTAAAAGACTCTCTTTACTCCCCCACCAGTTCCATGGAACTACACCACGTTCCAATTTATTATGCAAGTAGGATTTAAATGTCAAAGATTATAAATTACACCCATGCGTGCCATTGGGTCTCAGGGCTCTTTGGATCACTGAAATCTCAGACACCTGTGATAATTAGTTTGCCAGGTGAGTCAGATTAAAGGAAAACTACTACTAAAGGATGTTCCACATTATTAAATAGGCAGATCTCGAGCAATATGGGAAACAAAAAGGATCTCTCTGCTGCTGAAAAGCATCAAATAGTGCAATACATTGGACAAGGAATGAAAACATTAGACATTTCATGAAAAACTTGAAACACGATAATAGTACTATGAAGGAATTTGTGGCTGATACAGAGCACACATGGGTTCTTTCAGATCGAGGCATAAAGGTTTCTGACAAATTCATCAGATTAAGAGAACTGCTGAAAAATTGCCATTACAAAGCATCAGACAGACATTTGAAGCTGCTGGTAACTCTGGAGTTCCACGAACCTCAAGGTGTAGGATTCTCCAGAGGCTTGCTGTTGTGCATAAACCAACTATTCGACCACCCCTAACCAATGCTCACAAGCAGAAACAGTGGCAGTGCCCCAGACATACATGAAGACAAACTTTCACTGATGACTTTTACTGATGACCTCTGTATAATAGAGACATAAAAAGAAAGAAACTCGTGGTGTGGCCACCATCCTCCCCTGAACTCAACCCTATTGAGAACCTTTGGGGTATCCTCAAGCAAAAGATCTATGAGGCAGTTCACAACAAAACAGCAGCTCTTAGAGGCTATTCAAACATCCTGCAAAAAAATTCAAGCAGAAACTGCCCAAAAACTCACTTACAGTTCAATGGATGCAAGAATTATGATGGTAATTGCAAAGAAGGGGTCCTTTGTTAACATGTAACTTGGCCTCTTGAGTGATATGGCTTTTGATTTCAGTAAATGTGACCTCTTAATGCTGCAAATTCAACAAATGACAATTTTCAGTTCTTTACAACCTATAAAAAGCTTTGAAACTCCATTTTGCATAATCACTTAGAACAGTGCACTTTGAGGGTTTTTTTAAATACTGTTATTATTGAGAGGTTTAGTCGATATAATTTGATTTACGGTTGATGACTTGAAAATTATACTGACTGTCATTTGCAGTGAACATTTAGGAAAATCAGAGAAAAATACCATTTGCAAAATGATTTGGAACACAGTGTAAACCAGCAACCTTCAGGGTTCCAACCCTGCTTGCTCTTACATTGCAAGTGGTGGGCAGCCACCTCAGCACCCAAGGCCACATCAGTCATTCATTTTGAGGTTGGAGAAAGCACTGCTACTCCATCCTGCTACTTTCTGGTCTCAAGACCACTTGCTTTCCCACTTGAAAAAACACTGCTAATTCTTAACTCTTCCAAGAGTCTTCCAAGAGACTGACCCTGCAAAACCTGCCAAGTCCCAAGCATCCTAACTCTGATTTCAGCAGTTTAGCTCCACCTATTCATGTTACATTTATTGGGACGTTTCAGTCCAGCCTGCTTTTTGAATGAGCCTCAATATAGTGCAGCCAATGAGATCTGAGCTCATACATATACCCGTCAAAAGGAGCAGCTCAGGATGCGGTATTTAACAGACTTGGAGTGGCCTCTTCCCAAGATAGCACTTCTCCACCACCCCCCTCTGCTTCCTCCATATGTTTCCAATAGACTCCAGCATGTAACGGCCGTGTTGCTTCCTCCTAAACACGCGCTCCATCAAAGCACTGCAGTGGCGATAAACATCTGTGCTGAGCAGAGTCATGCCTGGTATGTTCGGGGGCGTCTCTCAGGTAAAGTTTGGCCAGATGCTTCACCAGGTAGGTGGGACCAGACAAACACGTTCTCTTCAGCAAGGAAGTTTACGCAACGTTGTGACCTTGACCTTATTTTTCCCCAAACATTTTATTGCCATTTTGCACTTTTGACATACAGTCGATCTGGCGTTAGTTCTTTACGTTGTGTCAACATTTAATGAAGCAGTCAGTAGAAATGCTCCACAATGGCTTTGAATGAAACATGGTTGTGTCCACTGAAAGCTAAGCTTTTTTTCCTCAAACTGAATGATTGTGGCAGAAGGGCCTTAGACAGGGAAGTGACCAAAAACACTGTGGTCACTCTAAAAGAGCTCCAACCTTCCTCTGTTAAGAGCTCCACAAAGGACTGGATGGTAGAGAAACCAGTCCTCAGTAAAAGGCACATAACAGCCTGTCTGGAGTAAAGGCCTCTCAGACTGATGGCTGGATGAATGGATGGATGGCTGGATGAATGGATGGATGGCTGGATGGATGGATGGCTAGATGGATGGATGGATAAAAAATTGTATCCATTTTGGAAAAAGGCTATAACAGAATGTGCAAAAAGTGAAGCACTGTGAAAACTTTCTGAATGCACTGTATGTAATCGTGGTCCTGGAGTACCAGATTCCAGCACGATTTTGTGGTTGTCCTTCTCAAGCACACCTGATTCAATTCACCAGTTAGATCTGGTCAAGATGAAATCGGCACTCTAGGATTGGGATTGCCCATCCCTGCCCCTCTAAAGGCAACATACGTAAATGTCATGGGAATAAATATTCATAAAATTTTGAAATCAGAATCATCAGCAGTAACCAATTACAAACAGCATACTCTGAACAAACCCTCCACCTGGAGGACTGCATCAAGCACTGGGGGATTCACCCAGCACAGAGTGCCAATCCATATCTGGGCACACAGACATACATTCACTTGCATACATACACACTCATTCATACACACCAGGGCAACTCAGAGTAGTCATTTCACCTGATCTCCATGTTTTTGGAATGTGGGAGGAAACCGGAGTCCCCAGAGGAAACCCACCGCACACACACACACACACACACACACACACACACACAGGAAAAACATGGAACCCACATTCGTTTTATCAATAAGCCAGCACTGTAAACAAAATGCCATGAATCTAAATGTAGATATAAAATTACAACCCCTTACTGAGCACATATTAGTAAATCAGAAGGAAACAGGAATGGGGTGTTCAACAAAGCATCATTATCCAGTTTATCCCAATTATAACTCAATCCCATAGTCAAATCTGTCCAATAGGACAATAGCAGAGGGATATTACTGTTGGACAATCCTCACATTTGGGTTATTAAGAAAGCTTGCTTTGCATTTCTGTCAGAGCCTGTTTTGAATGAGGGTTCACTGTGTGATCCTTTTTCTCTCAGGCCAGAATCATTTGCAGTATCGGTTGATCACAGGCCATGCCAATAAAAGGAGAAACTGAAAACAGAGACATCAACAGCGTGTCATGGGACTCCTCTGACATTAGCTGCTGACGGGCATTATTTCTTTACCGCACCAGAAGCAGGTACCTTACTACAGCAGTTATGTCATAAACTTGTTGCATCAAAATTCATGCCCAGTTTGGAAATCTCTGGACTTCAACGCTGGTAGTTAGGTTTTACTGTGACTGGTCAATAATTCAGAGTTTTAGCCCTCTCCATGTGACTCATTCCTTAAAGGGCCCACATTATGGATAGTGAATTGTCCTTACTTTATTTAAAGTAAAAAAAAAAAAAAAAAAAAAAAAAAAAACAGCACATTTTATAATTGTTTTGTGAGGTCACAAAAATGGACATATGTCCACCTATCTGTAGCAGTTTGGAATGAGCGCTGCTCATTCGGTATAAAGTTAAGTGAATATAGTTTACATTTTCATGCTTAACAGTTGAAGAGGTGTTCTTATCATGAACCCTTTGCTCTATAAAAATATATTTGCTCTTTTTCTGCAAAAAGATAAAAGCAGACATTGTTGTCTTAGTTGCATTAGCAAGGAAATAGCTACCTATAATGACTTGCTACCTCCTTCTCCTCCTTTGTGGGCATCACTTATGTTCATTTTCAGCAGTGTTCAGCAGCTGCTTAGAGGAGTCCATGGCTGCTGATTGTTGGAACAAGGTTTGATGAGCAACCTTGGTAAACATTATCCGAGAGCTTCAGTCTCTTGGAGTGCCCAGATTTTGCATTCTCCTGTCCTTAGTTTCCTTTTTCCTCTGACTACAAAATTGTACTAAACAAAAATAATTCACTGATGATTATTACAAAGAGCTTTAGTGAGATCAGGATGTTGGATGATTAGCAACTCCACCTCATCCCCAACTCATCCCAAAAGTATTCTAGAAAACACAAATCACTGTTCCATAGCTCAACACTACCCTTTGAACACACACCTGGCATTAGGCATGGTGCCAATAGTTTAAGTATTTCTAAACAAAACATATCCCAGTGTATTTTAGCTGAACAGCAATGTATATAATAGGGTGGGGATCAAAAACTTTAAAGCTTAAAGCTTTTATACATTTATACAACATGTTTATAAAACATTGATATACTGCCCAGCTCTACTCCTGAACCCCCAATTCAATCTGCAGTAAATACAGAGCCTAGAGGGCCAAGCTGGGTGTGCATTTGCACATTTGTGTCAGCAATGGGTGCAAAATAATGTAGCTGAATGTCTTCATTAGAGATGGTGACACATATATAGGCATATAGGTAAACACATATAGGCAAATCCATGAAGACCTTTCACTAGGATTTATATAGAATGGTATGATAAAGGCTATGAAGAACCGGCGATCTGCTTGTTTTCACCGGTACTAAAGTCCAGTATTATCCTCAGAAACGGACAATACGATCATGCAAACTACATAGAAAGTCAACTGCTTTTGATCAATTTTGACAGCTCTACCTGCTTGTCAAAGGTCTAACTAAATGAGTATTTGGACATATGGCTTTAAGGCAGGTCTGGTTTCAGCTGTTGCTGTGACAGATCAATAATTTATGGTGTTTTATCGCTCACCTCGGTCAGAGAACCGTCTCATTCCTTAAACACATCAATTTATAATGTCACTCATGGCCAGTCCATTAATTCCTTTTTTTCTTTAGCAGCGGACGCAGAGGCAGGAACCTTTCTGAAAGGGAAAGGGAGGGCACCGAGAGGGAGAAGGGGGTAAAAGAAGGGGAGGGGGCAGCCCAGGGTGAGGTGAATGGGGGTTTAGGGCCTGTAGACTCCCTATGGGGCTGCAAAACATTCCTGTCCGATTGAGACGTGGGAACCAGTTTTAAAAGCCACACCCCTTCATAAGTAAGAGAGTTAGAAAGTAAGGAGTTTCCATGCATGGGTCAGACCACATTAAATTCCTGTCATGTTTAATACTCTTTCTCCCCAGGGTGGTTGAAGTGATGCTGTCGGCGCAGGAGGGGTCGGCTCAGCCAATAAGGTGCATTTATTGGTCTGACCTTCGTTCTCAGAGAGAAAGAGAGAGAGCGAAGCATCTGTCTGCCACAGGCAACGTCTCAATCACACACGCAAAACACACACAGAAACACACCTCGGGCAGCAAACCCCACCTGAGTCCAACAGGAGCCGACATGAACTGACGAGCTCGGGGGAGGTCAGCGGTAATTTTTGTGCTTATCAATCGGATGTGTCTCACGCCGAGATGTCATTTCACATTTTGTCACTGACAAAAGAAAATGCTTAGCAGTAAGCAGGTACACCCAACAACACTAGTTGTTAAAGGATTCTTTAGGAAAAGTTATGTAGAACTGTGATAACTAACAACCATTTGAATGTTTATGTTACGAACAACAGGCACCATCTCACAAAGAAAATCTAATTTTTTACATAATCTGTGAATGCTAATGGCCCTTTATCTGACTTGGAATTCAACATTTTCACGGACTTCCACTGAAAGTTCTGAAGTTCTACTGTAAATTGCCACTGTTTACTTTAAATTGATTCAGTACAACACCACAGAGGGCTTCCAGGACTATTTTTGTTTGATTCAGTGGTTGAGAGGTACACTGGGTACCTTTCACATATGAAAACCTGAAATTCAGTACCGGTATACAGCTGTAGCCCTTCAGGCATTCTACTCTCTCTGTAATAACAAAAAAAAAATTTCAGTTTTGAAAAACTTCTCAATTTCAACATTTTGTTGAAACATGTTACACACAAGAGTGATTCCATTTTTCCTTAATACTGGTATTAAGTAAAAGTACAGAGTATGATAAACATCAGGATGATAAACAGTATAGCACTGCTAGGCTGCAGGCTCGCTATCAAAAATAGTGAAAGCTTTTGCAGGGGACGTCTATCAATTATGCTGTGATATTCAGTATTTAGATATATTTAGTGTTTGCTCAGGTTAGATGTGTTGCCAGCTTTGGCACTTGTTACATTTGAACTGAAATTTGGAACCAATAGATTTGATGTGGTTGGAATTACCAACATATTACAATTGGTACCCTTAAAAAGTACCAACTTTGGCTCCAAACCCTTTCAGACACTCATTCAGAGGGGGTTTAGTGTGAACTAGTTAACTGTAGAGATGTTCTTTAAAGGGGTAGTGATGAAACCCATACCACTTAACATGCCCATGTGGGTCCTGTATGGGTAGCCCAACCCGGAACCTCAGAGTTGTCCACAAGTACAACGTTGGCCCCACATATGGATGCCCACCAGGGTCAGTGAGGGAGCAAGGAGGATTAAGGCACACCTCTGGATGGGTCTCCTTCCAAGCCACTGCACAGGTGGCTTAGATGGAACACATATGAAATTAGAGTGGGCTGTAATAATGGGCACATTTGGGAAACACAAATGGGTCCCAGTAACTACACATGTACTAACCCACGCCCACTGGGAACCAACCTGGTAAATGTTTTCACCCAATGTTCAATGTTTTACTGTGTGTTGGCTTGGATGAGTCACCATGACTACAGCACAACTAGACATTTTATTTACTATCCAACCCCACAGATCATTCTATAGGTCTTATGAGAGTCATATGCAGTATTAATGGAGATGGAAATGGAGTGGAATCTGAAATATATGCATTTCCTTTGGGAAATATTTTGCAGCACAACATGGACCCTTTTGCCACAGAGAGTAAAAGCATTTCAGAGATTACGTTCTGTTTGTGTGAAGGACCTTAAAGTCAGTTTTCAGACATCTGCTTCCAGCCATTACCACAGTAAACAACACTTACTTACTTTGTTTGCATTGAAATTCAATTCTGCAGTAATATTTTAGACAGTGGAATTTCATCCTTAGATACTCAGCCATAGCCTACCTGATGTTCAGCACCGAGCATCAGCAAAGCTGAAGGAGAACAAAAGTCAAGTTGATAATCAACAAAAACCAAATTACATTGTAATATATTTTATTTGAATGGTGATATACAATATATATAATGTGACAATGACAATGTCTTTACTACATTTAAACATATTTAAATTTGATCTTCATTTCTTCTTTAAAAACACTCTCTTGTATAGAGGATAGTGTGCAGAGTAGAGGGGGAGCTGAGATCAGGGTACAGAGCAGAACGAGGAAGCAAAAAAGGTTTGTGTACGATTAAAACCAAACCATTAGGTAAAAATTTCTATATCAACGCAACCCATATTGCACACGTTTACATGCTGATATCAACATAAATAATGAAATATCAGCCAGTCCTAAAATACTACTGAATATAAAGGCTTTCAGAACATTAACTTCCAATCAAACTGAGTCATGATGGCAGGATTTACAGTTCCTCAGCAGAAATCACTCAAATCTATCCAAGCTCATTTAGACACCAGCTGCTTTGACTGGGCTACTGCACAGCTAGCGAAGCTGCTTTGCATCTTGGCTCTGCTGGGCTTGCTGGCCATTTGTGTACACTGTGTAATTATCTCATCCGGAATGTGATGTGCTCTTATTTTTTTACATTTTAGGGTTTATTAAAGCAGTGTGTTTGTTCACAGCGGTCAGCAGATTCATCTCTTTGCATTGGTGCGCTTTGTGACACATTTCACTGAACAACCAAATGAGTGGATACACGTCACTGAGAAACACGTGAACGCTGGAATGCAGCCTACAACATAAAAAAAACAACCTTCCTGGGCTTGGTTGGATTCTCTTTTGGGTTCAGAGTTCTATGCCAAACCACCATCTAACTCGCACTCACACACGCAGTAGAAATGCTTCCACAAAAATATCCCCTCTTTCTGCCTTTCTGAGAACTGTTGGGAGCAAAAAAGGTGCAACCATACTGAGACACAGAGAGCGAGAGCGAGAGAGAGAAAGAGAGAGAGAGAAATCTATTATAATTATTTATTATAATTAGATATTAAAGAATGTTATACTTATATACTGTTGTATACTAATACTACTAATACTACTACTACTACTACTACTACTACTAATAATAATAATAATAATAATAATAATAATAATATATTTACAGCTGTCTTTATGGTTGCTTTAATTAAAAAAATCCTTTTTTATGATGGCAGTTACGTCCTAAAACATAGTAGTCATGGTCTGAATGTTAGAGAAGTAGTTTGCAACTGGAACATCAGCTGTTCAATCCCCTGGACTGGTAGGAGGTGGGGGTGGTGGGCATGAAGGAACAGTGCGCTCTCCTCTCCAATGTTAGTGGTTTAAACAATTCAGGCATCTGTGACTCAAAGAGTGCTTCAGCTTCTCCGGAGCACTAGTAAGATTAGTGATAATACTGTCATTATATTGGTGTGATGTTTTGGCAATATTCTATTAAATATAGTTATACCACTACACAGAGATGTATTATTATTATTATTATTATTATTATTATTATTATTATTACTATAATGAAATTCAATTAAGATTAAAAAAGTTTGGGTGGGGGTCTTATGAAACCAAGGAAATTAGTGGGTGAGAAAAAAAAACCTCCCTCATTCCTCATTTTACTCACTCCCACATTCTTAGAGTACAGACTATAACATTATAACACTCCTCCTTAATCGCTCCATCTCTCTCTCTCCCACGATGATAACGGCTTCCCTGTTCTTCAGAGAAAACAGGGCACGTCCCTCACTCTACTACCATACACACTCATCCCCTAAACACTGTGCATCCCAGTGTGGGTCTGTCCCAGCATGTGTGTGTGTGACAACACTGATAGTGGCCTCAAACTCCCTACAGACAGACAGCACAGATAAGCGACACACAAACACATGGCAGAATAAACAAACATGGGTGTTAGCAAATATGCGCACGCACACACTATTGTGTCATGCAACTGACTGAACATGGTCCCTTACTAATGCACATAAATAAAACATACACTGTATATTCCATCTCCTTCACACACACACACACACACAACAGTGCAGACAATCAGCCTTTAAAGAGAGTGTCACTGTTTCCTGTACACTGAGGGAACTGGAGCACCACATAAACGAACTGTATCACCCCATCCAACAAAACCTGCTTCAGCAATGGAGGAAAAAAAAAAAAAAACTGTGAAAAAGCAGCCAAAGAGCATTGAGGAGCTGACCACATGCTCTACTCAATTAGAATTAAAACAATGACCCTACAGTTACTGGACCTGAACTATGAAGCGAGTGCAACACAGACACATGGACTTGTTGTATGACACGAGGTCTCTCTCTCTCTCTCTCTCATAAACACACACACACACACACACACACACACACACACACACACACACACACACACACACACCTATATGTATAAGCATCTATGTGCAATGAAAATGTTTTAAATTTCCCTCTAAACCCAACCTTAACTGAAACAAGCTGAAACATGGAGTTTTGTAAAAAGCACTCGTTTTACTGGTCATGGATGTGTTTTCTTGTTTCTGGACAAGGGTCAATACATTTTTGAACTAACAATGTAGTACAAACCAAACCTACATACACACCTTTCTCCATAAAGCATTCCAGTCTGCAAGAGTGGCAGGGAAAGGGGCCCGGGTGCTTTTGGCACGAGTGTCTGCGTTAAACCCAAAGCCTGGCACTCTGGAGCTGGAGAGACAAGCTGCAGCTTTGTCTGGGCCGCGGGCACAGTGCTGACAGCAGGACGTGACCCAGCGCTGCGGGGGCTCCCTCTCAGCCCACCGTTTATTAACACCACACTTCAGCTAATCTGAACGCAACACTAATGAACTTGTAGATGATTCTGCAGGCAGCAGATAATAATAACGTCCTGCTAACACGGTGGAAACCAGCCAGAAATATGCCCCAAGTGTTTTGGGGTTTGCCTGCTTCAAGTCACCTGAACAGCGCTGGGAACCACGGAGGGATCCCAGTCTCCACCACGGAAGAGTGAAACGGAAAAGGCAGAGATGGAATGAAGCTGATATTGAATGAATGGTACCGAAATTGAGTATTAGACAAACTGATATTCAAACAAATGTTTAAAATACACTAAAACTCTTTTCTTTAGTTTAGAATGAGAGATGCTATACTCGTGTTACTGACAAACAACAAACACATCAGTTAATATGTGCAAAACATTTTGCTTCAAAAACAATTTTTAAAAATCTACTTGCGCGACACAGATTCGAGAGATTCAAGTTTCGAGAGTTGTATAGTCATGTGCACATGCCGTTACACCGCGCAATGAAATTCTTACTTTGCTACTTCTCCTCAACACTCAAGCTATTATATACAGGGGTTGGACAATGAAACTGAAACACCTGTTATTTTAGTGTGGGAGGTTTCATGGCTAAATTGGAGCAGCCTGGTGGCCAATCTTCATTGGTGACATACCAGAGTTCAAAACAGGACAAATTGTTGGTGCACGTCTTACTGGCACATCTGTGACCAAGACAGCAAGTCTTTGTGATGTATCAAGAGCCACGGTATCCAGGGTAATGTCAGCACCACCAAGAAGGACCAACCACATCCAACAGGATTAACTGTGGACGCCAGAGGAAGCTGTCTGAAAGGGATGTTGGGGTGCTAACGCGGATTGTACCCAAAAAATATCGTTCCCAAGATGAACTGACGCTGTATTGGCTGCAAAAGGAGGCCCTAGTTCACCAAACTAATAAATTATTGTGGTGTTTCAGTTTCATTGTCCAACTCCTGTAAGACTATACACACAAGTTAGGACTATACACATAACTGCACTAGAGACAAAAAGAAAGTGAACAGGATATAGAGGTAGACACTAAAAACAATATACAAGAGGTAAGTGAAAATAAATAAATATTGTTGGTGTCAGGAGGACGATGCCGCGGTGGGCACCATCTTGGAATAGACAACAGTTAGACTTTACTAAACATTTCAGCTAAACATAGACTTCTATTATGACCTGCATAAAGTACCTCCTCCTTTCAAACTGGTCAGCAATGTATGGAATGGTACCACATGCTGAGGAAAAGTGGTTGAACACTGCTGACCAGCTTTCCAGCTGTGCTGAGCTGAGTGTTTTTGTTTTTGATATGATAAATATTTAAATCATATGTCCTAAAGCACATTGAACTGTCTGTGTGGAACAAAAGATGCATCTGGAGGCATTCTGAACAGGTGACGTTTTGGAGTGTGTTTCAGATGAGAGATCGTGGGCCATCTCAAATCCAGTGTTTGTCAGCCTAGGATTAGCTCCTCATCTCCTGTTGTAAACTAAAGGAGTAAACTTCAGGTGCTAAATACATTTACCTCATTATTACTAGACTGTTTCTTTAAGACGAGCATTTAATTGAAGACTGTTTGCTGAAACATCCCATCAAAAGAAAATACACAGCATTAAAGTGTGAGTGTGGGACTTGTGACAGGATGGAATCCCACAACACTACCCAAGTTTCCACTTTTACCACAGAAACTCTCCTCAAACTGTGTGGAGATGTTCGGCAATCTTATCATATGTTTAACTGCTGAACGTCTATGGTTTCGGACACTGCATAGACTGCAAAGACTGAAGTACAGTCAAGTTCAGACAGCTGCTGCTGCTGCATGTACAGATGAATGAAGGTGTACAATGTGAACAGCAAATCGAACAAAGTCAGAATCCCACTTGCAGAGTAGCAACATGGTAGTTCAAGACAGTCTTGAAAGCTACAACTAGAACTCCATTATCAGCTGCTTAATGTCTGGCTTTGTCATTCCATGTCCACGTTCAGACTGGAAGACAGTGGCTACAGTGATACCACATACTGTGCTGGGGTAAAAGTGGTTAGACCGGGACATTTATTTCTGTTTTAATAGAGACCACATTAAGTCTTAACATTGTCTAAACGCAGTCGAAGGCATTTGCACATAGAAAGGCGTGTTTACTTGTGGGCCGTTATGCTTTCTAGATATAAACAGGTGGACCATGAGAAGCAAAAGGTTGAGAACCCATGTCCTAAACCACATTCATTTGTCTTCTAATAAATAAACAACACACACTTATTACTCACTACATGGCCAAAAATATTGGTACACCTGCCCATTCAATATTTCTTCCAAAATCAAGAAATGAATTAGTCCTGAATTTGTTGGAGTGACTGTTTCTACTGTCTAGGGACAGTAGAAAGGATGGAGAATGGAGGATGGAGGGTCATCATGCCAGAGAACACAGTTCCACTGCTCCACAGCTCAATACTGGCTGGATGTATATCCCTGCAGCCCACACCTTTAATTACTCATGCAGCCAATGCTTTAATGTTTAATGTGCTCTAGAGAACCCTACTGTATTGACAACACAGGGACTAGACTAAGCTGTGTGTGTGCATTTGCACATCTGACTGCATCCATTTAAAGGGGTGTCCAAAGACGGCCACACACAGACACACAGTATGATATGGTGTGTACAGATAACAGCATGTTGTACAGTGTCAGAAACCACAAATTAGATTATCTGAGCAACAGTGATAAGCAGATTAGCACACAGGAGCTCAAGACAAACACTGCTGAGAGTTACTGATTGTAAGGCCACAACACCCAGCCTGAGAAACAAGATGAGGACGTCGATGAAGGTCAAAACCCGATTCAGATTTTGAAAAAATGTAAAGTTCAAAGGCAGTTGAAGAGAACTGTACTTCTCTGCTAGTCTGAATAAAAACGCCGTTTTGGAAGCGTGTGTGTAAGCGAGAATGGAAGGCTGTCCACATAGCTTGTAGTGATGAGTGGGAATGTGTGTAGGCTATACAAATGTGTGCGCATGTGTGTGTGTGTGTGTTTGTGTGGGAGTACAGAGGATTGGAAAAAGTACAGCCCCTACAGTTACGACCACATCAGTGCTCAGAGCAGAGGCAAAGCCAGTGCTTTCTTAAAAGAGACGTGCACTCCAAACCAGAGCGCTTTAAAATCAATATGCACAGTGTTCCAACGCCAAGGCCATCTCACTCAGCTTTAAAATAGACAACTGCCGTAGAGGCATTAACTCAGCTACATATATTCATCCTAACCCTGAACCCTGAAACGCTGCGTTTCACACAATTTACTGCTCATTTACTCACCAGCACCGACTTACGTCTCTGGCTTTAATTGGAAAAGAAGAGTCTAGGAAGGTAGTGAAAGATTATATAAGGTGTCACAACTCTGACTGAAAAGCGGTGACTGACAGCAGCACTTACATGACCTATCCACAGCCAATGACGTTCACTGGAAGGTAGCATTATGTGTATTTGTACCAAAATGTTATTGCTATGAAAGGATTCTAGTAAATGCGGTTGTACAACATTCTGGTAAATGCAGTTCTATGAAGAATTTACAGTACACAGTAGCCTGTAAGCAATGTCCTGTGCAGATGGTCACAAACCCAGGAGTGCTCCTGATGTTCTCTTCATGGACAAAATGATAGTTGCACAGAAAAAAGGGCAAATAAACACATTCAATTTTTTCAAAATGTCATCACGTTGCAGACTCTGAACTGTTCTGTTACCTTCTGAGAATGCTCCTTACGGCTACAAGCTGGGAATATTTGTCTGTTAATGGTTGATGAGGGACGACAGAGGGTTCTTTGAATACAGAACTGGTACAGAACTGATTTAGTCAAATATACCTGGATTGTCCCCAGTCCCAATCTGCTGGATCGGAAAGCCCTAATCACACCTGTAAGCCAACACTACAAAATAAGCTTTAAAAGATCACTGCTATCAGAGTAGCGTTCAGTATCAACGCAAGGTCAGATTTTGGATTGCGGCGTCCTTCATGATCACTGTAATCTTCAGGGACATTAAAACCAATCTGACTTGGAATGTAGAACTAATAAGGTCAATTCTATAGAGTGTTGTAAACTACATTCCTCAAAACAAACTTGAAGACACCTGTGATTTATGTGAATGGTCATATAACAATGTCCAACAGAAATATTTGTGACTGGTCAGCACACCCACATCACAGGAAATCTCTGCTGGGTGAATCATTAGCTTACTCGTTAGATAAGCAAGGCTGTCTGCAGCAGTGGAGTGTGGTTCAGCTGGAGTACCACTAAATGAAATGCATTAACTGGAGAGGCCAAAAATCCATATTTTGACTAATTGTGTATCCCTTTGGTTCTCGGTTATTCATCTGGCCTAGATAGGCTCCGAACACACTCCCTCTGAGTGTGTGTTCGATTCTGATCCGTCTCCTCACTGTGGGGATGATTCACGAGCTTGTCATCCCTCTGCATTCATTTCCTGCCTGACATAGCAAATAGTTCTTTGAGCAGTGTGAGGGCCAGATGGAAGGAGACTTGGGTATGAGCAATAGAAAGATGGGCATAAATATCAGAATAAAAATAAAAAATGGCTTTCAACGATACACATCTCATACACATCACTGATTAAACGATTGTGCTGTTTTGTTAGCCTTCATTAAAATACTATTCAACGCTGTGGAAATCACAGGTTTTGATATAATTAAAATGACATATTGTCCACACCATTTGATGAGATAAAATAAGAGATGTGTCATTAATTCTTTTTCTTTAGTATTTTACGTGTTTGTATGGACCATGATCACATCTGCATCTAAAATATAACATATTATATATTATTAAATATCTAAAATATCATTTTAGCAGACCTGTATTATTAACTGCTATGTACTTCAGGAGTTGTGACCTTGTTTACATATTCATTCAATGTTAAACTTGACCCAACCACCCAGTCACACAAAATACATAGGGAAAGCTGTTTTTTTTAGGGATGTAAGAAAACATTAATGGTTTTGAGTAATAAAATATTACATTTTGTGAAAGTGTATCAATTGACAAAAACAATTTACAACACTTTAGAAAGGCTGCGTTTTCTGGGCAGCTACATGCCGGTTCAGAGCAGCTTACAGACATTCCACACATATCTAAATATACAGCAGCACCAACCTTATCCATCAGGTGCCACTGACCTGTTATCAAGGATGAGTAAGTAATCCAGAGAAAAATGGTTATAACGGCCTGCACGTGACATCCAAATTATAAAGGATATTGTGTTTGGAGTACTGTTAAGTACTGTAAATAACTTAATATAACAATATCTATCATTTCAAAGATTTGTGAAGTGTTTTTATAGCCAAAATAATTTCAGGCATGAGGTTTGTTTTGGATCAAAACCTGGTCAAATTCATACAAATATCTAAATATCATACATAATAAATGGATAATGTGAAAATAAATGGTGTATATATATATATATATATATATATATATATATATATATATATATATAGATATACATATATATATATATATATATATATATATATATTACATTCTACCTCCCATCAGCACAGTGGTCACATCACTTGGCCCAAGGGAGCCTCAACCATCATTACAGTAAGCAGGCCAAACCTGATGCAATCCATCTCTTCTTCAGGTATGGCTGGACACTCAAAACACTCTCCAGTTCACGCCCTGCTGAGTCCTACATACAAAGTGCACTTGGACGTTTTGAACTGAGCCCATGGGAGTGGCCAGCCTGGAGAGTGGAGGGGATATGTGAAGAAGTGAGTCATGTGACCGAGTCAGGGTCCATTCATCATCTTTTCCTTCCTGAAGCGTGTTATTTGCAGTCGAGGATTCCCCTTCTCGCTCCAACGGTTTCCTGTGGATATCTCGCTTCCTCCACAGCTCCTCCGCAGAGGTAGAATAAATCGCACTGACCGATCAATAGGAAATTCCTAATGAACACCAAGTTGTGAACGACAGAATCTCCAGGGATGGATGATGGCCCTGTTCCACTACCGTGTGGGCTGAAACATCTGGGCTCATTAAACAGAATAATGTGGAATGGGAGAAACAGATTCTCTTTACTTTTGGTATATAATTACTCCCATAAGGTTGCATCCGTTAATTTGCTGAATAAATTTACTTTTCAGAAATCCATACCCATACTATTTTCATTATAGAAGTGAATGAAATATTAAAGCCATACTGCAAAGACTGTTTTCAGTTATGCAACACACTTTTGTATTACAGTGAGTCATATGGTGTCAGAAACCACAGAGATTACTTTAAAACTCTACATGGTTTGAGGCCAATGTGTGATGATTTAGGCATGCAATTAGCATGATTGCTAAATGGTCAGGTTTAAGCTTCCATTACTTGTTACCTATGTCAGCCTCACAGCTCCAGTGTAAAAATAAAGAACCAAACTTCAGCCGGCAAAAACATCGGGCCAAGTTAAAATCTTAAAGTAATGGATTACAGAGCATTTCCTGAGTTTGTCAAAGGTTCTCCTAACTGACATTTACTGACACATGAGGTTTTTCAGCCCTACATCTCAACAATTCATACTGTTTGGAGCCTTGAAAACATTAGTAAATGAGCTACAGCTGTTGTGTCACCCTAGACCTGTGAAATTACACTACACAAAAACACAGTTCTTAGACACAGACATGCACACTTGCTTCACAGCTCTAGCATGGCATGACTGCCTAACTGCTTGCTTGCCAAGATCACAAGTTTGAATCCCATCAACAGTACAAGCTGAGATTAGGAAACCCTCCCCCGCCCCCAAGGTAAAAGGGGGTGTTCTAACCTATAGACTTATACAATATTTAATTAATTTCAGATGCAGCTAAGTTCTTATGTTTTTGTGGCTCAACACAATATATATTTCTCAAAAACTACTTAAAAAATAAGGACAAATCAGATCGAGGAAGCAAAAAAACACACCTGTTTTGCATCAACGCTCTCCTGTCAGTCAGGTCGCACAGGTTTTAGAGGCTGAAACTAAACAGGTGGCAAAGTTGAGCTGATTTCGAACAGGTGGAAGTGAAGCCTACTTTCGTCAGGATGCAAATCAACACATTCTTCCAACATATAAGGGGGTAAACAATGTCCTATTTAAAAAATCTACAAACACCAAACATACATAATGAGTGTGTTACCGTGCATTGTAGGCTAAACACAGATGAGAAAATGTGTTAAGCTGCCGCTGCACTGATCATCCTAACACACGCTGTAGGTAAACATGCGGCAAAGCCGGTTAGTGACGCCACATCGCAAACACAGCTCGGGTTAATGTGCAATTCCGCCATACACAACATGGTATAAAATTTAACTACACTAACTGCAATTAACCGCCATGATGAACACGCATAACTGTGTGACTAATCAGTGTGTGTGCATGTGTTAACATACGCAGTACGGGCCACTAAAAGCAACAGGGAGCGGTTGAAGGACAATAAAGTGTCTCCCAAGTGATAAATCTCTCTCTCTCTCTCTCTGTCTGTCTGTCTCTCTCTCTCGCTCTCTCTATGAGGAAGGAACTCCTGGCCTGAATGCGCTGCGGCAGGCAGGCCTACTTGACATCTGTGTTTATCCTCCAGCAAAAACCAAACAGGCTATATTTACTCCAGCCAAACAGGCCAGGAAAGTGAGGGACAGACAGAGCTGGAGAGCTAGAGCACTGCCCAGAAGCTACAGCTAGCTGCCTTTTGTCTGGTTCCTGTACTTTGAAAAAGAATTTCTCTTCACCACTAGAGTTTGAGCACCATTAGAAGGGGTTTGATGATGATCTTGAAATGATTAAATGATCTTCTCAAGTTGTCTGAGCAGTGATTAAACCTTTCACAATTCAATAAAGCATCTCAAGAACATACAGTATATGTCCAAATATGTGACCTTAAGTTTCACCCATTGCTGACACAGATGTGCAAATGCACACACCGTTTGTCCCTGTAGAGAAGTACTGCCAAAAGCATAGGACTCTGGTGCAGATAAACATGAACCTACTGGCAAAAAGGCTAATGCCAGGTGTGAGCTAGAGGGGTTAAATGAGTGGGAGATGAAGTGTGGTGGTGATCATAGAACATCTTGACTTCATCAAAGTTCTTGTCCCTAAATTCAATCAAATCATTGCAGCAACACTCCAAAATCTAGAAGAAAAGCTTCCCTGGATAGTAGAGACAGTTACGTAGTAACGTTAGTTATGTAGTGTATTAAAATCAACCCGAAATCAAAACAAACTTTGTTGATTCACATTTACCATCTCAAACCATCTTTGGAATGAATTCTGACTAAGTTCTGAAGAATGCGCCTAATCCCTCTACCTGACTGACTATATAAGGGTGTCCTGTTGGGCATGCTTTCCATTCTGACTCCTACTGTTGTGTTGGTAGCATCCTGCAAGTGAAGTGAGCCTCAGAGAAGAATCTGAAAGCAACTCGAGCAGTTGGAAGAAAAAGTCTGGGATGCTATTGGACACAATATCAACACGTTGCATGGATTATCACAGCACACCATTAGGAACCTAAACAACATGCTGAGACATCTTGCATGTTGCATCATATCTGATGCAATTTTTTGAAACTTTTATATATGTAGCTCAATAAATATTCTCATGACGCTGTAAGCTACAGACAGGGTTAATGCAGTGGATGAAGACTGATGAACACAATCCATAAATAAATTTCACAAGCACAGGATGACACAGAAGCCTTTATCAAGTAATATTATGACTCCCATTGTACTGTGGAAATTGTTGTGTATTTAAGTATTGCTCCTGTAATGATTATGGCTCTTTATTACCATTTAAGTAAGGTAATTCTCACCCCTACTCTACCAGCTGTTAAAATAAGCAATAGTGAAAACAGCAATTCCTTCAATGGAAGACAAGTAGATGACAAGAAACTAAGCCACGTGCGCACGAATGTACACCCCAATCATCGTCCCAGTGTGAAAGCTGAGTCTGAAGATGACACCACGTGGATTCCACAGGCAGCCCGGGCCAAATCCTAGCAGAGTGTATCGATTGAAAAATAACCTACTTACAGCAGGCACCATAATCCAGCAGCCAGCAAACAGTGCTGTGTCTGAGTGTCTGTGTGTGTAAACAGAAAGGCAGAACAGTGAAAGGGAGCCTTTTCAGGCAACCCGAACAGTCCAAGTGGAGAAAAGTCCGGAATGCCAGAAATTCCACACACAGACGAGCTACTGTAAAGAGAGCCGGCGAAAAGCCGAGCTCAGCCCAACACCTGGAAGCACTTATTCAGATTAACTACAGCATTCAAATCCTCACAAACACACAGTGTCTTTGTAATGCTATTTCCTTACAGAGGAACGGAGTGGGGCTTGAAGTAACTGATGCTTGCTGTTGTCTGCAGACCGGCTATGTTAAAAGTGGACCTGGTACTTTCCTCCTGACCTGAAAAAATCCAAACGACCTAATCAACATCATTGGGATTGAATCTATTCTCTTGATTACATTACGATCCGAGAGGATGTCTGCAAATTAAAATGCTGAAGTGCTTGCTTGTCTGTCTGGCGGCCTTATAAGAGGCTGAGTTTGATATTTAGTGGGATATTTCCTGTCCTGAGTGCACCAGAGGTTAACTAATTTGGGATAAAATCCCAATCCTGTTCCATGTCATCTTGGGAGTATTGCTGTTGGTAGATTCATTATGATATATTGACAACATAAAGAACAACTGCCAGATTCACATTACATCTAAAAGGTATGTCATAATCTGCTCTATAAGTTCTAACATTGTGAATTTGGGTTCTATCCAGGGACACACAGCCAAAGCCCTTCCTCCCCCAAAAAAGTGAAGCACATCAAACACACTTGGCTAACGCTGCAGACTAAACTATTTCTTGGTGAACAGGACAAGGCCGCAGCCACTCTAAGCTAATCACAATCCACGAATACACAGTTATTATTAGATACATCTCGAAATGTTATCCACATTCACTTCCTCTAAAACACTGTACTCATTGTTTCAAACTGAGAGCGAGTCTAAAGAAACTTCTGAGGAACACAATGCATTGTAATAAAACAGCAACACTAACTGAATGCGAGTGATTTCAGCTTCACATCAGTCAGCACACTGTTCTTCACATGCAACCACTTCGTATTATTAGATATGACAATTAGATGTGGTAGCAAATGTTGATATTTGTTTCCACAAAGCAGGATTCGGTCTTAAACAGAAACCGCAAGTTCAAAACAAACAGCAAAAGCAGCAAGAACATTTGAGGAACACTGCATTTTAAAGGAACTGTTCATTCATACATGAGAAGGAGTGTTTCTAGATCTTTTAACTCTAACTAGTCCTTCATACAACACTTTCTACATAGCATCAGGTCCCCTAATATTGTCCTGTCCAAATATCGGCCACTTCGGGCTCTTGTTCAGTTAGTCTCTCCCTTTGCCAATCGAATGGAGGAAATTCTCCACTTTACTCAAATCAGTTGGCTAAGGATCTATGCATTACTCCCATGTGTCCAAAACTGGGGAACATTTGGGACTGGTCAATAAAGGGTGCTTTTACACCAAAACATTTACTTAATTGTTTTAAGCCTTTCCAAGATATTCATACAACCCAGACTAGATCTTAATGAAACCTTACTAGACCATCATATAGACAGTTCTAACTAGATCTTCAAATAATCCTTACTAGACCTACATAAAACTCTTTACATAGACGAACAAATTCGATCTTCTAATAACTCATAATAGATCTTTATTTTGTTCTACATAGGTCTTCCAAAAACTCACTAAACCTTATAACTCTATACCTTTATAACTAGATCTTCATACAACCCATCCTACAGACCGACACTCTCTGGATCTTCATACAACCCATCCTACAGACCAACTCTTGGGATCTTCATACAGCCCATCCTACAGACCAACTCTCTCTGGATCTTCATACAACCCATCCTACAGACCAACTCTCTGGATCTTCATACAACCCATCCTACAGACTGACTCTCTGGATCTTCATACAACCCATCCTACAGACCAACTCTCTGGATCTTCATACAACCCATCCTACAGACCGACTCTCTCTGGATCTTCATACAGCCCATCCTACAGACCGACTCTCTCTGGATCTTCATACAGCCCATCCTACAGACCGACTCTCTCTGGATCTTCATACAACCCGTCCTACAGACCAACTCTCTCTGGATCTTCATACAAACTGTCCTACAGACCAACTCTCTCTGGATCTTCATACAGCCCAAACAACAGACCGACACTCTCTGGATCTTCATACAACCCATCCTACAGACACTCTTTGCATCTTCATACAGCCCATCCTACAGACCGACTCTGTCTGCATCTTCATACAACCCATCCTACAGACCAACTCTCTGGATCTTCATACAACCCATCCTACAGACCAACTCTCTGGATCTTCATACAGCCCATCCTACAGACCAACTCATTCTGGATCTTCATACAACCTATCCTACAGACCGACACTCTCTGCATCTTCATGTAGCTGTAACAGGTATCCATGTAAACATGTAACCTGATTTTCTGTAAAGGACCATGCACTCAGAGGCTCAGGATCTAAAAGGTCTCCAGAAAGAAGGGCACTGTCCAAACAGGGAGAACCTGTAAAGGTGAACTTCAGGTTCTTCCACTGAGGCAGCACGCATTCACAGAGCAGTGCTGAGCTGGAGGGCTGATCTATGATCAGGTTCCTGAGTGTGTTTGAATACAGAACCAGGTGAGCTGGGGATCCAGCCTGGCTGTCCGGCGCGTGCGCACTGACTGACCAGGAAGGGACGGCGGTCTAATGTTTAGAAGAAGCCCGTCCAGACTGCAGAGTGGAGATCTCCTGCAGAAGAAGCCTGTAATGATGGTTTAGTCTGCGCTCAGTCCAGCCCGGGTTCTTACCTGATTCCGCTCAGCAGCTCCGCTCCTCCCGCGCGAGTGTGTGTAGTGCGTTAATACGAGCACAATCCAACCCAGAGCCTCCGTTCCTCTCGCAGTAGTGTGTGTTCGTGTGTGAGTGTGTGTGTGAGTGTGTGTGTTCCTCCCGGAGAGGACAGTACGCTTCTACACACACTCTGTATTCCCCAGCTCCTCTCTCTCCCAGCCAACCGAAACCACGACGCCCGGCACGCTCGCACACACACACACACACACACGTTGCACCACGCATGCGCATCGCGACTACACACGCACACACAGAGCTGTTGGTGGTAATGCATGGCTGATGAGTAGAACCGCATTGTGCGATCTGAAGAGTTTATACTCAACAAGTAGCTTTAACATTAGTGTGTGTGTGTGTGTGTGTGTGTGTGTGTGTGTGTGTAATGTATGAGCGAATGTGTGTAAGACACAGAGGGTGTATGTTTGTGTATATATGTATGTATATATAATGTTGTGTAAGTGTGTATGTATATTCATATATTATGAATGTGTTTGTGTGTATGTGAGTGAATGAGTGTGTGTATTAATATATTATTCATATATTATGAATGCGTGCGAGAGAGAGAATGTGAGTGAGTGTGTGTGAATGTGTGAGAGAGAGCGTGAATGTGTGTGTGAGTGAGAGAGAGAATGTGAGTGAGTGAATGAGTGTGTTTGCGTGTAAGAGTACATGTCATTAAACGTGTTCTCTTCGGTGATGAAGTTCATTTTAGGACGCTGTATAACATCGGAGTGACGTCATCCCCACTGCTGAAAACGTAGAAACAATGTTTTACGTTGTTTCCTGTAACAATCTGCGGATCAGCAACACTTCCACAGTCGTGCCTTTTACATAGCCAATGGATTTTGTGGCGGTGTAGCGCGCACCCTGGTGGGCATTTGTGACATTGCAAATTCTCTGCTCTTTTGTCGCATCCTGGAAGAAAGGACAACTGTTGATGACAGTCTTACGTCACTGTTGATCTCGTATTTATCTCACGTCCTGAAATGCTGTGTAATACTAATGATGTGGGATGTGTATTCTTCACACTGTGTGATAGATAGATAGATAGATAGATAGATAGATAGATAGATAGATAGATAGATAGATAGATAGATAGATAGATAGATAGATAGATGTGGTGATTGTCTAACATCCTGACCTTACTAACGCTCTTGTTCCTGAATTCATCAAGTGCCTTCCCTGGACAGTACAGTTACTTCAACAAAGCAGATTAAACGCGTTCTTTTCTTTAATAAACCTCCTTGTGTAAGAAACAATGAATGAGCAAGTGTCCCAATACTTTTGTCCATATAGTGTACATAGATGGATTGCCTGCAATCCTCATCTCCGCCTAATCCCCTTTCTGTCTCAAAATGAAAGTCTAAATATAGAGCATTAGAGGGATAGTTTGGCCACTAGAAGCATGTTTTGAGAAATGACTAAGGGTAAGTATAATTTCTTTGTTCCAAGCGAGAACGTGTTTGTGAGAGCCTGCAGTGACCTGGAGCAAAGTAATCCTTGCCTTTTGGAATTATTTGAGGGCTGGACTGGAACTGCTGTTTCAACTCAAAATCAAGAAGGAATATTGGTCATTCCATGGACATGGTCAGGGATCCCTGCACTGCACCAGAGGCTGTGTCCAGGTGTGGAATTGGGTCTCTGTGCTGCAAGAATTTCATTCTCATTCCTGCTGCATTTCAGCACAACATCCCAGGATGATTGGGTGAAAGAGCAGACCTGCTGTGGAAAGCTGTTACCTAAGCTGTTCTTGGACAACTCTGAAAGGGTACGCAATCAGTGAGCACCAGATCATCTGCCATTTGCTCTCTTCATTTTCCATCTGGAAACTGCAGAACATTGACCAGCCTTTCCACAGCAGTGGGTCTGGCTTTCAGCACCTTTGGAGGTTTGAATGTGGCTCCTACTTTTCTGGCAATACCTACAACCCTGCCCAAGAGGAGCTTTTTGTGGCCTGTGGCACACCAAAGGTCCTAGTGCTGGATATAACTCTATGCCCTGTCCAGCTGTCCTGGTCCACTACTAAAGAACCATGGCTAGGATGAAAGCATCTTAAGAAGTGGTTATGACGACTGGGTTGCCTGGGCTGACACTAAGCCTCCACCTTTTTGGTCCTCAGTGGAAAGCTTTACACAACTTCCAGTGCCAAGTGAGAGAAGCCCATGGAGATGTAGACCTTCAGATTAGCAGCTTACATGGTCCAAAAGCCAACCTTTGCTTCTACAGAGAAGATGTGCAGCTAAACTTGTGGATTGTATAGGTAGGAGTGAAACGAGCTGAGCTAGCCCACATCATTTGGATCACCAGTCACTCAGAACTAATGTTAACATAGCTAAAGGAAGGCCTATGTAATTCATTAATTTTTGCAGCATCCCCTGGTGTCAGCCTTCAATTCCCTGTTGGATGAGCAGTACCTAACCCACCCACAGCCAACTTGTACTACAAGTACAAGTACAAGTACAAGTACAACTACAAGTACAAGTACTCAGGCTAACAATTTTTGGCCCAGCAGAAAGTCCAGGATACTCATAATAGTTCATCCTCCCACAGTGATACTTCGTACAGTTAAAACTCTTCATCTTCGCTGTTTATCATAGTTATCATGTCATTTTCTTTGTATTTTTATAATCGATTTAATGATCACTGTAATTTCTCCAGCTATCAGACCCAACCAAGGAGAGTGCCACAGTGGAGGAGCTACAGAGTCTTGACTGGGACCAGCCTGAAATGTCTGGATTGCAACTAATTGTAGAGCCAGTAGCTCTTGGCTGACCAGTTGCACCAGATGGTTTTATGCACGTCTCTGTGATTAGTAACTGGGGTGAAACCCAAGAGCCACAAGAGCCAGAAAATTTGGCCAAGGCTAAAGCTCCCCAGGGGGTGTCTAAAGATAAGTACCTACAGGGACGTATTAAACTTAAACCTATTAACTCCAAGCTCAGAGGGTGTCAAAGCAATTGATGGGCTCTCTGGAAGGCTTGGGTTTTTCACCAAGCCTGAATTGAAGGAAAAGGGCAAAAATCTTTGAAAGTCAGTGGCTGGACAAAAAGTCCAAGATCACTAAATTAGATCCAGTCAACAGGGCTTTATGTTGATCATGGACCACATGGATGCATGTTTTTATAATAATGTCCCAGAAACATTATGTAGCCTCTATAAAACATACTGCAATTAAGCAAAGAAGCGGCCTTCTAAGAGACCTCCCACACTCCCCACCTGGATTAACTGGAAAAAATGGATCAGCTGGATCTTTTACTGGAGAAATATCTGTCTGTAATGGCTGATCTCCTTAGTGATTAAACACAGGATCTGCAGCTTTTTGCACAGGAAGGTGTAGCTCAGGTCTACAGTGTCACTACCAAGGAAACCGTAAGCCTACCTGCAGTACACTGAGGAGACGTCTACAAGACAAGTGGAGCTCTTTATGAACTTGTGTTCAAGTGGAATTAAAGGAACAGTTCAGCATAAAATTAAAGTCAAAATAAGCTAATCCTTTATTAGTCCTGCAGTGAGGAAATTCACATGATTATAGCAGCAAAGGGATAATAGATAAAATACAATTTAGTGTATTAACATTGTAAATAATTAAAAGTCAATCTGAAGAGGGGGGGAGAAATATTGCTCAATGTTATGCTATATTGAAAAAAGAGTCCAATAATGTGTGGAGTTAAGTGTGTGTCCATGATCTGCGGAGAGCGGTGCTGGGTGTAGATTCTAACAACAGCTTGGAGGAGGAACCTGTGATATCACTCTTTCATTCAAAAGAACAATTCAGGAAAAAAACTATAGTTAAAAGAACAGTTTAGGAGAAATCCTGATGAAAGGAATTATACAGTAAAAATCTACTTAAAGGAACGGTGCACGGAACAATCTAGTGAAAGCAGCAGTTCACTAAATATCTAGTTAAAGAATGGTGGTCTCTAACTTTTTTCCCCAGTGTTGTATTTATAAAGATGCTGGATGTCTGGTGAGTGACAGGTCTTGTTAGCACCTCAACATCATTAATTAGATTCAGAAATAAACACTGTTTTCTATCACACACTGCCATATGCACTTAAGGCAGATTTATTAGACTGTCAGACAATATTATATAAAGACATACCTCATATCTCAATTAGGAACTACTGCAAAACTACAAGGATACCGGGTACATACTATAAAATCATTACTTAGTAACTGTATATGATTTTATGAAATATAGCCTAGCCTTTCTGTCAGATTGTCATGTTATATATTATGATTAATAGAATAAACATTGAGGCCTACACTGTGCTTCGTGAATGACACCATAGAAATCACTTTAAATAGGTACAGAACATTTAGATCCATATAGTTAAAAGAACCATTTGTCGCTCCATTGTAGAACCATTTATTGTTAAGACTGTAGGCTTATATTTATTCACCAATTGTAATGGTGAATATGAATAAAAATATTATATTATTGTGTTGAAATCACCTCCTTTCATACTGAACATTATTTGTTTCTAGTAAGCAAAGGAGAAGTGTTTTTCTTATGTTCCCCATCTCCAGGGTCCTGAATGGGGGGTGGTTTAATTCCTGCACGGAGAAAAAAAAATGAAGTCTCTTATTTTTCTATCTACATAGTCATGTATACAGTGTCAGAGACCATGGTACTGTTGAAGGTAACTTTAGTATGAAAAAGTATGAAAATGTAACACTGTTTGGAAACATGATCACCATTATCCACCCTTTCCCATAAATAATCCTATAAATAGCACATCTGAGTCATATTTATCAGGATGAGAAATTAAAGGCTGTAAATAAAATTCACATACAGTCCTGTCAGGTTCATGGAGTTTGTGCCATTATCACCATTTAACCACGATGATACATTATTCACTAATGTCTTCTGCAAACAGCTCAGTACTTTTCCAGATTTCCCCATAGCAATTAAGATTTTTTACATCTCACCTTGTGCCTCTCTGTACAGTCTAGTTTGGATTACAACTCTTGGTGTGATGACATATTAGATGAAAGATGAAGTAAATCCACCCTGCATAATCTATACTTAATCATTTATGGCTTTAAGCCACAACACTCATATCATTGTACAAAAAGGTGTAGTGACTAATACATTTTTTATATACAAACACAGAAGAAACTTTTTTCTTAAAGCATATGTAAAATATTCCCCATCAAAACCACTGCCTATTCTCAAAGCTGCACAGGAGGTACAGAGGTATCAGCTTCTTTCTCCAGGCCACCAGACAGCTAAACAGGCAGTAGCACAGTGTTCCAGTCCACAGCCAGTTACAACTCATCTCACATGCCTGATCACACCATCAAACCACATAAATTATTTCCACACCAGCACTTTACTCACTCCCGGAGCAGTACCAGCTGCTCAGTTACAGTACACCCACCAAAAACTTACCTTTTCACACTTCAGCTTTTCTATCTTTATTTTTTATTGTCATTTTCTTCTCTTGTGTTTTTTATTTTTTGGTGCATGTTTTACTAATGTGAGTGACTAAGGTTTTCACTCACCCTTACACTCATGTAATGCGATGTGACAATAAACCTGATTTGATTTGTTTTAAGAAACATTATTGAAATAAACTTAACCTCGCATTAACTTCCATTCAAAGTTAAAAACACTTTCACCTTCTCCTGTAAAGTCACCATTTTGCAGATACATGTTTTTAATTGGACAGCAATGGTATGACCAATCTCTCATGCTCCCTCTAATCTGTTCCAGCTAGGTGTCTTTGGACCAAAAAGTGGCAGAGAATTTTGAAGTAAAGAAACCTGGACCTTCACAGTTCCATTACAGCGAGCCACTTTCCCTGGCAGCTCAACATCCCCACTCTGTACATCACTGAAGAGACACAGTATGCCAGAATAAATGTGGACTAGAGAGCAAGACCTCTGGATAGGCCTGGAGAGAAACTACCAACTGTTAGACCCACCATGGCTCCCTTTGTACTGCCACAAGGTGGCATTGTTAACTGAGGTTCAGGTTGTGGAGCACTGCTGGAAGGTGGACTGTTTTCCTGAATGAATTTAAAGCAGTGTTTCCTAACCTGATACCCCTGTCCGGCACAACCCCTGCAACTCTGAAAGGGCTTGTTAATAAGCTGATTAGTTAATTGTTAATAAGCTGATAAGCAGGTTTTTTGGAACAGGGAAAGCACATGCAGAGCTGTTGATTTAAGGGATTTAACTGTTCATGGGAAAATCAGATATATACAGCTTTTCCTCGTCATTTCCATTTGATAAAAAAAAGGCATTTTTGATGTCTGAAGTTCATTTGTTAGTTTCATACTGGTGCTCTAATGTTAATTTTACTAAGTTAAGTAAAGGAAGAGTATGCCACTACTTAGCCTTGTAACTAATGTCTAATCTATCTATCTGTGTGTGTGTGTAAAATAAATATATAAATGCTAATTTTCTCTAGTATGAGTTAAAGGAAAATGTTACCTCTAAAAAAACTAAAATTACAATAAATTAAATTAAATACATTTATAAATTAAACAAAACAGTTAAAACAAAGTTAAAATGTAGTCATTATTTCTAGTAGCCTAAAAGACTAACTCTCTCTTTGTGCCTCCAGTGGAGCTGCTTTTTCAATACATTTTTAAGGTGGATTTGAACCAGCACCTGAGTCAACATCCGTCAGACAGCTTTAATAGAGTTTAAAAGAGATGAACGGTTCTCAAACAAACATAAGTATGTAAATATGTGTTATTTTACAGAGTGCAGAATGCTGCTCAGTTGCCTAGCAAAAGCACACAAATGCTTGCATAATTATGTCCATAGAAGCTGGTGTTTACACCTTAAAATACATTACATTCAAACATCAGGAATAAAGACAAGGTAGGACAACCAAACTGTCTTCACCTCTTTTTCCTCATAATTCACCACACTGCAGTTATTTATATTCTATAACAAAACCATACTTAAATTATATCACCACACATTCTAATGAATCATTTTATATATTTCTAATGATATTGATCAAAAATGATTGTCACAAATAAATGTCTGTGATAGAAACACATACTATGGTGGTAGGTCTAATAAGTGCCTTAATTGTCATTAAACGTGTACAGAAGTGCAAAAATAGTTTTTTAATAAAATAACAGTAAACTGACACTTGACTCCATTCACCACCAGTGTGAACAACGTGGCAAGTTTCCCTAGGATTTAACCTTTCACCTCCGATCACTTACTTATTTAATTTATGTCACACATCTCACATTAACAGGTTAATGTTTTGACTTGAGGTTTGTTCTCATGTCTGTATTTTCCACGTATCCCTGTATAAACTGTATTAATTTATTTTAAATATCCACTCTAACATGTACCAGTATTGGTACTGATCTGTAAATTAGCTTTGATAATGGATGGTATGGCATTGGACAAAGCCCCTTGAGTATAGAGGCATAAAAATATTGTTTAGAGACATCAGTTATTTAATAAATCATTCCCCCAGTTGTATAAATCATTCAATATATCTAATAAATCATTCCCTCAATCTAATAAATCATTCCCTCAATCTAATAAATCATTCCCTCAATCTAATAAATCATTCCCTCAATCTAATAAATCATTCTCTTAGTTTAATAAATCATTCTCTCAATCTGTTAAAGAAATGTTTCCTCAATGTATCGGTTCATTTCAGAAGTGTAATTAAACCTATTCTCTAATCTAATAATCCGTTCCCCCAGTATGACATTGTGTTCTCTCAGTTGATATATTATTTACTCTCAGAGTATTTAAAGTCTCTAAACATCATGTACTCAATACTCGAGCTGTTTGTGTTGTAACTGAAAACACGATCGGCTCGTCTTCCGTACTGCAGGGTAAACTACATTTCCCACAATGCACCGGCTCGCCCACCCCCTCTCCGGCTCAGCCGGTGTATTTGGATAGAGAATCAGCCCCGCGAGCTGACAGTCCGCTGTGTGGAGGCGGAATGGACGGCCGCTGACAGCAGGACACGGAGCAGGAGGACCGGCAAGCAGAACGTTTGGATTGGGATGGCCGACAGCGGCGGACTGCGGAGACGCGTTTATGAGAGGAGTCGCCCTGTTCTGGATGGAAATATTGCGACGCAACCCAAACGCCCCTGAACCGAGAGGAGCTGCAGGAATCCCAGCTTTACCACACTGATCTGTGTTTAAGACAACAAACACCGCGATACCCTGCTCATCTGTGGATGATAAAGCAGCCCGCACGGATTATTATTAATAATAATCAGCATCATCATATTTATTATTGTTATTTTACGATGTTTTTTTATTAATAACATTAATAATCACAGTAATAACACTTATTATTGTTTTTATTATTGTTTTTTTTTATTGCTGTTGTTATTGTTATTATTATGGTGGTGGTTTTGATTTTGATGATGATGAAGATGGTAGACGCATCCTCAACCAGCTCCATCAGTGTGTGCTGCGCCGTTTCAGGAGGGATTTTCTGCAGCACCGACTACCACTGACCTTTCCACCGAGCCTCACAGAAAAGCCCCTGATTTCCAGCCGCGGCTCGTAAACACACAGCAGTGGCCTGTTGGCCTGCTGTTCACACCTACACTCAGTGACAGTCCAGACTGCAGGACTACAGGGCAGCTGCACTGGGGGCAGGCATGGGGCTGCTTGTGGTCAGCCCGTATCTGCACATCAGTATCCATTCAGGATGAAGACAGGGCAGTGCGGCTGCGGGCACATGTCCTCCTGATCTCAGTATGGAGCTGTAGTTTATGTAGGCTGGTCTCGGCTTGGCTGTGTATTTCTACCAACATCCCAGAGCCTGGTTTAGGGTTGCACATCAGCTGTTATTGGTTTAACGTTGGCCTAAATCCACGAGAATGTCCAAGATTCAAACCCGGAGGTTGTTGAGCTGATATTTATGTCTATTTTGGGTCATTCTTCATCCACCATGGCTTCACCGTGTGGATGGTGATGCGTATTTATTTGTATCAAGGAAGTAACCAGTTTGGACAACCAGTTTGTGGTAATGCTACTTATAAAATGAATTGAAATCACTATCTTTGCTACTTTTTCCAATTGTTTTAAATAATGTGTTTTATAGGGCAAAGCGTTTCTGTGTAATCAAAGGAAATTTGGGCAAAACGGTTCAGAGAAACATGAAAGCAGGAACGTTAAGCAGTAAAGCGTATAATTAAGGAAAATCATGTATTAAGCCAAGTGCCCTGCAGGCTCTGTGATGACAGTGAGAGTTCCAGTGAAGAAAACTCAGAGAATTCAAGTGGGATAAATGATAGTTGTTCATCAGAGAACACTGGGAGAATTCCAGTGAGGAAAACGGAGAGAATTCCATCAGAAAAGACTCAATTCCATTGGACAAAGCTACAAATCCCAGTTAAGCAAACTGTAAGGCATCCAGTGATGGAATTCCAGTGAAAATAGGCTGAAGCATTCCAGTTGGGAAGACTGAAAAAATTCCAGTGGAGGAAACCGGAAGAATTCCAGTGCAGAAAACTGGGCAAAGCCTCAGGGCTGATTCAAGCAACTACTAAGGAATCTTTTTGTCCAGTTACAGGAATATATGCTATCGTTGAAGCCATATAACAGCTCCTTGCCACAGAAGAGATCTGAGCATGTTCATCCTTTTGAACCAATTGTTTGAAAGTGCCTTTATAAATGCTAATACTATGTAGGCAGCACGACACTGATAAAACTGACCATCCAGCCAGTAAAAGCCGTGCAACTTTGACCACTGATTTCCCCAACCAGGAGAACTCCTGAATTTGGTCGATGTGTTCTGCATGGATTTTCTGCCTAAGTTGACTGAGGGCCTTCTCCAGCTGTTGAGACCGCACCGCTGACCTCGCAGCCTCAGACATGGACCCGTATTCGAGACACAGTAGCATGGGTGGTGGAAGTGGAGGGAATACCACCCCACTGCCCTGCACCAACTGCGGGGGCTCCTGTGGCCCACCACCACCTTCCATTCTTCTGCCAAATGCCAGTCAGGAAAATGGCAGCAGCTGGAACTCCTCAACCCTCTCTTCCTCAGTCAGTTCACCTGACTCTCACCTCCAGCATCATCATCATGGAAGCTCCAATCCCTACTGGACAGCTGTGTTTGATTACGAGGCGGCAGCAGATGAGGAACTGACCCTGCGGCGTGGAGACCTGCTGGAAGTGCTCTCCAAAGACTCAAAGGTAAGGGTGCATTGATACGGAATATTTTGGCTGATAATGATAATTGGTAATGGTGTCTATTATTTCGTAAGTGCAGAAGGCTTTCATTTGACTGTTTAAATACTGAAATTACTTTGGATATTTGAAAAATACACAGACTAACAATTTAGTAGCATGTTTTTATTATTGTTATTTGAGAGTGTGTATGAACATAAAAAAGTGCTGTTTTTTAATGGTGCCATAGAAGAGCCATATTTTGGTTTTATTTGAAGGACAGATTATTAAGGATGTGGAGGTAGCACATCTTTTTTAGTGTAGTTTTTTACTAACTAGGCTCACTTATATAGATCCAATAACACTAAAACTATGTTTTATGTGTTTTAATATGACAAAGTATTCCTAAGGATTTCACAATTTGCTTGAATTTATAAGCTAAGGAAATGAAGGGAACTAGGAATTACTCCCAAGTGGCCGAAGTTGGGGAATGCCTGTGGTATCACCTAAAAAGTCAGATCAGCTAAAAAACATGTCCATATACTAACTGTTACGGATGCTTAAATAGGGTCACTGTACATCCTCTTATTCCCGGACAGGTCCAGATTTCGGAGTGTGATGAATGCATTTCTGATAATACGATTTATGATGTAATACATGTATAAATGATTTATAGGTGTTAAGTCCTACCTCCACACCGACGCTGTTGATGTACATGTAGCCACATCTGCCTCAGCCCTTGGTCAAACTGATTACCACCACAGCTGATTGACCACAGCCTAAAAATGTGGAAACGCAAATGTAAACAAACACAGATTGGTTTGAATTTACCTGATTTTTCATTCATGTATTTTTTTTTACACTCAGATGAAAAACAATTATGTAAAATGATGTAAAAGTAAAACTGTATTTTTGTTTTTTCACTCATGTTAAAATGAAAGGAGATGATTTGGTCATATAGGCTAATATATATATTATATATATTATATTATATATATGTTTCTTAGTAAATGAGTAAATAATAACATAGTTGCATGATTTTAGAAACATTTTACTTCCTACTTCTCCATCACTGAAGTAGTCCTACAACTAAAGCCTGCTTGAACCCCCAGCCACAACATCCTAATTATGAAACTGTGTCCACAGTGTCCTCTTCTTTGAAAAATAAAATATGGTCACCGTAGCTTACATATCAAAAACGTACTTTTTAGGAACATCCCTTTCTGGCAGTAACTAAAAATAGCTGTATGTTAATTTGTTACCTGCCTTTTGCATGTCCACTGCTACACTGCTACTGTTTTGCTTTACTTGCTAATAGTTACTCTTGATGCCTTGTGTTCTTTATAGTGAGTTATATCATAACTAAATTTTGGGAGATGGTCCACACCCTGATCTCCCCCCACTCACTTCATATAACCCCTCACTTTTACTGCACTGCGTCGAACAGCTTTGCGATCTCCACCTCCCCTTGGCCTCCGTTCTCATCTCTTTCATTGGGTTTCGGATTCACCTTCCCAAAAGCCGCTCCGTATTCCAGCCCAAAGCATCAGAGTTCGTCTCCCAGTTACAGTATCCAGGGGCTAGGAACTGGTCTGATGACATTTGTAATGACCACCTAGATAAGTTATTTTGATACTCTATATTTCATTTTTCTGCTGAACGTTTTATATCAGAATATCAGAAAGTGAAATATGAGCAGTTATGAGTCAGCTGTTGAGCAGTTGAGCAGCTGTAATTATTGGCTTGCAAATCTAATATAGGAATTTTCATAATAAACCCTTTTCTTGACAGATATTCCACTTATATTTTGTGCACCCCTGCTCTTAGGTGTCCGGAGATGAGGGCTGGTGGACAGGTAAGATCCAGGACAAGGTGGGCATCTTCCCCAGCAACTATGTTATGCGGCGGGACACCACACTGCCCCCAGGTGGTCTCCTGGTGGGCAGCGAAAGTCCACTGGAGATAGACTTCTCAGAATTGTGTCTGGAAGAGGTGATTGGTGCTGGAGGATTTGGAAAAGTGTACAAAGGGGTGTGGAGAAATGAAGAGGTGGCAGTGAAAGCGGCCCGGCAGGATCCGGATGAAGACATCAGCGCCACGGCAGAGAGCGTGAGGCAGGAGGCACGTCTTTTCTGGATGCTCCGCCATCCAAACATTATTGCCCTGCGGGGCGTCTGCCTGAAGGAACCAAACTTGTGCCTGGTAATGGAGTATGCCCGTGGAGGAGCGTTGAACCGGGCACTTGCAGGGAAAAAGGTGCCCCCTCGAGTACTGGTTAACTGGGCCGTGCAGATCGCTACTGGCATGGACTACCTGCACAACCAGACCTTTGTGCCAGTCATCCACAGAGACCTGAAGTCCAGTAACAGTAAGTACATTTCTGAGCTTTATTCAGGTTCTGTGCCAATGGTATTGGGTATTGGTGAGAAATTCAAAAGTTAAAGCAGTCTGTGCAGATTTGTGTTTTTGTCTATTTCCAGTAAAGAACTGAGATTATTTTAATGTATTGATTTTGATGCAATGATGGCTTTTCTGACATTTCTGTTGTTGCTCAGTAAGATATTTATTTGCATTATTGTGCCGCTCTTGGCCCTGTGATTGTTGACGGATTCATTAAGAACAATGAATACCCAGTACTGGTAAACTGGTTACTGGGCAAAGGCCCCTGAGTAACAGTTTGAGGAGCAGTTATACTTAATTATACTTGGTTAATATTGTCACTACAGAATGACCACATTGGCCCCTCCAATGGCATTGGCCCCTGAGGACTGTCGGCATACCAGGAAAATGCCCGGTATGCCAGATGACCAGTCCAGCCCTGATTTATTTACACATAGTAACACACAGACAAACCCCGTAGGGAACACTTTCCTGAGCTACAACGAACCGTGACCAGATTGCCTGTTTCCCCAGTCTAATTGAGTCTCTGTGTCTGTATGCTTCTCACTGAACCAGCAAGGGCTGACTTTATAGAAGCCAATGTGTGAGTAGCTGCAGCTGGCTTGCAATCAGGGCGATAAGAAACTGGTGAATCAACCTTTGCCACTTTGTCTTAAAGCTTTTCGTTTCATTTTGCTCTTTTGCTGAGGAATTTCTGTTCATTAAGGAGTTTACTTAGCAGCACCATTCAGTGGATTGATACAGCATTTGAGAGAAAAACGTTCTGTTCTGGTGAGAATGCTTCTCAGCCAATCAGCTCGCGTGGCCAAAACAAACTGTTGTGTAAATTAAGTTATTGATGAACTTCAGTAAGTAAATGAAATATATACAGTGATTATTTGACTCTGTCAGCTAATGGGATCAAAGCAAGTTCTCTAATAATTACAGGATATTATTAGTGTAGTGGAGGTACAGTGCACTGAATGATACTGCATCTTATGCTGAATTATACCACAGATAGTTCTGATCCTGTAACGTGATTGGATGAGAGACATGCTTGGAGTGCCAGGATTACACTTTAAAATTCAAGTATTACTTTGCAACATACATAACTTAGCAACAACCTCAGTACTTACAAGACAAAAACCAGCAGCATTAAAATCATACAAATGAATGACTGTCAAAATGAAATATAATGAGTTGATAACATCAATGAACTATATTACACTGTATCTCATTAGTTATTGTCGTAATCACAAATGAAAACTAAGACCAGAAGAATACTTAACGCAAGGATGCAAATGCAAAATACCAACGCCTGGGCAATGCTCTGCAAACACATGTCAACATAGTATGTTGCCATGGCAGTTAAAGCACTCAAACTGGTCCACCATGACAGTTGATGGAGGTGCAAGACAACTTGGCTGTCACTTTAGTACTCCTTGGGCAATGCTCACAATGCAGCTCGTACTTGCATTGAGTTTTGGAATGTTTTGTGGCACATTTTTAAATGAAACTGTGCACCAAACTAAACTGAAACGAAAGTTAAATGATGGGGTTTTTACATTTTTGTGGCATCCCAAAGCACACAAAGGTACATTAAACACAGACAGCGTGGGTTTAAAAGAGAGCACAACTCAGAGGTGTTACTAGGTTGCTGGGTAGGTTAATGAGGGTATATTAAACATGGGCGATGCAGTTCCATTCCCTTCTGCTCTATAAATATGAAACCAAAATCACAAAACCATGTTGTCAAATTTGCAACCAGACTGTGTGCAGTAGAGACCAGAGGCGGAGTCAGACTTGCCTCCACATTTAGTTAATCCCACCCACAGACCATGGAGGCCTAGGACCGCTCTCTCAAATCATATCATCTCTGGTCGCCAAGGCTGTCAGTCACTTAATTCCTAGGCTTAACCCTGCCCTCTTATGAATAAAGCTGAATGATTTTTGGAAAAATGATTTTTGGTGGTTAAAAAATGTGCCAGCATTAGCACAGTGTAAACGAAATGCTGGAAATAGAGTTTAGAGGAGAAGAATTTGATCTAGTATGCGCAGTTTTGCCGTTTACATGAAAGGGAGCGGGAGTCATTATATTGCAACCAGGCAGCAGAGGTGCTAGGACGATTAATCCACAGTCATTGGGATTGGTAGTTAGAGCAACCAATCAGTATCATGACTGATGGGCACAGTCTGTGTTGTTATAGCAGCAGGTTCCTGATAGTATGGAACTATTTTACCTTGTGGGATATTTTTATTCTTCAAACCTAATGTGAAATTGCAATAAGGGAACTGTGGTTTAATCAAAATAAGACATTGAAGGAATATGCTATAAAGTGAGTTATTGGCACCGGTGTACTGATCTTTGGCCATGAGCCTTCAGCTTTGTGCCTATGGCTGCAGTTCTAGCACCCTCTCATGAATTATTGCTTAAGTAAGAGTGGTTCTGCTCACTCTCCATTCAGCTCTGTGTTTATTTTTGTTTGGAGGCAAAATTAATTCATACCATGTTCTAAACCAGTGTTTCTCAACCCTGTTCCTGAAGGACACCCTGTCCTGTGCAGTGTTCAGTGTTCAGTGTTGGCATAATTCACTTTGACTCTAAGATAAAAATTTTAGGTAACAAAGATGTCTGATAGACTGCATTTATAATTCGATTCATATCTAAATATTGATAAGCTTGAAAGGTTCCAGTGTAAGTGTGACAACTTCATGAATCTTTTTTGGAATTATCTGCATAAAATAGATGATCATGCCCCTTAAAAATGGCCATAAATAGTAGCGTTAAAAATACTACAAACACTTCAAATGCTTCATTTGGAAACACTTCCAGTGTGGACAACATGAATAAACATGCTTTTGACACAGGTGCGCTGAGCGCAGTGACAGGACCAGCTGATGGATGTTTCAAAGAGTCAGAGGGATGGAAGAAAGCAGGCAGAGTCCCTGTTCTTCCCCTTCTTTTCGCTGTCATCCTCCTTTCATCACACTGCCTCCTCCTCTGCTCAAGGAGAGCTGTTCTGCTCTGTAACTCGCAGGGCTATTTTTGGTCCTTTGTGCTACTTGCTGTTTAAAGACGTACTTGCAGTTGTTGGTGTGTTGGGCTGAATGGAGAAAGCAGCAGTGTGTGTGTGTGTGTGTGTGTGTGTGTGTGTGTGTGTGTGTGTGTGTGTGTGTGTGTGTGTGGGTGTGTGTGTTTGGATGGGGGAAGGGAATGTGGAGCATTGGATGCTGAGTGCACAGGGTGTTTTCAGTTAAAGGAAAGGTTTGGTCAGTAGTGTTAATGCCACTAATATTGAATGAATAGCCACGAATAAGCATTAGGAAGATGACCTCATACTAATAGACCACTACTGCATTACTGCCAGCAACATTAACACGTGCAGTCGAGCTGTTCCTTTAACAGCAGTGCTCGAGAGTCAATGTCTGCTGCTCAGAAGCAGATTTAGCAAAGTCCCCTAATCCCTGCCTTTGTAAGGTTCATGAAAACACACACACACACACACACACACACACACACACACACACACACACACACACACACACACACACACACACACACACCCAGCTCATTCCAGAAACGGGATATTCTGTGGTAGCACCCTGGCTAATAGACATGCAATGAATCAGTGGGTTGAATTTGCTTAATTAAAATGTGTAGAATTAAGTATTATTCAGTAACTTCTGTCAGTGATTATGTATCTGTTTCAATTAATCAAAAATGGTTATAAATGATTGAATTACTACCAAAGTCATTTTGTGCCTAATATAAATAATTCAGGCACTATTTACCATTATTCCATATGTACTATAAATAATTCAGTTACTGCAATAACAAATTCAGTTACTGCAATAAATGGTTTTGCATCTACCATAAACGATTCAGCAACTACTGTAAATGATTCAGTATCTGTTATAAACAATTCAGTTACTGCACTAATTCTGTCATTACTGTTAACGACTCAGTATCTGTTCAAATGATTCTGTAACTGTGATAAATGATTCTCTCTCAACTAAAATTGATTCAGTAACTGTGATGATGATCGAGTAATTACTATAAAGGACTCTATTCAAATCATTCTTCAACTGCTATAATAATGATATAACTCTATAACCGATTCTCTAATGGCTATAACTTATTCTTTTTCCACTATACATGATTCAGTCATTATTTACATTTATGGCATTCCGCAGACGCCCTTATCCAGAGCAACTGACAAGGTTACTTACAGAGGTTACAGAAGTGGGCCACAGTAGCGTTAGGAGTCTTGCCCAAGGACTCTTATTGGTGTAGCACAGCATAGTTGCCCAGACTGGGAATGGAACCCCAGTCTCCCACATGTACCTGCATGTAATATAAATGATTCCCTCTGCACTAAAAATAATGCAGTAAGTGCTGTATAACTAAAATGTAACTTACATGGCTCAAGGGTGACTAAATGAAGTATGGAACCCATACAGGCCTTTAGGGTGTATGGGTGTTTGAAGTTAAAATGTACCATTTATACAGCCCATATGTGGAAACTAAGGTTTAAAAGCAGCGTACTTTAAATTCATTGATTTTTTTTATGTCACACAAAACAAATAAATGACAGCTTACATCTACAGGGGTTGGACAATGAAACTGAAACACTTGTCATTGTAGTGTGGGAGGTTTCATGGCTAAATTGGAGCAGCCTGGTTGCCAGTCTTCATTAATTGCACCAGTAAGAGCAGAGTGTGAAGGTTCAATTAGCAGGTAAGAGCACAGTTTTGCTCAAAATATTGCAACACACACAACATTATGGGGGACATACCAGAGTTCAAAAGAGGACCAATTGTTGGTGCACGTCTTACTGGCGCATCTGTGACCAAGACAGCAAGTCTTTGTGATGTATCAAGAGCCACGGTATCCAGGGTAATGTCAGCACCACCAAGAAGGACCAACCACATCCAACAGGATTAACTGTGGACGCCAGAAGAAGTTGTCTGAAAGGGATGTTGGGGTGCTAACCCAGATTGTATCCAAAAAATGTCATTCCCAAGATGAACTGATGCTGTATTGGCCACACAAGGAGGCCCTAGTTCACCATACTAATCAATTATTGTGGTCAAAAACCAGGTGTTTCAGTTTCATTGTCCAATCCCTGTACTTATTCAGCTGTCAGCAGTTCAGCCCTGCCCATTTCTCTGTAGAGGCCACTCAGAGTAGATATCCTCAACCTCTTTAATTATAATGAATAAAAAGAGTTTAAATAATATAAATGAACAGTAATATAATTTCAATCAAATAAATGAAAACAATGCATCCAAACAAGTGTGCACACTGCAAGCACATCTACACACAGTAATAGATTAGGATGCATGTGAATGACGTAACCGGACAGTTTTGTCTTTCATTTCACACTGGCAAATATTGTGTTACTGTCATATTTTGGAAATGATGTGTGCATTAGAATCCCGTAAATTTAATACACGACTCTGGTCAATATAGTGTGCTTGGGCTGCAGGGCTGCATTAGACTGTAAGCGTTTAGAATTACACCTCTGCTCATTATCCAGGTGCTTAGAGCTCAGGTGTCCTCTTTAAACCCCAGCCGCACTTGGCACGCTGCAGCCCTAACAGAGGATTCCAGCGCCCTGCAGCCTCTTTCCCGGCACCCGTCCCATCCCGTGCACACATAAACCACCCCCTTCCCCCACCTTCGAGTTGCTGTTCAGAAAGCAGGGATGCGTGTGCTGTGCTTGTGGGTCCTGTTCATTATTAGGACAAAAAGTCCAGGATTTACCTCCTATAAAGCTTCATGTTTCATTAATACTCACACACACCAGACATTGTATAAAATATACCATTGTATGTGTGTGTGTGTGTGTTTGTTTATACACGCGCATGTGTGACTGTGTGTTCTTGCACTGTGCTCTCTCTTTAAAAGTGTCTGCTTGCGTGCCTTCATTGGCGTGGATCAACAGACATTTCAGAATTGAATTGCCAAGGACAGGGAGCAGGCAGAGAGAACTGTGGGTCATTCATCAGCCTCACCTGTCACATCCTCCCCTCAGCAGTCACTGACTCATCCAGTGCTACACACTCGCCATAGGAGAGAGGAGAGCCAGTGTATTAAACCCGTCTCTCTTCAGATAGAGCAGCAGTTCCCAGCCCCTTAAGCCCTAAGGGCTTGTATGTGGGAGCACACTTTGGTTCCTCTCTCTAGGGACAGGCAGTGTGATGATAGGTTACTGTGATAAATTACACCTCACTCTTTCTGCTGAGTATATCACCTTTGCTTGGTATCATCAGTACTTGTAGAACACTGAACAACTGCATGTGTCATGAGATAAGACTGGGGGGGAATTACGATTGTATGGGATACTGGTTTAAAGTGAAAGCCACTATGAAGTTTGCATGAATAACATTCCAAAAACATACCAGTCCCACCCTCAAGACCAATGAAACATGCTGTAATAATCCTCTTAAATATAAAAACAGACTGTCTTTGATCAATAGATCAATGGAACACAGCAGTAAAAACAAAGGCTTGGGTCAGGCATAAAATAACATGTAAACATAAGATGACTGGACTGAGACTAGGATTGGTACATCCTCAATTCATACCTATTGTGTGTCATATAAAGTGTCCCAATAAGTAAATCTATTGTTTGTGTCATATACAATTTTGCCAAATCACCCACCATTACCTCAATACTGGCTACATAACTTTCACAATAGTTTCAAAGGTGTTACTGGATTAAGATTTTGTTTAGCACTGCAGTAAAAACAAAGGGTTGGAATTGGATCATGCTTAAAATAGCTAATTAAAATAGGCCTTGTCTTTCTCCCAGGTCACTGGATTGGATTGGGATTTGTATGTTCCTGATTGATAATATTTTTTGTTTGTCATATTATGTGTCCAGATTTGTATATTGTATGTGCCATATTTTTAAACCATCCACCTGTTCCTCACTATACCACCTACATAATTTACATAAACCCATAGCAGTTAGAGAACTAAGTCTTACAATGATAATGGAACAATAGACAGACAGACAGACAGACAGACAGACAGATAGATAGATAGAACTTTATTGATCCTTTGGGAAGCCTGGGGGTTGTAGGTGTAAGATTATGGGCTCACGCATGTCAGGAAAAAGAGACAGGTAAATATGGAGTTACATCGGGATCAGTTCTGTCCGATAATCTGGTTAATGTTTGCTATTCAGTCCAGAAGCTCTGATTGGGTTTTGATATAAAGGTTGTTGAATTACACAGCGCAATCACACGACTTTCCTAAATGTTGCCTGGGGGGCTAATTTTAACACACTTGGAGGACTGGATGGTGGTGCATGTGTAACTAGGATAATCTGATTACCGTGACCTCCTTTGGTGTGATGTCACAGGGTGTTTGTGAGCTTATAGGCTGTGGACCTGGTCACTCCACATGGTCTCCTGAGTTGAGCTCACTGCAGACTTAAGTTACCTGCTCCGGCTGAGCTGCCTGCCTGCTTACAGAAACAAAGGAGTCAGCCTCCGCCGAACCGTGGGGACGGATCAATTTTGAGGGGTGACTCAGCCGAGAGTAATGTTAAACCTCATGATCACCTTGCTCCAACACAGTCCTCGGGCAGGCTGTTAACAGACTCCAGCAGCACTGACAGTTCCACAGGCCCTACCCACTGCTGTCAGACAGCTGTCAGGCATACGTTTGAGACAACAGGAGGAATACAGTCCAGGCTTGAAATGATAGTGTGGGAAGGAATGAAGTGGGTCAGATTTCCCCCTTGCATCAGATGATGCCCACCAGTGAAGACATGTTTGGTGTCTAATGTTGGCTTCTAATGATGAAAGCTAATACCATTCAAATTATAATGCTTACTTATCAGGCACTTGCTTACATGGTTTCTGATAGAACCCGAGATTAAGGTTAATCTATTGTAAGGTTAACTTTACATCTGTTGCTATGAACACACACTCACACTAGTGATTAGGGTGGCCAATGCCACCCTCCCATGTTTCCATATTGATGACTTTTGTTATGGTATATTTTGGATTATTCTGGCCTTGCTGGGATTTGAACTCCTGGCAGTTACTCTAGTACTGGGCCTTTCAGGAGACCAGAAGGAGTCACTCGCTGTATCGACGGTATGGACGCATTATTTGTGTATTTGAAAACACCATTCCTGATAAAATTAACATGAATATCAAAATATGTCCTCACATTTAGCAGTAAAATAAGGATACACTCCTCTCCAAAATCAAGTGATCAAGATCAAGTGGAAGGTTTTAGACTGGCCTAGTCAATCTCCAAACCTAAATGCTATAGAGCTGAATTTTACCTGATAAAGAGGAGACTGAAAGGAGTGACTCCCCAAAACCAACCCCGACTCAAAGAGACTGCACTGAAAGGCTGGAAAAGCGTCACAAAAGAAAAATGCAGAAGTTTAGTGATGTCAGTGGGTCACAGGCTTGATGCAGGTTTTGCAAACAAAGGATTTACAACTTAATATTAAGTCTTTTTTTTTATTATCATCTATTTTAAAGTTATCTGTTCCAATACTTTATTTTGCTCACAATAAAAATGGGCAGGTTCAGAAAGTGCTATCTTCTGAACTGTGTGTCAGATTCAGATGTAAATACCTAGAAATAAAAGCAGAAATATTGATCTGTTGTGTCATATTAATCTCATATCAATCTTTTGTTGCATGTTAATCTCAATCTTAATGTCAACCAGTCTTCTGCAAGAATAAGGGACTGGCCTCACTGTTCCAATACTTTTGCAGGGGAGTGTATAACCCCCAGAAATAGTTGGACCCTGAAGGAATGAACTGATTGCAACGTCCTACTACAATGGTGTCATGCCATATTGTCATGGAGTCACTCAGAATGGCAGCAAGTCATCTTCAGTGACGAGTCCCACTTTTGTCTTGGTGGAGATTGCCAATGAGTCCATATGTGGAAGCGCTGTGGTCAGTGCCAAACCTAACAGTCTGTGTCCTGTAAGTAATGAAGTATAAGCTTTCAGGACTTGTTACTTGCTACATAGCGGTGCATCCAGTTTAATGTTTACTGTAATCTCTCTAGACAAGGTAAGCATCAAGGTCTCCTGTTTTTCTGTTGCCTTCAAAGCTCTAAATCAGGGTTTTCTATGAATAGGGCAGAAGGGAGGTCATTTTACAAAAAGGACACATTCACACATTCAGCAGTGGACTAAGGCCTGAGGTTTAATCACTGACCAGGTAATCAACCGTATCATGACTTTGAAACCATTTGTTTGTATATGCAACCTCAGACAAATAAGTTACTCTGTACCCCTGTGGACCACCAGCTATGACATCAGCAAATATTATAAAGCCTGTGAGCTGGTAGTGTGTTCCAGTAGGAGCAGAATTACAGCTGTTTGGACACACATCCAATCCATTTGTGTAAAGGCCTTATAGCTTCAGGTGTGATCTTTTGCAGGTACAGAAAAAGAGCAGAGAGAAAGAGAGAGTGATAGAGAGAGTGAGGGAGAGAGGCACACGTCCTGAGGCTGGGAACACAGTAGTGTAGCAACAATGACCCCTTTATCGCACGTCCAAGACAGAGACGGGTCCACAATGACAGGAGTCGCTCGCCCAGCTGGGGGAGGGGAGGAGAGATAGAGCGACGGATGGAGGGAACGTCAGTTACATTGAGTGGACCTTGTACAGAGAGAGACTGAGGGGAAAAAGAGAGAGAGAGAGACCGAAAAGAGAAAGAGAATGAACGAGACCAAAGAGAGAAAGACAATGAGTGAGAGCAAAAAGAGAATGAGTGAGACCATAAAGAGAGCGAGAGAGACCAGAAAGAGAAATAGAATGAGAGACCAGAAAGAGAAATAGAATGAGAGACCAGAAAGAGAAATAGAATGAGAGAGACCAGAAAGAGAAAGAAAATCAAAGAGACCAAACAGACAAAGAGAATGAGAGAGATCAGAAAGAGAAAGAGAGGGAGAAACCAGAAAGAGAAACAGAGAGAGCCCCAGGGTCAGTAGTAGAAGGTCAGTTGTGGGTTATTTACCATGAGGTCAGTTGGGTTGAAATTGTAGGACAAGCATGCTGATTGGCTCACTGACGCCGACAAAATGAGTTACTAAACATTTGCTTTTGAAACCATTTGAATTGTTCATTGCATTATAACATGAGATCAGGATAAGTGTAATCAACTCTGAGATCCTGTGATGTCCCACACATTTGTTAGAAGAGGTCAGAGTGTAGAATTCAGTATGAGGATATTTGCCCTTTTGCCCAGTTTGGACAGTGATCATGACGTATTCTTCATAAAGGTGCTTTCTCAGTATTCATGGCTTTTACAGCACCGTATTTACTGCCCTGTGGTGGTGAGCTGGAGTGCATTGCTCACCATTGCTTTGTGGGGCTCTATTAATCAGTAATAGACTGCATTCTTTTCCCAGTGTCGGGCATTGCTCAGAGTCAGTGTTATGGGTTCTCAAACAGAACTGATTGTAAAAGCAGGGCCATAGGTGATTATTTACTCTTCGGATAGTGGCAGTGACTCACTGTCGGCCCACACTGATGTCTACAGCGCCGCTACACTCTGTTAGATCAGAGTCATTTTTGTTTTTTTAGGTCTGCTAGCCCCTGTGGGAACAGGGACACGTGTTTCCAGGTGCTGGTGTTGCAGACCATTAGATGTTTCAAACATAATGAAGGTATGGTCTGAAGTTGCAAAGTATGAATAAAGTATGCCCTCGTTGTTCATCAGAGTTACTGGCCTTTATGAACATAATATGTAAAAAATCTGTAATAAAGTAATATAGGCAGAGATGCAAACTGTGGTGGCCAAAATTTATGGAGGGTGGCATGAAATTTGAGAAAAGCCATGAGAGTGTAACTGCTAGAATAGGGTGAAACAGCATCAGCAGTGAATCTGTATTTACGTTTTGGGTAAAATTCAATTATTGTGTATTTAGGTTGTTGATAAAAGTGAAAATAGTAAGGATGTCCCTGGTTCGTATTATTAATTGTGCCCCAAAATAAATAAAATAAAATATAATAAAATCACTTTGTTTTAGTAACAGTTTATATAATGAGAAATTCTGGACTTGTGTTTAATGGTGTGTTTAATATCTTATAATCCAGTCTGAGTGACTCCACCTTTGAAACACTGTAGTCTACACTGTGCGTGTTGTTGTACACATTGGACTGATATCTCAGACTTCTTCTTAGTAACAACTAGTTTATTGAGTGGTGAACCTGCTGTGATTAGGTTTATGATACTGCGTGGCCTTAAGCAATAGCTTTAATCTCCTCTCGGTTCTGAACTTTCTTCAGAGTTGATTTAAAAACAAAGAGAGGTGAATGGTTCTGCTGCCAGGAGAACAGTTCTGTTTTAGAAGTAGCTTTATCCAGTTTCAGATAACGTTATTTTTTTGATGTTTGACTGTAAAACAGAGCCTACACTCTTTACATGCACAGCAAAAATTCCTCACGGTTGCCTGCTACAAATGAATCTTGAGGCCTCCAGACGGTGTTCTGAACACCATGACTCAGAACTGGATTGAGATTAAACTGAACCATTAAAATATGCCTGATCAGCCATGCATCGGGATTGGGACATCATTAAAAATGAGTAAATATGTGAGTTTATTTGGGGTAAATATTGCTCATGTGCAGTTTAAAAAATCTATTTAACACTCAGTTATTTTTCCTTGGATTTTATTGGTTGATGACGCTGTTACAGCCCACAGCCACATAGCCCTGCAACACTCTAGCACCCTCGGTCTCCATACGTTAGGATGTGGACCGTCTGTGACACTTGACCACAGCTTCAGGCGGTTATTCTGCGTTTCTTTACACTGTAGGAAAGATGCTGGGAGGAAACCAAGCCCTGCTGGCAACTGGGTTATTGCAAATGAAATTCTAAACAAATCCCCAATGACCCCCTTCTAGTTACCAGCTTGTTCCTATGGACTAGCACTCTTTCAGCTTCAGCCAGGATATCCTACCTGCAACCTCCTCAAAAATCCTTTTATTTTATTAATTCGTTTATTAGTCATAATTATTTACAGTTACTCTCTGTATATTGAACAGTGAGAGAAATGCATCACTGGGGTATAATATCGTAAGCACAGAATTGTGGTTAGAACATCTAACCACAGAAGGGTTAATGCATCTGAAAGTCCCTTCACAGAAAGTTATTAAAGTTTAGGGTTGAAATATATGCTCCCTACAGCCGAGGCTACGTTGTATACCTATATAAGGTGAAGGGAGGTCCTCAAAGAAAATGTTTTCTATCACAGTGTGGCATAAACCGAGACGACATGGTCCTGTGGTTTTGGATCGTAAATAAAATGGCTATATTTGAGTTGTTGTCATGGCAACCCCCACTGTAAATTTAGTCTATGTTTTCCACTATAATTCCATTCTATGTTAAACTTCATTGCTTGACTAACATAGAAACTTGGTCTTGGTGGTGTCCATTTGTGTCCAGTTTGTCAGCAGCTTTACTGCCTTGCCAAAGCTTACAACAAAGATTAACCAATCAGAGAAGGGGATTTGAACTCATGACCTTCTGCTTGTTGTAAATCATTTGTTACCATACGACATATAGATGGACTAGTCTGTTATTATAGACCTACAAAGTGCTACTGTGTGGTAAGAGGTGCTGATGATAAAATACTCACACGTGCACTGACGTTTTTATCAGATTAAACGTAACTTTAATTATTTTATTTGTGTGATATTTAAGAATTTAAACAGACAGATATTTACACTCCTTTGCCCCGTTAGACTTGGAAAACTAATTTGCTTGATAATGGTGTTACTGTAAGAGTGTGCATTTATGCATGAGTGTATGCACATGTGTGTGTGTGTGTGCTGCAGGAATTCATGAGCTTTTCTTATTTTAAGCTAACATAGATCACAGACATTCCAGTGTACCCAAACAAATGTTTTTGCCAGCATTCCCATACACACAAACACTCTCATGTGCACACAGAGTATCAACCAGCCAGTATCTGCCACACAGTATCCAGCACACAGATCAATGAAGAGATAAGGCCGACTGCAAGGGCAGCAGCTACTGAACTGTTGTTTGACATCAAAATGACAAATGCAAATGATACCACAGCTCCAAACCCGTGGAAAGACTGTCTGTATACTGCATGACTACATCTGAACCATTTTGTCACTGCTGTCATATCGAAACCTTCTTTATTATTACTATTTATATTATATAACACGGAGTGCCTTTGTATTATGTGACCATTTAAATATAAATGGAATATCTCCATAATGACCTGCAGTACAATCACACTAGACAACGTATCGTTGGTCTCGTGCCGTAATTTGGAACTCTGTCTGTGAAAGTGAATGTAAAAAGTAAAAATTGCTTGGTTGAGTTTGATATGTCGACACAGTGAACAAAAGAATCAGATTCACATTATGTTAAAATGTGAAAAACACCAAAAATAGAGATTCAAGGTTTTTGTTTCACAATGATATTATATTTGATTACCATTTTGAACACGTGATGACGTACAGTCAGTATATACTGTGCAGGACAAACACAAACATCACGCACAGCTATGGCTGCGTTCACGAAACAGCACATTAATATGCATTACTTGTTGGCTGTGGACGGAGATTGAAACGTTCAAGCTGTCTTTCAGGCCTGGTTTCATTGCCATTGCTCAGTAGAACTTCTATACAGTCGTGTAAAAATTAGGACATCCTGTGAAAACCTTGTAAATGCAAAAAATGCAAAATATATTTTTTGGACAATTTTGAGAGGATGGAGGTCATTTAACTAAACTAAAGTATAGCACTATAAATTATAAACTATAAACTATAAAGTAAAGCACTATAATTTAGTGCTTCTTACTAAATTATTTTTTTATCTATCTTCTACTTCTGTACTGTACTGATGCTGAATTCCATGCTGCTACTGGAACCTTAATTTCCCTGAAGGACCCCTCCCAAGGGATCAATAAAGTTCTGTTCTATTCTATTCTATTCTATTCTATTCTATTCTATTCTGTTCTGTTCTGTTCTAAAGAAATGGCTTTTAAAATGATTTGTAAAATGTGATTAATAGAAAAGGAAACAGGACAGAAAATTAAAATCAGATGCACCACATCAACTGCCAATGATTAGACCATCATTAGAGTTGGCTTTGGAGGATGTCTTACTTAAACCTCAGACATTAGTTTGGTTTGCTCTTGATTGTTGAAGTGAGTTGGATCACCATGCCAGGACCCAAAGAGCTCTCTGAGGCCTGTGACGGCATTCAAAAAGATCTCACTATTAGAATTAGAAAGCATTCTACTGTCAGCCCAACAGCAGAGCACAAGATGTTTGCAAAGAGGAAACCCTTGCTGTCAAAAAAATAAAAATAAATAAACAGACTTAAGATGTCATCTGTCCAAACACGTTGTTCCAGAAGTCCTGGTTTTTATTTTGGTGTTCTCTGACAATCTTGTCACTAGTTTTGCCCTGATGCTTGCCTAACTCTCATTTTTCAATAAGACCAAGAAAAATACAGCCTTTAATTATACAATTACCATTTCATTATGACACTGTGCATTTCGAGACCACATACAGTAAATTAGTGGGTTTGTGTAGAGCTGGTAAGTTCTATTATGAATTCCCTGCTGTTTTATTAAAGTGTAACTGAAGCAGTCTGACTGCAGTCCAAGGTTTGATCGAGAGCTCACATGACCAAGAGAGAAACAGCAGTAACACAGAGGACAGAGGGTAAACAGAGATATTACCCACACCCACACAACACACACACACACATACTATACACACAGGCCTGCACCTACATCCAGCTAAACCTGCTCTGACGACTAATATACATCCTTAAATCATGGCAATATAAAACGCTGTTCAGTGAAAGAAACTATTTGACACCAGATATTGATGAATATTTAGTTTATCATAATGAGAGGGTTACAAGCAATGGCCCACACCTAAGCTATGTTGAGAAGCTTTTGCATTACCATGTGTTTATTAGTGGTGTAACTGATCACAAAATCATAAAAGAGGTTTACATTTCAGTTTTAATTTGAGCTATTTTGTCGGTTTGTATTAGTGAACTTAACGCCAAGGTAGACTGCATTTCTTGGCTGTTACTTCACTGGAGGCTGTTCCAATATGAAGCCTCCTTTGTATACAGCTGAGAAATGCAACCTACTTTTGAGGCAACATGGAGAATACAACTAATGTGTCCTTCAATGTCCTTAATTGTGACCCAGAGTTCTCTACACACAACTTAAAAAAAAAAGCACCAAAATGGCAAAAAACAGAGCTTTTGGTGCAGAAATTTTTTCAAGTGTTCTCACTTTTTCACGTACTTGAATTCAAGTGTTACATTTCAGTTCCCTCCAGTTACAAGAGGCGGGGCATATCTGGTGACATCACTACTCAGCCTTGGTATCCCGATTCATTTGTGTGAGCAAAAGGCTACTAAAGGCCGATTCATACCTAGTGTGGATATGGACGTGGCACAGCATGCACGCCATAGCGCTGAACCATTGAACCGCGCATGCTGGTTGATGTTCATACCTCCTCCTTATGGCCGTGTGTTTTGAAGCCAGAGTCCGGGTTGCAATGTAATGCAAGTTGTTTAGACACAAAGCAGGCAGCTGCATTTTTTGCACAAACGTACGACAAAGGAAAAGGATGCCAGTGTTTATTTGTAATGGAATTTGGGCATTGCATGTATAATTGTGTGAAGGTAATGTTACAAAGAGCTCCCTTCAAGTCAAAAGGTTGCAGAAATGCAGTAGAGCAATACTCTTGATGACACTTTTATATTATTAAAAACAGACCCCAGTAGAAACACATACTGATCACAGATAGACTATTGCTTTTGTAGCTTTTGCTGAAGTTGGCTGTAGGTGATGCATTTATATGGAAGGACCATTGAGATATGTTTGGTCACCATGCAGACTGGCCACTTGGATTCAGTTTTCGACTGGTATGTACCATATGGTGTGTCCTCATCCATAATAAACATTAAGAAGGATCCATTTTTGTATTAATTACTAATATTAGTCATTAATTTATTTTCATTAGTGACAGTCTGTTTGGGATGCAGTGGGTGTTTCTTTTTAATCCCGTTACACATTTAAAGTTAATAGTGGAAAAGTCCATCATTCCGAGGTTGTCTTGCTTCTTCTTTTTATACTAAGGCCATGTCCATATGAGTCTCCCATGCCTCACACTAGTTTGACTCTAATCTCTACTCGCAAACCAGAGTCATTCATCTGCAGATGTGCTCAGTGTGTTGCTTTATGGCATCCATGGCACAAATGTTTAAAACTATAACCATGTTCACATGACTGACAGTGGCTCAAGAGGGAATTCCAGTGCAGCTCATAGGACACCCCATATACAATATATGCATGTACACACGCACACACACACACACACACACACATTCACATGCACACACATACCTGCACGAATGAACAAATGGCAATGCAAAGACACAGAGAGCCACCACAGCTTGGCACACAGAGCACTTTAGCGTGCCACTGGGTGGTTGATGTCGGGCGACTGGCCGAAGCTGCTCGGTCAGACCACAATGGTTCAGTTCGAGTGAGAGGCGTATTGTTCCTGTCCATCTGGGTGCAGGACATTGCTGCACCGCGTGCCCTGGCACTACAGTCTCCTGTAATACTGCCACCACTCTGCTCTCACAGCTCTGACCCTCAGCCACGCTAACGCAGGACTGGTGGCATAAAGAGTCATGTCTACACCAGGCATTCATTCTCCGTATAGAGCATTCATTAAATGTATACTGACCTTTATTGTTGGCTGACTGTTGGTGGTCGAGTGTATCAGATACATTACATGTCCAAATGTTTATGGACACTCCCTCTATTGAATGCATTCAGCTACTTTAGGTTGCACCCAATGCCAACACAGATGTGCAAATTCACACACAGCATGTGTGTAGTCCTTGTAGAGAAGTACTGCCCATAGCATAGGACACTCTGGAGCAGATAAACATGAACCTATCGGTCCCATGTCTAATGCAAAGAATAGGCTAGAAGGGTATAAAGCCCCCCGGCACTCTAATTCGCTATCACTATGATCCAAGGATTACAGGTTCGCTTTTCTCCAAGCATGTTGGCTGCCCAGCAATGGTCCAAAATGTTGGTGGTGTTTGACTTCACAAGGAGGAGACATGCTTGTCCTCACCCTCCGGTCAGAAGCATCATATCAGATGGGAGCAGAGAACTACTGGAAGTGGAGAATTGGCTCTTCTAAATCGAGGGGGGAAAACTGGGGGTAAAAAGCCTCAGCCGACAGGTGTAGTACGTCTGACTTGATAAGTGATGGTGTTTTGCAGAGCAGCTGTGACTGTAGGTCAACAGCTCAGTGCTGGACTGACACTGTCTCTTTACCTGAACCTCAGGTGGCTGCTGTCCAGCTGAGCCAGAGACTTCCCTGCCCCCAGTGTTTAACTGAAAGGTACAGGGGCACAGTCAGTACAGACAGCTTGTAAAATGATAGTTTGACACCCCACATGTATTCAGCAAGCCTCTGCTGCTCAAACCCCATGAATCAGCACCGTCCTAAAGGAATGCCTGCCTGCTGTAAGTGTTGTGCCATGTATGAACTATACAGGTTAAAACAGCTACACTGGCATCAGCCTCATATTTAGATATCGGCAATATTTAGTCTAATAAGATGACAGATGAAGAAGTCTGTGTTGGAGATGGCAATATTAGTATTTGCCCAGACTGTTTTTGTCACACTGGTCCAGCCCTGCTGGTTACAATACAAAGCATCACAATGGTTAACATGGTGTTTTCTTAGATTGAAGTCATTTTTGAGAACCACGCTGCATCTGATTAGAGGTCCTCAGATTCACTCTGGCATTAGCGGCAGTAAACAGTTGACCAGTCGTTGAAGATGTCTAAAAGAGAAATGAAGCCAAAGAGGAAAGCCCAATATGAAGCTATTGTTATTCATTATGGCAGTAAAACCGGCCTATTGTCAATTGTCCTGACTATGTCAAAAACAGGTTAATTTACAGCCGTCTCCCTTGTGCACAAAGTGTAAGATTAACCATTAATTGTGAAAGGAGAACAGGGCATTTTAAAGTTGGGTAAAATGTAACACATGAGATGCACATTTTCTGACAGAACATGGATTTGATCCCTTTGCTTATATCGGTAATTCAGAGTGAGAGCAAACTACGATAAAGTACAGCCTCCACACGGTGGGGTTACTTTAACACACTGTTATGGTTAATCAACTAGTCATTTTCCCCCGATATCCATACATTCTTTACAACAATGGGATATTCTTAGTGTGCTGTCATCTAGGCAAGCAAATTTTGCAATGTTAAATATTCATTTTGTTTGACTGTAAGCTTTTGTTTAAAACCATGGTGTGTGGTAACATGGTAGTTAACATACTAAAGTATATTGTAAAATATATAAATATATAAAACAACGAAATAAAAATGTTCTTATTAGTTAAAGTAGTTTAGGTCTACTAAGTCACACTTTTAGTTTCGTTTTAGTTCTGCCTCTGCAGTTGTGTCAAAAATGTAATGAGTCTCAAAAACATTATTAAATGAGCTGCAGCAGAAATGTCTGGGATTTGATCTCATCACACTTGATAAGTAGCCACTGTTGTGCCACTGCCATTATTCTGAGTAAATTTAACTTTCCATTCTTTCTTAGACACAGAAATGTACATGGTTGCACATCTCCTGGGTGGCCCATCTGTCAAACTGCCTGCTATCAGATAGGAAATGACAAGTTTGACTCCCATCAACACCACAGCCCTCCTCTGAAGGACTCAGAGAGTAGGAAGGCTCCCATCCATGTGTTCTGAGTCATTTATATCACTAAAAATGACTATTAACAGTGTAATGAGGGGTGCTTTTAGTGGCATAAAATATCCCACAAGGGAAAAGGGTGAGGCTAAGTGAACCAGGACCTACAAGTCAAACTTGTATCAAAGCAGTTTAAATAATAAATTTGATTTTCATTTGAGTGTTAAGACGAACAGTACAACGGGGTGAACCCTCCTAAGAAATGCAGTTTCAGATCAGTGCTGTGTAAGCATAGCTGCTGTGCTTGGCCCTTTTTTCTGTTCTCATCATTGTCCTTTGTCCAGGCAAATTTCCCTCCAGTTCCTTGTCGGTGGTTTGCATTCCAAATAGCCTTGAAAAGGGCCCAATGTATGTTTAGGACATGATGACTACAGCTGAGTGTGCAGTAGATATGTACTAATGCAGTCTAATATTGACACTTGATTAGAGAGATGGACATAATTTGACTGCACTTGTGAGTATGCAGCCCAAGGGAGCCAAACAGCAGCATCTAAGAGTGGTTCAACCCCAGGGCTCAGTCTTTTTTGGTGCAGAAACTCAGTGTTTATCATTGAGGGTGACTGTCTGCTGCGCAGGAGTAGAAGAAAGCCCAGCCAGCCGGCAGAGTCAGATCTGGAGCCAAGCAGGTGTATCAGTATCACAGCAGCAGTCATTGCTGTGAACACAGAGAAGAAGAATAAAGAGTGTACACTGTAATATTCACGCTTTAAGAGTCCATATCCTGCATTTTATATTCTGAGGTCCATTTGTGATCATTTATTTTAGGTTTGTGTGGTTGGTTTCATATTTCAAGACCGATATGTCCACTGTATAAACAAAAGTATCCGGTTCTTTGTTTCTTGTGGGTTCCTTGCCCACACCTCACATTCGTCATGATTCCAACAGGTTCTTGTGCTACTATATTGCCAATATGTCTTTTCAGGAAAGTGTGCATCTCTGTGTTAGCAATGGGTGCAACTAAAAGTAGCTGAATGCATTGATTAGAAGGGGTATACACAGACATTTGGACAAATAGTGTATGCAAATGAGCTCTGTTCTGATTGGTCACTTTGTATCGCCTCATTTGAAAAGTAGAGCAGATCAAAACATATAACTTCAACATGAAGGCAGAGCTGAAGTTCTGTTGGATAAATTAATGGATATATGTGAAACCTGATGAATTCAGACACTTCCTCATTAGCATTGCACATCAGCACTGGTCATATAAGCAAACATGAGTGTCTGAGCCATGTTTAATCCACACACACACACACACACACACACACACACACACACACACACACACACACACACACACACACACACACACACACACACACACACAGAATTCTAAATTAAAGTTAGTAAAGCTCTGTGTTCATGGAATAATCCTTGATTATGTTGCTGATGAACATAATCCTCCCATTAATTAACTAACGTTATGAAAACATCTGAACTTCACAGCGTCCAGTGTCTCATGACTGTAACTGGCTTAGCGGCTATGTGAGCGAACATCGTCAGCTCCGTTCATTCCACTGTGTTGCTCAGTAATGAGACTCACAGTTGCATTCTGGTCCATATTCAGCTGAAGTACTGAGCTACGATGTTTACTATAAATTACTAGTGAATTGTGGGAGATTATAGTGCCCTCAAAATCACATTGACAAAGGCTGACACACTCATTAGTGCCCTAAAACGTAAATAGAGATCCATTTCAGCCACAGCCATTCCTTATAATTTCAGTATGAATGTATGTGGATTTTTTGGGCTAAAATGAACTGTTGGTTTTGTGACAGTTCTGTTAAAATAGCAGCTCAGTTTTAATGATAAACATTTTACATGTATCTTATACATCTATTAGAGTCATTGTTTTAATGAAAGGGAGGAAAATATTATTGTAGTATTCTGTGATCAGCTGCCCTTTAAAATGTCATACATACCTATTGGAATTCCTATAAAAAACAACTGGTGATCTTTTGTGGTCAGATATATTAAGATTCTTACTGTCCACATTATTAGAAACACATCTACCATGCTGTTGTGTATATGTTACATAACCTGGTTCAGTCATCTTCTATGGCTTTATCAGCAGTCAGTTTCTGACCACAGAGTGGCTTTTGGACATGGAACAAACAAAGAGTGACCTGGGTATAGAAAAAATAGAGAAACATCGAGATTCACCAACAGAATTATATAAAGCCCCTTATTTCACTATGTCTGTATCTCTATCCATCTCAGATTCTCTTTTTCTATACATAGTGCACATCTCTCTCCCCTTCTCTTTCTCTACTCCTTTCTCTCTCTTTCATCTCTCAGTTCTCATGTCATTAGTGCCTTTTCTCGCATATAGAAATGAGCATTAAATTAACACACGCACACACGCACACACACACACACACACAACCACACACACACACACAATTTAATAGTACTGTATGCCCTATTTCCTCCCTCTCTCTGCCTTCCCGTTGCCTTTCATTCTGCCCCCATCTCCCCATCTCTCTTCCTCCTCTCTCTCTCTCTGTCTCTCTGTCTTTTTCTCTGTCTCTCCCTCTTTGGTACAGCTTGAGAGCGGATCCCTTGCCTGATGACAGCTGGAAGCTGATGCAGTCGAGGAGAGAGCAGAGGGGAGAGAGAGGGAGAGAGAGAGAGGGAGGGAGAGGGGAGGGTGTGTGTCTGCAGGGCACAGTGATGAAGAAGAAATGCAGTCTCCCAGAGACTGCTGAATAGAGGGAGGGGGACCTCGTTTTGTCATTGGAGCAAATAAGCCCTGCCCACTTTGCCACAGCCCCTGTGATTGGTCTGAAAGCCTATTCATCAGAAGGCCTTGTGCAGTCCGCCAATAGCATCAGCAGTGAAGCTGAGCTTTGATGTCAGGCAGGGCTGTGAGCCTGACAGTGTGCAAAAACGCACACATCACACCAATCCAACCAGCGTCACTTCAGACACGCGTCCACTAACAACACAGACCAGCATCCCAGTGTTCACTGATGAGGCTCGCTCTTTCACTGTTTCTCACTCCCCCTTCTTTCTATTTCTGTCCCTCTCTCCCTTCCTCTTTACCCCATATTTTTATTTTCTCTCTCCTAACCCCCCCTTTCCTTTCTGTCTTTATCTTTTTTCTCTCTCTTTCCCCATGCACACACTTGCACTCATCATTTTTGTCTTTGTCTCTCTATCTCTCCCCCATTTTCTCCATCTCCTCTTCTTGGTCTCCCCATCTCACTCTGTTAAACCCCATTTCTTTTCCTTCATTCTTTATCTCTAGCTCTTCTTTACTCTATATCTGTCTCTTTTCTCTCCCTCCCTCTTCATAATGGTGCTGAGCTCCATCTGATGAACGTTCAGAAACCCTCTCTAGACTGAGGATAACACCACTGTGAGGGAGGACGTAATATGTCAGGAGTGTTTGTATGTGTCTGTGTGTGTAGAAACAGCAGAGAACCATGCAGAACGCAGGGAACCTGATTGAGCTCCAGAATCAGCTGACCCTGCGTCCCAAATCTACAACCTACTGAGTGAACACTACTTATAAGGGCACTAGGGAATGTGCATCATTGCAGAGTGAAATCGAGGGAGTGAGTGAGCCATGATTTGGTACACAGCTTTGTTGAGTCAGAAGGTTATTTAAAGAGGGAGCCGGGGCGAGACAGCAAGTGTGTTGCAAATAGATTTCTGTGTGTGTGTGTGTGTGTGTGTGTGTGTGTGTGTGTGTGTGTGTTTATGTCTCTGTTACGAAGACAAGTGACAATACACATCATGTAACTTTGATTGACTAGTGTTCAGCCCACTGTGTGTGTGTGTGTGTGTGTGTTTGTGTGTGTGTGTGTGTCTTTTGGGGGTACATAAGGATGTGTCTTTTTACCGTACATATTTCGTGTTCACTGTTTAGCCATGGCATTAAAATACCTGCCTAAATCTCTGTTGGTCCCCCTGATGCATCCAAAACTGCTCAGATCCACTGAGACATGAACTCCACAAGACCTCTGAAGGTGTCTGGTCGTATCTGGCACCAAGACAGTAGCAGATCTTGTCCTGTAAGTCCTATAAGTTGTCAGGTGGGACCCAATGGATCACATCAGTGAGTTCTTGGTGCCAATGGTTCTGGTTCACTTGTTTTCCTTCTTTGTAGCACTATTGACCACTGCATGGGAACAACCTTCAAGACCTGCTTGATGTTCTGACCCAAGTCATCAAACCTTCAAAATTGGTTCAATTATTTTGCTTGTCCATTTTTCCTGATTGTAATACATCTCAAGAATTGAGTGTTTACTTGATGCGTAATATAGCCATTCTTGACTCATCATCAAGATTCATCCAATGCACTCATTCAACCAATGAAAACAGGGTTTTGTTTCCAACAGCAATGATTTGATACTGCCTTCAAATTCAACCAAAGGTCGGCACCAGCTTCAAGAGATAGCCATCATATAGGGATGCACATTTAATTTAAGCTGTAGAACCCTAGGCCAATTTTGCAGGATGTTTTCATAGTTTGGAGATTGGAGGCTACTCAAATTGGTCTTCATTTGAGATGTAAATATTAAGAGAATTAAAATATTTGTATGAATGTGTGTGTACCTATTTAGGTACAATTGTTTGTTTTTGCTTATAAGGATTAAAAAACACTTCACATCGCAGAAATCCTGTTGGGAACTGAACATCCAGAGAGTTTTTGAGCTGAGTTATTAGTAATTATTACATTGACAAGGATATTTATGATATAATAATAATTGATTAATGATAAATACGTGTATCATGTCTGTAGGTTACCCTGATTCTGAGATATGAAGCCTAGAATACGACATATAACTGCCCACAAAATGTAGACCTCTGGTTCTAACAGTTAAACAACATAAAATGCTGCTCATGTGTTTCATAGCTGACCAGTGACCCTAAAATAACTGCTTTTCTGTTTGTCCAGATACATAAAGGCAGTTGTATCCTAATAGCTCATACAGGGGCAGCCCTCTTGGCTTCAGAGTCCCTGGAGAAGCTGGTTGTGTCATGGACTTAGTGAAGAGTAATGTCTAGCGGTTTAAGTGAGGGTCAGGGGCTACAACCGCTGGGTTTAAAAATCGAACACCATGTTTTAAAGGTCAGCCCAGGGTCAGAGAGTATGAAAAAATAAATCTACATGTCCCTGTTCACTTCCATCAGTGGATAAGATACCTGTTTACCTGTTTGATGTCATAATGACTGAATTGACGGTTCAGGAAATAAACTCTCGGATGTGGTTTATGTTCCAGCCTGTTGTTTTACCTCAAAAGGAAATGTGCTTGGCATGGTGCCTATAGGTTCATGTTCAATAGTTCCAGAGACTATTCTGTTGGCATTAATAGTTATGCTGTGTGTGACATCTGAAAATGGAAGGTTTATAAATGGTGGAAGGATATATATGGACAATGAAAGTAAAACACCTGTCATTGTAGTGTGGGAGGTTTCATGGCTAAATTGGAGCAGCCTGGTGGCCAATCTTCATTAATTGCTCATTGCACCAGTAAGAGCAGAGTGTGAAGGTTCAATTAGCAGGTAAGAGCACAGTTTTGCTCAAAATATTGCAACACACACAACATTATGGGTGACATACCAGAGTTCAAAAGAGGACAAATCTTGCTGGCGCATCTGTGACCAAGACAGCAAGTCTTTGTGATGTATCAAGAGCCACGGTATCCAGGGTAATGTCGGCACCACCAAGAAGGACGAACCGCATCCAACAGGATTAACTGTGGACACAAGAGGAAGCTGTCTGAAAGGGATGTTCAGGTGCTAAACCGGATTGTATCCAACAAATGTCGTTCCCAAGACGAATTGATGCTGTATTGGCCACAAAAGGAGGCCCTAGTACACCATACTAATTCATTATTGTGGTCTAAAACCAGGTGTTTTATTGTCCAACCCCTGTATGTACTGTATATATATGAGCATATCATGTATAATGTACTGTGATCAACTGCATGTTTCATTGCAGAGTGTAATTAGTCTTGTTTAATTTAGTGATATAAGTTATATAGTTGAGCAGACTTTTAATATAAATCCCTGTACGAATCTGCATTTTGTCTGCCTGCCAAAATATAGCAAATATATTGTGCAATAATGTTATGTAATATGTACAGTATTGTTTACACCTACTGCATGATTCTAATGCATTCATTAGGTAGCATAGTTGTAACGTTGTAACACAAATATAAATTATTCCCGAGTCTTAGCAGGAATAGATAGTGTTGCTGTCCTCTTGTGTCCACAGTGATATCCTGTTAGCAAGCCGAGCAGACGGGTTAGTATTTAGTCTAGTGTTGGGCTAAACTAGGTTAGTATGAACCCAGCTGCATTAGTGGGTTTGGCTTTCTCCAGGCAAAAAGCTGCCACTTTCCGATCTGATGTGTTTAGCTCCAGTTTGGTTTAGCTGTGGTAGTCTAGTTTGTTCAAGAAGGAGAGAGGAAATGGTAAAAGGCTTGCTTTAGCTTTTAGTCGAGCACAGATGCCAATTTGCCTTCCCAGCTTACTTTGCTGCATGCTGAGTTTCGGCTCACCTTGAGAGGAAAAGTCTTGGTCACAAGGCCAGACCCCTCTCGCATTAAGGGAGTAGTTTTTACAAGTAAAGACTGTTATGTAACAGTTTCTGGGTTTTGGATTTGGCCTGTTGCACAGTTCTATTTAGGTTCAGGATTATCTTGTTTTGAAGGAAGAAGTGTTTGAGTTTCCTGGTTTGTCAGTGTCAAGTTTAATTACTTTAATATTTAATGGCTTCAGGTGGAGGATAGTTGCTGGTCAGTGGGCAGGAGTTTCAATGTTTGATGTGGAATTAGAAGGGCTGGACTTGTAAAACCTGTGTGATCTCAAATATCTTTCCAAACACACAAATGCACGCACACACACACACACACACACACACACACACACACACACACACACACACACACACACACACAGCCCTACAGTTACAGCTGTCCCTCACAGTCATACAGGCATTGAAATGAAAAGCAGAGTGGGGCCATAACAATGGCTTTATTATGACTCTCAGCAACCATCTCTTATTCTGTTACTCCATCTGAACATCAGAGCACAGGCAGGCAGGCAGACACACACACACACACACAGACACTTGCTTACATGCATGCACACACACACACATTAAAACAACAAATTACATGTGTAATATCGTATCTATAGTACATATATAGTATCTTGTAAGTGTCAGTCTGGTCTGCCTGTCATTCTGAAGAGCTGAATTCCAGCTCGGTATTGTAATAGGATGCCGCCATTGCAACAAATCACTCGATGAAACTTCTTCCTTCCTAGACATTCCACCATTAACTGCGAGTGGTGTTATCAGATATGTTGTTACAAATATCAGAAAGCTACCTTTTGATTGTGACTATACATGTGTGTGTGTGTGTGTGTGTGTGTGTGTGTGTGTGTGTGTGTGTGTGTGTGTGTGTGTGTGTGTAAAAAACTGACCTTCAGAAACTATGATCTTTGAAAAAATGAAATAAACAGTAAACTAGAGGCTCACTACTGTCTGAGACGTCATGATTACGGAGGAGATTAAATCACCGATAGGTGCTATAAACGAACTCGGACTAATTCTGGATGAACAGACCAATAAAAAACACATAGCAAAGGTCCAAAATGATTTTAAATCACTCTTATTTTACATACACTTACATAAAAAATTAAGAACATTTACTTTCTCTTGTAAAGTCACCATTTTGGAGATACAGGTTTTTCATATTCAGGGATTTCAATAGTCTTCATCCATTGATGGTGGGGGTCCATAAACTGGGCCGTGACAGGTGGGTCAAAGTCTTTATGAACATCAGAGGTGCACCTGTATGGTAGGTGTTTCCAGTTAAATGGCCAGTGTAGGTGAACCTTAGAAACAGGCGCCTCAGTGTGGAGTATGATGGAAATGAGTCGTTCTGGTATCAGCTGTGGGACACTGGGAAGAAAGAGGAGTTTATCCACCTGTTTGCCTGCATTCAGACAGTCAAATAAAGCCAGCGCTGTTCTCCGTCACTCTTTCTCTCTCACTCTTTCATTTGCATATGTGTGGTTGATAAGGGAAAGGCGCACTCCACCCCTCCCTTGCCCACCTCACCCAGCTCTGACAGGCCAGCTGACTGTTGACACTCCAAACATTTCCATAGTCTGCCTACACACGGAAACACAGGAGGAAGTGCAAAGAGGGCAAGAGACCAGGCAGCAGATCAAGAGAGATTCTCCGCAGCTTCTTCTGTTCGATCCTAACATGATGCAAACATCTACATTAAACGCACGCACGCACACACGCGCACACACACACACACACACACACACACACACACGTCATCTTATCTTTCACCAATAATACAAAACACTTTAACACTTTTTTAATGCACTTAAATGATCTAAACAAAGAAAACACAAAGATGTGCAGACACGTATTATTACTTCAAATGTTTAAAATTAGAATCAAGTCCACCACCTCAGCTGCAGATGATAGCTACAGAGGATTTTAAATGAGTCTGTCTTCTTCAAACCTCAGTTTCCATTAACATAAAGTCCAGATTGACAGCTGTTACAGAAAACTATTTTCAGTCACAATAGAGGGCTGCCAATGATAACCACAGTCATTAGTTATTGCTGACTCATTGGTAACTTCCGCCTCCCTTACTGTGACTCATGCAACATTACATTGTATTCGTCCCAATTTTGAAGCCAAAACAACCCTGACTTCTCTAGATTCCTCTAGACCTCTGAAGGTATATTATTCCACCAAGTTATCAGTGGTAGATCCTTTAGTTCCTTTCAATTGCAAGGTGGGGCCTTTCTTTATGAATCTGACTTTTTGTCCAGCACATCCCACAAATGCTTGATTGGACTGAGATGTGGGAGCCAAAGTCGATATCTCAAACCCACTGCTGAGTTTTTCAAACCATCGCTGATCCATTTTTGCTGTATGGCAGAGCACATTATCCTGCTGAAAGAGGCCACTGCTATTAGAGAACACCATTACCATGAAGTGGTGTCCTTGGTCAGCAACAGTGTTTAGGTAGGTGGTGTCAATGTAGCATCCACCTGAATGAAATGTCCCGGGCCACAAATGGACACTTTCTTCTGTTGTAATGAACACTGTCAATGTCGACATTCCAGAACCTGCCTAACATTTTGGAAATGTTTAGAAAATGGTTTTAAATAACGTGTTTAGAGCGTCTATTAGCCTTTTAACTAATAGACATCTGAAGAGTGAATAAGCATGCCATTCAGAACACAGTTCCCATCGCTGTGATAAGACCTATCATTGATTTGTTTAATCACAGAAACAGTAAAGGTGACTAACATGAATAACATGAGGTGTGAATAACATTCATATTAATATTAATATTCATTTGACATACTGGATCTAAACATCTGCAGTGATGATCACATTACTAAAGAAGCACTTTTTTGCCTCCGTGTTTAAAGGTTAGACATGTATGTCTGTATGCAGTGACTGAGACACACCCACTGAGACTGAAGTGTGTTACTTTGTGTGTTTGGATTAAACAGTAGAGTTCTGACACTGTGCAGTTTCACCAGTTAGTGTTATTGAGTGACTGAAAGTGGTCTCAGTAAACACAGGCCTGAATTCATGAATACTGATGAAGGGATCTGTCTACACTGATGCAATAAACACTTCAAAATACTGACCCACAACACGTTAAGGGAGCTGATTGGAGTTCAGGGTGGAAAAGAGTTTGTCCGAAGACCAGTAATATGATCATTTCGTTTATACATATGGCTTTATGTATAGGTACTTATATATAGTAAATATATAGAGTACATATTGGATTTATTGTTATAAATACATATAATATAAAAGCAAATCTGTATGTGTGTGTGTGTGTGTGTGTGTGTGTGTGTGTGTGTGTGTGTGTGTGTGTGAGAGAGAGAGAGAGAGAGAGAGAGAGAGAGAGAGAGAGCGCTTAGCATGCATGAGTGAACATATCAGGATGTGAATGTGTGGGTCATTTTGCATGAATAAGGGCAATGTGTGTGTGTGTGTGTGTTGCATGTGCTGTGCTGCATGTTTTTGTCATTGCATTAGTGTGTGCTTACTGGTGTCTTTGTGTAATTGTGTGTGTTGCATGCTATGCTGTACTTTGTTCATTGTGTTAGTGTGTGTGTGTGTGTGTGTGTGTGAGAGAGAGAGAGAGAGAGAGAGAGAGAGAGTTGTGGTTTACCTGTAAATGTGTGTCTCCATCTGAAGGACATGGGTGTGGCTAAACATGCAAATGAGTAAATGTGTGTGTTTGTGTGTGTATGTGTGTGTTTGTGTGTGCGTGTGCTTACTGGCAGGGAGATCGTATTGCTCTCCAGGCTGCTGCGTATGTTCACACACTCTGCTCAGTGATGAATATTTGATTGAGGAGCTGAACATGGGCCCAGTGCTCCAACACACAAAACTGAAGCTGCCGCGCTTCACATACAAGATTCCCGACACGTACGGGTGGGCGAGGTGACGAATAGGGCTGCTGCTATTACTGTGATATTCAGTTCAGCACAGTTTGGGTTTCTTATGGTTGTGTGCTCTAGTATATCATTTCTTTGAGCTTTTTGGAATGGTTCGGTTCATAATGACAATTCAAAATATACATTTCCTTCTACAGTCCACACACAGAACCAGTGCTGTAAAAACAGCCTCTACTGCAGTTCAAGAAAAGAAAAGAAAATAGCAGCAGATTAGCCCCGCCCATTCAATACCATGTTGTATTTGAGTAAAAGGTGTTGAGGGTGTGTTTTCAAATTCAAAGTTGGTGGAAATTTAGTACACATAAATATACACTACATATATATATATATATAAAATACATAAACAGTAAACATTGTGCAATACAGTACACTATAAACAATATTTGATATAAGAGGACCATGGAGAATTACATGTAATTCCATCTGTGCGTTCTTCCAAAGTCAACTTTTTTTCAACCTTAATAACCAAATAATATCATCATGAATCATGTCACAGTAGTCTATTGTGGTCACACTGCAGTATCGTCAGTAAGACCACAAAATAGCTTCATGTTTCATTTAAATGAGAAAGAAGAGGCTCCCAAGTGGTGTAGCTGTCTAAGGTTCCACCCACTTTTAGAGATAACTGGCCCTGATTAATTGGACGCAGTATTGCAATGACAACTAACAATGTATTGTGCTGCTCTAACCTGGAAATGGGTTTTTCAAAACAGTACACATGACTGGCACATTGTGTGTTCTTATGCAGCTGTGACTGGTTTACAAAGGTGAAGACTGCAACATGCGATACGGATTGACTAAGCAGGGCCGGGAAAATGTGACGTGTGCTTGAGAAAACCATTTGAGTTTTCAGTTGTTGCAGTGTGTCTGGAAAAAGTGCCAAAATGTAGCCCAAAAGTCAAAAATCCATAAAAAGTATCAAATAAAAATACTATATTTTAGCTGACCTTAGTTTCTTTCTCTTTCTCTCTTTCTCCTCTTCCTTTCTTTGCCCTCAGTTCTGATTCTAGAGCCAATGGAGAGGGATGATCTGAGTGGAAAGACGCTGAAGATCACAGACTTTGGGTTGGCGAGGGAATGGCATCGAACCACTAAAATGAGTGCAGCGGGCACTTACGCGTGGATGGCTCCGGAGGTCATTAAACTGTCCTTGTTCTCCAAGAGCAGTGATGTCTGGAGGTAAGAGAGCTTTAAACATAGGATGCCTGGCTTTTAGCTATATTTGTTCAAGATGTGGTCCTGGAAGACCACTCATCAATAGGGATGCACAGATCAGTCATGTGTATCGACACATTGTTGTGTAGCAAAATAAAAATACAGTCATGTTGCAGAAGAATTGGTTGATTTCCCTCCTGTAAACACACCGAATGTATCAGTAAACTGACCAGATTTAGATAAATCAGATGAATATGTTGGCCTCTGCTCTGTTATTTACATATGATATCATTCATTATTTTGAGCAGTGATAAGGAGCCTCAGGCAGTCTAGTGGACATTCAGCCAGTAGAATGGAAATGGACTGATTTTGTTCTGGTTGGATGGAGTTCACCAGCTCATTCAGAGCTTAATTTGTATTGCTTGTTATTGCTTTTCAGTAAAGGCTCATTTATACTCCCGAAAAGGAATATGTCCTTTTTTAAACAATGTACGCATCACTGCTCACATACTTCAAAGAGACCTTTATGTTGGCATGGATGGTAAGCAGTACAACTAGAGAGGAGTTCAGACTCAGAATTTGTGACAACAAACATGGCGACGATGAAGGTGTTTGTGATAATACTTACTACAAAGACAGATGAAAGAAGCAGTGGTGGAAGTGACAGTTTATGAAAACGTTCTGCTGTAAGTTTCTATTCTTGGTCATCTCCGTATAGCAGTGGTCATGTTTCATTTTCACTATTGGCTACACAACCCCCACAGTTTCCAGTGCTACTGTTCCATTCCATCCAAGGCATATTTCGATTAGAAGGCTCTGTCCTTATCTGTGTCTGTACTTTGGGTTGATAACACCAAAATGATCTGTGACATATACTATCATTTAGTTTCCTTGTTTAAATGATAATGTCAAAATGCCATTATCAATTATTTATCATTAATGCTCATCATTGTACGTTTTTCCCTTGTTAGTTGTATCTTCCTGCAGTTTTCCCAGCTCTTTCTCAAATGATTCAACTTGAAAAGAGGATAGAAAACTCTATGAAGCAAAAGTGTCAAATTTAGGCCCTGAAGGGCAACAACAGTCCAGCATTGAGTTTAGAGTAGACCTGACTTAACACAGTGAGCTTGTTTACACCTTGCACAGCTTGTGTTTGTGTGTTTCCTTCCTGGAGTGAATCTGGATAAACTCCATTTACACTTTTCCCTAAAATGCTTTGTCAGTGTAAGCAGTTGGCATTCGATTGAAAAAGTGTCTTCCAGCTGCTGAACTCACGCATTGTTTCTTAACACTACTGTGGTAGTGTGTCTCATTCATGGAACGTTATTAGCCTTAAGACCTGGATTTAAATGCTCACTATAGAGTCTCTCTCCTCATTTGACCACCCCAAAGCATCTCCTTCTCCATTTGTAAGAAGTATCTAAAGAAGTCTTCTAGGTCCACCAGATATTCCAGATTCTGTTGAATTCTTAGGTTAGAGCAAAAACATGAACCATCTAATGGGCCCTGAGGACTGGGCTAGGAAACGCTGCATGAACACACCCACTTGAACTCACGAAGATGCTAGTAATTAGCTAAATATATTAAAACAAGGAAAACACTGACCTATGCAGAAAGCAAGGTGCTTAGACCAGACTCGTGAATGGGTTTTCTTGATTCTGGCTCAGTTTTGGGGTGTTGCTGTGGGAGTTGCTGACTGGCGAGGTTCCATATCGGGAGATCGACGCCCTGGCAGTGGCCTACGGAGTGGCCATGAACAAGCTGACCCTTCCTGTACCTTCTACCTGTCCTGAGGCCTTCGCTCAGCTGCTGGGAGGTAAGAGTGCAGGGACAAAAGAACGTCTTCGTTCACAAAATCCACCATATTCTTAGCTTTAATTTACTCTTAAACACCTTTGCCTTCATTATTTGTTGATAGATTTGATTTTTTGTCATGTTTAAGATATTTATATCTCCTTCACTCATCCATGTCGAGGCTAATTAACAGCTCACCTCCAGCTGTAAACCAATGTCACGAAGTTGGCCTAGACAGGACTCATATCACGGGTTTTATTATGCAAATGAGCACTCAAGCACATGACAGATTTTTTCATTGTGTTCTGTGAGCTACCTGATCAAGCTCAGATGTTTCTGAAGAGGTTCTGATGACGTTCATTTGATCCAACAAACAACGTAATACCTTAAAGTTTTGTCTGTATTATGCCGGCCTACCTTGACCTCATGCTGTCTCTCTTGTGTCCAGAGTGTTGGAGTCCAAACCCACACAGCCGTCCCTCCTTCAGCAATATTTTAAAGCGTTTGCTAGCCATTGAGCAGTCGTCCATGTTCCAGATGCCCCTGGAGTCCTTCCACTCTTTGCAGGAAGACTGGAGGCTGGAGATCCAGCAGATGTTTGATGAGCTCAGGGCTAAGGAGAAGGTACATTTGAGTCTGCTTTTCCTGAGACAACAGACAAATGTCAGATGGTATTGTTAAAATAAATTAAAAAAATCATTAAATCATCTGATTTTTGTCTGTTGTCCAGTTTAATGCAATGTAATGGAGCAACATCACACTACTAACTACACTATGTACCTTTGGAGTCATAACAGTATGAGAACTACCGAACTTGGTGGTGTCTCAAAGGACAAATTGCTAAGGTTGAGATAAGGTTGAGCCATGGAGCAAGAAATATGCTTTAAATAATACAAATAAAATGTTATATATTTAAAACAAGGCAACTGAACATTAAGCCCATCATGCCAAATGTATATAATGGCATCTTGGTGTATGTATAACTCCTTAACTGGTCTTTAATTATTCAATTAGTAATCTTAATGCTTATTATTGAGTAACTGATCAGTAACTTTTTGTAATTTATGCTGCTATAAGAGTAATTAAGATATAGACCCTTCAGACCCTACAGAACCTAAGTGTCAGAAGAGTCTTATTCATTAACCCAGTTTAGTATCTAATTACCATCATTCCCTACTCGCACAGTACTTCAAGCCTTCATTTGCCTAATGTCACATCCCATGCTATCCTGTCCTGTAGTGTATATTACTAGAGTACACCACTGCTACTGTTCCTCACTTTTTGCACTCTCTGGTCTGACCCCGCAGGAGTTGCGGTCCTGGGAGGAGGCACTGGCTCGAGCTGCGGAGGAGCAGAGAGAACAGGAGGAGCAGCTGAAGAGGCGTGAGCAGGAGCTGGCGGAAAGGGAGATCGATATTGTGGAGAGAGAACTGAACATCATCATCCATCAAATGTACCAGGAGAAACCACATGTTAAAAAACGCAAAGGACACTTCAAAAAGAGCCGGCTCCTCAAACTAGGGCGCGACAGCAACTGTATCAGCCTGCCCTCTGGTGGGTGATATGAAAATGACATGTAAACATTTCGTAAGGAATGTACCAGGACCCAGGTCTTCAGATCTGGACTTTGAGTCCAGTTTCCAGTCCTGGTTTTGTTCTCACAAAACTTCAATGTCCAGATTTGAAGACCTCTAGAGTAGGAGGAAGCTACTTTCTGCAGAAACGAAGACTGCATCCAAAACCACATATTTCTATACTATACTTACTACACACTTAAAAATTCACAAAGAATTCTTTGAGCAATGCTGCTGAAGAATCACAGTTGGGTTCTTCAAACCTACACATATGTTTCACAACAAGGGGTGAATTTGGACCTGAAATACTTTTTCTGTGGCCTTGCTTAAAGGATCTTTATTTTTAAGAGTGTCATGTACTGTTTACACAGGAATCTGAGTAGTATGGTAGTATGCAGCTTTGGATGTAGCCAGATTTTTATTGAGACATCAACAAATTGCTAGTACAGATGATTGCATTCTGTATAAATACATACACTATATGTCCAAATGTTGACACCCTTTGGCCAATTACTGACACAAATGTGCAAATACACACACACACACACACACACACACACACACACACACACACACACACACACACACACACACACACACACACACACAGCTAGTTGAGAAGTATTGCCAATAGAATAGGTAGATAAACATGAAATTATTGGCATTCCTAAGGCTGTGCCTGAGCTGTGGAACCGTGTTCTCTGGAATAATGGTTTTCCATCTATTACTTTTGGGTTGGGGATGAGTGGTAATCATCCATCATCCTGACCTCATGTGACCTCATGTCTTGTTGCTGAATCCAATCAAATTCTCACAGCAATGTTCCAAAATCAAGTAGAAAGCCTTCAGTAGAGACAGTTACGTACTTTAAACAATATTTTTGAACAATTGTTAAAACAATGAATGAGCATGTGTCCCAATACTTTTGTCTTTATATTGTGTAAATTTATATGAGTGACTGACTTTTTTTTTTTTTTCTTGTTCAGATTTTGAGCACAAGATCACGGTGCAGGCCTCCCCCAGTGTGGATAAGAGGAAAACTCAGGGCAGTGAGAGCACCACTCCTCCAGCCAGTCCAGGGGTCATTCCCCGTCTCAGAGCCATTCGCTGTGAGTTGCTGGAACATCAGTGTACCTTTTTAAAAATTGCTGCTGGTCATGGTCATGATGCATGGTCATGATGTATTGTCATGATGTATTGTCATGATGTATGGTCATGATGTATGGTCATGATGCATGGTCATGATGTATGGTCATGATGCATGGTCATGATGTATGGTCATGATGCATGGTCATGATGTATGGTCATGATGTATGGTCATGATGTATGCATCTTCATAGATGAAACATGTTATGTGACAGTGTCTCTTCATGCCTAATCATGTAGTGTGACATCCTTGTGACAAAAACACTTCAAAATCTGCAAAAGTCTGGTGGAAAGTATGGATCTGTTCTTCAGAAATCCACAGGGCTGGCTCCCAAAATACCTCAGTCTCAATCAGGTGTTGCTTTGAAAATCTTTGGTGCTGAATTTTGTGGATTTTGATGATGTAGAAAATGTTTTCTTATGTTGATTCTTTCATGAAGGCGTATATTTGTGCAGGTGTAGCTGCACAGTAGAATAGTGCACCACCAGTCCAGAGTGCATTACATCTCACTGAAGATCTTTTCCTGTTAAACAGGGCTTTTTAAATTAAATTGAAAGTAACTTTCTGAGGAGAAGTTCTTTCAGGACTCGTTTTATTGGGAATTTGGCGTTATGTGAGAATTGGCATTTCTTGCTTCTTCGCTTCCCCTACTGTGAAGAAGGGTTTGCACTTTGAGACACATGTCAAAAAAGATGGTACATGCATTTTATGACTTTTTCAAAAGACAGAGAAGCTTCTTCGAGAGTGAAGGACATGAGTGGACTGATTTAAGTGTAATATGGAGTAATGTTACAGGATTTTACACAAATATGACTTTATACATTATACACCCTTCCAAACGTACTGTAACAAAGAGGCCTTTCATTACAGCACTTATAAAGTTTCAACACAACAAAACACACCTGTCAGTTACATGTTCCAATATTTTGCTCACAAGAAAAATGGGTGGGTTCAGAGAAAAGGTGCTATCTTCTGAACTGTGTATCAGATCTATGTATTCATCTTTTAATGTCAAACCCAAATGTTTTAAGTCTACAGCCAAAATAAAGGGATCACTGTTCCAATACTTTTGGAGGGGAGTGTATTATTCAGTTCTTGCAGGTTCTTTCTTTAAAGTTATATAATATAATTAGCTGCACGTTCAGTCCAGAGCAGCAATGCCATAAATGCTATTCTACATTTAACAAGTCACTGGAACATCACAATGATTTTAAAGCTGTTTTTTTAATTTAAAGATAAAATGTTACATCATGTTGCTTCAGCTGCCATTTGAAATGGCTACTTAAAGACGGCCTTAATACCTTTTCACTTTGTGGGCATCAGTTAATTTTATTTTTCCCAATTGATTGTTGGGACAGGGTTTGAGAGCATGTCAGTGGTAGGCAATCCTGGTCCTGCTGGTCAGACCTACTAAACCTGGGTTAGGGTTTAGCTCAGTTGAATTATGTGTGCTTGAGCAGGAAAAGCACAAAACAGTGCAGGAGTCTGGCACTCCAGGACCGGGATTGCCTACCTCTGATATAAAAATATACTTAAATATACTTAAATATATTTAAATATAAATATAATACTTTCCAATCTTTGTTTAATGGATGCTGGTTGTCCTCTGGCACAAATTATGAAGCAGTTTTTTGTAGCCAGTAGTAAATATATTGCTCTTTTGTCTTGCAGTAACCCCTAGTGATGGGAGAAACACCTGGGGACGTACAGCTGTTTGTAAAAAGGAAGATCTGGCAGGGACAAAAAAGAAGGGGCGTACCTGGGGTCCGAGTTCCACTCATCAGAGAGAACGGGCAGGAGGAGAGGACAGGTACAAACATCACCCCTTACACACACACGCACACGCACACACACACACACACACACACATATTTCAAGCCTGCATCCAGCCAGTACTTGACTGAACAGATTATGTAATTGGGTGACTATTGGACCTTAACTGCTGTGATTGGAGTATCTGTGCTGCCTTTATTACAGATTAAAGTCACTTGGGGAAGGGAAGGTGTGGTCCTCCAGTGCTCCTAATTTGGGCAAGTCCCCGAAACACGTCCCCATAACCGCTGGCTTCTCCAGTCTCAGTGAGATGGGTAAGTTAGACCTGGATCCTTCACACAGAAACTCTCAGGGCAGTCCTCAGTCCACTCTGGTCCACATTATTCTGTTCCAGTTTCAAACATACCATCAACAATCTTCAGCTCTTATTTACCTCAGGTGTGTTTGGAGCTGGAATAGAACAGCAGGCCTGCTGGCTTGAGTTCCTCAAGGTCTGGCTTCCATTACTTTTTAGCTACATTATCCAAGATATCTGCATGCCCTCTTGTCTCTTATCTGTCTTCTCCTGTGTTTGTGTGTCTGTAGAGGAGCACTGTGAGTATGAGGAGCGATTAGCTCCAGAAGGAAGCAGTAATGGGGCAGTAGAAGAAAGCAGCCATACGTGGGTGGGTGTAGGCCCTGGTATTGGTTCGCAGGATTCCTTGCGGCGCTGCAGTCAGAGAAAGAAGAGTGACCTGCTGTTGCTGAGCTGCGCGTCCATCCTGGCCTCTGTAGGCCTCGGCTCAGACCTCCTCCAGCTGGGACGCCTGCAGGTACAGGAGCAGACAGAAGGATTAGCTCCCTCTAAGGGGTGCCAGACATGCTAGACAGAGGCTTAAAATCTCGAGAAGCAAATGCACAGTATGTGCACCTATGCATTTTAATAGCACCTGCATTCTGTTATGAATCATAAGCATCTGTGAATATAGCATTACAGCTCACAATTCCCATACTGGTGCCTCCCTAATTATTATAAACTGTGTTCCAAATGATTATGCAACTAATATTTTTCTCTGATTTTCATAAATGGTATCATTTTCTGAAAGAACTGAAAAGGGTCATTTGTTGAATTTGCAGCACTAAGAGTTCACATTTGCTGAAATCAAAAGCTATTTCCATCAAAATCATTTTAATAGGCCAAGATACATGTTAACATAGGACCCCTTCTTTGAAATCACCTTCACAATTCTTGCATCCATTGAATTTGTGAGTATGTGGACAGTTTCTGCTTGAATTTCTTTGCAGGTTGTCAGAATAGCCTTTCAGAGCTGCGGTTTTGATGTGAACTGCATCCCACCCTCATAGATCTTTAGCTTGAGGATACTTAATAGGTTCTCGTGAGTTTCTCTCCGTTCATGTCCATAGCAGCCAGTGACACAGAGGTATTTTTTGCAGCATGATATGATGCATTGTCATGAAGATGATTTCGCTACAGAATGGAAGAAACTTGTCGGTCATAAGCAGGTCATTTTCACATTTTTCACACCAGTGATCCAAAGAGCCCCGAGACACAATGCCATCCGTGAGTTTACGTAATTAAAAAGCAAAAGGAATTATCTTCATCCAATTTGCATAATAATTTGGAACACGGCGTATTGTTTTCACATAAACAGTAATCTAGATAATGTCTATATAATAATGTATGTAATATAATAATACAGTGATTTAGTTTGAAATATTAACAATGTGATGCTTCATTCAGTATTTATAGGTTTACTGTTCATGAGGTTGTGGGTTTGATATCCAGATCTGTTACACTGCCACTGTTGGGGCCTTGAGCAAAGGCCATTTACCGTCTCCGCTCTAGATGGAGATGTCTGTGTTAAAGTTCACCTGTGGTCCTCCTGTACAGATGAGTCAGGATGAACAGGATGTGCGTGAAGAGCAGAGGAGGAAGAAGGAAGGCCTGTTCCAGCGCACAGGACGATTCCGTCGCAGTACGTCCCCGCCCAGCCGCACGTTGTCTCTGTCCTTGTCCCACAGTCGTCACCATGACTCCGCCTTGCCATGCCTGGATCCCTCCCCCTCCGTCACACTCCTCTCGCTCTCCTCTCTGTCCGACTGCAATTCCACCAAGTCCCTGCTGCCCTCTGACCCTGATGACCTGCTCCCGACCCCCAGCAGCTCCCTCCCCACTGTCTCTCCTGCACCTGCCCTGAACCCACTGCTGGACCTGCGGGCTGAAAGCTTTAAACGGGAACCCAACCAATCACTCACGCCCACACACGTCTCAGCAGCGATGGCACTGAACCGCGGGCACCGCCGCACGCCCTCTGACGGGGCCATCCGGCCGCGGGCACAGACTGTGGTGGGGCACCGCCGCACGCCATCAGACGGCAGCATGCCCATCCCACCACCTACCACTGCTGCGCCACACACAGGTGGGTCAGATGAACCTGTAGTGGTTAATTATACAAAAAATGTTACCTGTAAAAATGGCTGGCAAACTCAGTTCAATAGGATGAAAAGAATTTCCCTTTTAAACACTATTTAAGTTCATGAAAGCCATGTTTATTTATGTTTAACTTGACAGACCCTGTCTAACATTACAAAACAACACATGAACACATTGTTAAAGAATGTCACGATTTGCATTTTTTTGTACTGGTTGCTCCAGAGGCTTGAGTGACATCACTTCCTATTGGTAGTCATTGAGAGCAACGACAAAAACAAATTAGTGTGACAGGGTAAGTCAAACTGAAGGATTTAATAAGGATTTTATCTTGAATAAATATAGACATCCTGTTATGTAAACATATACTAATAAAAATTTGATTTAGAAATTACATTATTTGGTGATATTTCAGATGCAAATTCCATTTTAGTCAATATGTATTCATTGGTTAAAAAGATATAAAATATTAAAACATAACTAATATACAGACAATATAAGACAAAGTTTTTGAACATGAATCATTTTTTGCGTGTATGGTTTCTCTCAGGTTCTCGGGACATTCTGGATATCCCACGACTGCCTGACCCATCATCAGTGTTCCCCCCAGCTCATCGTCGTAAAGCTCCCCCACCTCCCACAGCTCCTGCCACAGACGGACACACTGGCACACTGGAAAGACCCAAAACTCTGGAGTTCGCCCCTCGACCTCGGCCCACACCGGCCAGGGCACGGCCGGACCCCTGGAAACTATCGTCTTTGTCCCGGACACTCAGCTCTTCGCCGGGTAGCAGCTGTGACAGTCCACTGGGCTCAGGGGACAGTGGCGTCAGCGCAGGGGTTGGTGTCACCCGCCAGAACTTACTGGACATAGATATGGAAGGGCAGAGCCAGGACAGCACTGTGCCTCTATGTGGGCAGCACCCTCAGCCCACTCTGTGCGGACAGCACTTCTCATAGAACACAGGGACGATGTGAGCATTATATGAGCATTGCCTGGGTTACTTTACATGGCCAGCACTTTCTGAAGAGATGCAAAGAGCTCAACATGGGCCATTTTGGTGGATCTGTAATAGATTTATGGCTGAAAATTGGCCCAAAATTAAACCAAGAAAATAAGATTTTAAAAAGTTGAATCACATTAGATTCAGTCCATTTCTGTGTTTGGATTTGTTCACTTGGTAACTTGTTCACTATTCACTACATGGTGTTTGTTGTGTAGTGAGCATAATATAAATAGCATTTGCTATTTTGTCAACCAAATGTTTTCTCTGTCGTGAATAGTGAACTGCATTTGCTACATAGTGGACAATGTTTACTATATAGACAATAGCATTTCTAATACAGTGAACCTGACGTTTACTATGTACTGAACTGTGTTTGCTGTATAGTGAATAACACTTTCCATATAGTGAACATATCTCACTATATAATGAACGTGACATTAGATAGTTCACTATTACTCTAATAGTGAACAAATCCAAACAGAATAGGCTTAATTCATTTTCAGGAAACTGGGCCATAGTGTTACATAAATCAGGCCTGTCCCACACAGTAAGTGGAAACGTACCCTTTGATCCAGAGGGGTATGGATCAATGACCTTGAGACCTCATATTCTCAGAGCAGAGGCACTTTTTTGGAGATCTATAAAAGTGAAGGTGATTAAGTGTGCATCAGCATTTCTCTATTTTTCACTAGATCTATGAACCCCTCTGTCTCCCGCACCTTTACAAAAAAACAAGGATCAGTGACCTCCGCTCCCCTGGTGTGGTCTGTGCAGACCCTATATGGAAAAGTAGATTAGTGTGTCCAACTGCTTGCGCCACTCCCTCGATCCATTGTTCAATAAAAAAAATGTAGTCTTTTATAATCTCATACGAGAATATACTGTAAATGGAACAAAATACAGGCGCATTCAAGGTAATTCATTCCTTTGACAAAAGAAAATAGATGTAAGTATAATCTTTAATTTTATTTTTCTTGGAAGAAGAAGAAGAAGAAGAAAAGTCTGAACATCTCAAGGGCTCTCTGCAAGACCTAATCAGAAAGCAGGAGCTGTTTTAATGTGAAGTCCAGCTGACCCCAACGCCCGTGCTTTTATGCAGAGGCCTTCTTCGTCTCGGTGTCCTGATGTATAGTACATATTGCCTATGTGTGTATGAGGTTGTGTGTGTATGAGGTTGTGTGTGTGTGTGTCTGTATGTATGCCTGTGGAGTCCGTTAGGAGTTACAGACTGAAAAAGATGACCACCTCTTCTCTGGTCAACTTTTGTCATGCTGTCTCTCGCACTCACTCACTCACTCTCTCTCTCTCTCTCTCTCTCTCTCTCTCTCTCTCTCTCTCTCTCTCTCTTCAGAACAGTGCAAATTCTTCCCAAGGACATTTTTAATGGTCAAATGAGGGTTCTCCATCAATTTGCAATAAAGGTACTAGAAACTTGTGCTACCTGTTTTATATCACCCTGTACCAAATCGACAGCCACTCACACACACTTCTTTACCTCTTCAGCTGAGACCCCATTTGCTCCCTCTATCCACCCACTGATCCAGGAGAACGGAACTGTTTTGGTTGTAACAAGTGTCTGTACTTTTCTGTGAGTCACTGCCACCCACAGAAAGGATGCTGGAATCATAGGGTTGGGAGTTGCAGGCAAAAACACAATGAAATTGATAATGATACTCTTTTAGAACAAGGAATTCTGAGACTGACGTTGAATTGAACAGAGCCTGAACACACTTTTATGCTCAAAGGTCCAACCTGGCATTTGACAGTATTTTCTGACTGTCCACCTCTGTGTGTGTGTGTGTGTGTGTGTGTGTGTGTGTGTGTGTGTGTGTGTGAGTGAGAGAGAGTTTTGTGTGTTCTTATTGTTATCATTTGTATGGGGTGACTCTGTGGAGGGGTGAGATTCAAGCCCGCCCCAATATTTCCTGTGTGAAAAACACTTAAGAGTATTTATTAAAATTATTGTTACAAATGAAGTTATGTTTTCACTGTTTTATCATAAAAGCTTTTCTCTCCCCATTAATGAAAGCAAATGAGTCCAAATCAGAGTAACTGTAGATTTGTGCTGGTTATATCCATCAAATCCAGTATCACAAATGATTCAGAATTACAGTAGAAGCTTTATAAGTTAACATTAATAAGAGCAATGAGGCCATGCATGCAGAGTACTGCTATTCTACACTACAGCTACCCTAAAGCACTGGTTCTTCTTTGGACCAGGTTTTGGAGGTATTATCCACTGCATACTGGGAACACCTAATCTGAATCTCATCAAAGTGCCCTACGATTCGTATGCCTGTCCATTTTTTTCTAATTCAACACATCAGCTACGAAAACTGACTGCTGACTTGTTTTTCAAAATATCCAGATCATCAATGCTATTTCCTTTAACTTTCACCAGTTTACCTGGTTTTAATGATAATCATTAATTAATGACCCATTAGTGGCCTAATGCACTAGCACTATGATCTGCTTGCCATCAGCAGCCGGAGTCAGAGAGAGCTATTTTTGCCATGCTAGATGGAGCTCTCTCCCCACATCAAACTCAGTGCAATGCTGGGGTGTGTTTCACTAAAGGAAGTTGCTAAAGCAGTTGGAAACATAGTTGGAACAAAGCAGTTGCAAAGCCAATCGCAAACTATGGAGGTAACTACATTGGTAGCTTTCATAGTCTGGACCATCGTTAAGCAACACAGCTGTTTCCCAAAACAGCATTTCCACTGGACATTCAAAAGTACTGTTGTACAGTTATGTAGTTCAAACTACAGCTCCCTGGTCAGCACAGGCGTCTGTTAGCCATTGTATCAGAGCTGGGTACCAAGCATTTTCCTCCAAGCGCATTGGCTGCCCAGCAATGATGCAATGGTGGCAGTTCAAAAAGAGGCCATAACCAGAAGCTAAAACCAAACAGCATGTCCAAATGTCTGTGAACACCTGTTCATCAAATATTTCTTCTGAAATCAAGGGTAGGAATACTTACGTTTGTCACCCTTTACTAGCGTCTACTCCCCACCAGGGTTTTTACACTAGATATTGGAACACTGCTTTGAAAATGAGGTCATGCTGTGATGTTGGCACTTAAACTCAACAAACCCAACTGACCCAATGGTATTGGATGGAGCTCCATCACTCCTGAGCTGATGGAGTAACCTTGGACTCATGTAGCTGCTCCAGTGTGTCCTGCTCTACTGGATATGCCTTTCTGTGAAGATAATACTAGGTGTGTGAGCACAACATCTGCAGCAAGTGCCCATTCAGCCATCTGAACTGATTAATTAGAAGGGGTGATTGCATATTATTTGAGCTGACACAGTGTATCAGTGTACAATGTAATGGCCCTAATGATAGCACTGGGGACTCTCTGAAGGGCAAATTCAAAGGGTTAAATGACAAGGGCATATTAAACAGTGCCAAAAAATGGGATGGTGTACAACCATGGTCCTGGAGGCACCGCTACCCCATATATTTTAAGCTTTTACTGCTCCCACCACACCTGATTCAGCGAATCGGCTCATTATCAAGCCCTCCAGATGTGCATGGTGTGTGTTAAGGCTGAAACATGCAACGCAGGGGTGAGTTGAGGACCAGGGTTGAGAAAAAAAACTAGATTAAAACACTGAAAAGAGAGTTGTAACACTATCCACTAGATGTCCCCAAATCCATATATGGGCTAAACTCAAAAAAGTATGACGCAATGGAGTTCAGTAATGGACCATTTTTAAAAGCACCTTCTCAGTCTTGTGCCATGTTTACTAGACATACAGAAGGAATCGTGAAATGACGGCATAAATTATTCAAATTAGGGTCCAGTCCAGACCACACACTTAACATGAGGGTACTTCAAGGGCTCTACATTACAGGAAATGGTTCTACGGGGTCAGAATTCACAGAAAACCAAAGAAATCTGCTTTGAGATTGATGGAGAATACGTTGTAAAGGGTTCTATACAACAACAAAAATGGTTTCACCATTGTAATAATAGTACACTTAAAAATGAGGGTTCTTTGAAGGATCTTCCACAAAGAAAAGGGTTCTACAAAAAGATTAATATTCAAAGAAACCTTTGCAGGAATAAAAGGTTCTTGGCATCATGAAATGGTTCTTTAGGCTGTTGGAGAATGCACTGAGAGGGTTCCACACAGAAAAGGTTTCTACAGTATAGAGCACCAACAAGGGATCTATTAGTTTACGCTATAGCTTAAACCCTTTGTGGTGCTACATAGAACCATCTACAGCACATTACTCATTAATCTGAAGAACCCTTTCATGATGCAAAGACCCTTCTAATGCAAAACTATATACAACTCTTTGTTCTATATAGAACCATTCTTTACTGAAGAATCATTGAAGAACCTTCATTTTTAAGGGTGCAGCTTTGGCCATTAAAGACTGGTTTAGATCATCTGAAACCAACTACCAGCAGAAGCTCGGGTTTTTCAGGAGAGAAAGGACATGGATTCTTCCGTAAGGCTGCTGGCTTAGCTTGGTTTGGAAATACTGACCTCTGTATCCGATAAACTGCTGACCGGAGGAATTCTGCTGCACAAAATATATATAAATATATGTAAACCCCATCATTATAGCACATACCCACACAGAGACGCATGCATAGCTTTGCTCTGCTCCACTGCTCATGTCTTTGAAAGCAGCCGCCACTCATCTCAACACACTTCCAGACGCCAGCCAGTTACCTAGCAACTACACTCCACTTCCATGGCAATGCTATAAAAAGCAACAACATAGAAAAAGAGGGATGAAATGAAGGGAGGATGGTGGACATGGCAAAATTGGATGAAGGACTGTGTTTAAAGAATCAATCACACACACACACACGCACACACACACACACACACACACACACACACACACACACACACGCACACACACACACACAACCACATAAAAAGAAGAAAGCATTGTTGCAGGCACAATATGCCTCTATTCACAAGGTGGCATCAACACACTGGACATATCGCACCTGCTCTTCTACCACATATGCCACACATTATTACACTGTCCATCTAGCTTTTAAGGTTTTAAGGTTTTAAGGTTTGTCTCAATGCAAGCTGTGTCACACACTTTTAAAACTAAAGGTGCTTCCAATGGTTCTTTGGGGGATGGGATAAAAGTACCACATTTGGTTCCATAAAGAACCAAGCCTGCTTGTAGTAGAGATGCATAAACATCTTTGAAGGCCTAAAGAAGTTGAGAAATAAATCATTCCTCACTCTCACACATCTCTCAACATATTACAAACATGGTTCTTTATGGACCCGAAAGTGGTTCATCTATGGCATTGTTCGGAATACCCTTTGAAGCATGTTTGTATTTAAGACTGTAAAATGTATCACAGTACTGTGTCACAATATCTGTTATTCCTCCTAGACCTCTTTCCCCAAACCCACCCCTCTGTTCATATTCCTGTCCTTTTCTCCCAGTCGCCCTCATTTTTTATCTCTCTGCATTCAAAGCGCTGGGAGCTATTAAGGACAGTCAGTGATGACAGCCTCATAATTACCCTGAGGGAAAGGGGGAGAGCGAGTGGGAGAGGGAGTCGGCAAGAGGGGGAGAGATAGAAGGAAAGAATGGAAAGGAATGGACAATGCTGCACCTTTTGTAGGTCTATGTGAACTCCTCAAGTGTTATGAATATCAATGGTGTGTTGGATCATCTGAGAAACCAGTGGGCAGCTTAGACCAAGAGAACACTGGCAGTGCAAACAAAATGTAATGGATGATCTTTCATCAGCCTGGTCAGGATCTGTAATGTGATACAAAAGGGCCAAAGCTATGATATGAATGCAAGGTCATGGTTTGTAATGTGATCTAGTAGACCAGCTGATGGTCTGTTTTTCTGCTGCAGCACTGTTCTGTAAATGCAGCTGATCATCAAGGGTCATGGTGCACTCCACCCTCATTCCCCTGAGCCCACCCTCATTCCCCGGGTACCTCAGTAACTTCACCTCTCAGGGATTTCTCCAACCTGGGAAAGGTTTCACAGACCTATATAAGAAAACAAGGGCTGGTGATTAGTTGAAATCTTGGATCTGAAATGAGTCAACGATGCCCCTCAGGTTCAACTCTGCTATAGGTGGAGATGACATTTCATCAAAGTACGGTACGATGACAGGTCACTTTATGCAAATCAGTCAACCAATGTTGGATTAACAGCTTTGTTATTGGCCAGGTTGGACCCATGATGCTTTTGGACGTGGTGGGGACTTGCGTGGGTCAGAAGCGATGTTATTGGGTATGTTGGAACCACAATGCTGCCACATTTAGTAGAACTTGCTCATTTGTACGCTGACTTTGCTGACTTTTTTATGATCTTTGCTGACTTGTTTTATGACCAAACAAGTTGGATTTTTGTGTTGGTGGAAATGTCATGGTTTGGCCTGGAGAACTCTCCATCATAGGTAGCACTATGAAATCAAATGGGACTTTTGTACAAAGACTGATGCTTCATATAGTTAGAAGAACTCTTAGAATAAGTTGGGCAACATCTACCACATTTCAGCCAAAGGAGAAATGACCAGTTATTAGGGCAACCAGTGTGAACCAGTGTGAACCTTCACATGAAAATGACATTTCTAGTAATTACATTTTGCAAACTAGACATTTCATCAGTTTAAGGTGTTTAGGGATATGATCCCCGACAAAAGTCAAATGTGCACATGTTTCAATATGTTTAAATATGTTTAAATAGACAAAGGAACTGTAGAGGCATATGTGCTGGGGTTTAAGATTTAATAATAAAGAAAACAACGGGATAAAAAAAACAAACAGACTGACAAACTATGGGAATTAGATATGAAATGCACATGGAAACGTACCGACAGCCTGACACAATCACAGAACAACAACAAAGGACTGACAAGGACAGACTGAAACAAAGGGTCTAAATACAATGACAACATTTGATGCACCTGGATTTGGGTAACAAATGAGACACAGATGGGAATGGGCAGCATAAAGATTTTTTGATCAATAAATAAATAAATAAATAAATAAATAAATAAATAAATAAATAAATAAATAAATAAATAAATAAGTCAGTTAATCACAATCATTTGTTGTTGCAGATCTAATTACTATTTAGTGAAATGAGAATATTGCAGACTCAGTGTTAATTATACAGTGGTTTTCTGTGTTTAACTTTTAACTTACTTGCCGCAGTGCCTGGAGAATGCTCACATTTTTTTAAGAAATTATACATCAGGCTACTATTACTGTGATTATTTATTATAATAATCATTAAAATAATAGACCATAAAATCTGTTTATAATAAAACATTAAGGCTTTTAACTACAGCCTGTCTATAACTCAAATGATCAATTCAATTAGCCTAAATATGTATTAGGAATTAGAATAAAACACTAGGGATAAATGTCACTGATTAAACAGACCAACTGAACTCATATGATAAAACATCTCCAAACTAAGTTCTCCATGAAGCTAGAAATGATTCTTTCTTAAGGTGAAGATCCTCTATTTCTTCTTGCTCATACTATTGATTTGACGTGGGTGGGCAGGTTAGGTACACACGCCTACCTGAGATGACTTTATAACTTTCAAATGCAAACTAAGGTCCAAGACATCAGGCTCCTGAGGAAGAGTGTGGAGGAGGTAGTCAGCATATTTACTGTAGTGTATAGAAGCAGGTACACAGCTGTACATCCGAACTGTATGTGTGACAGTGTCTGTGGGATCTAGCTGCCTAGAGGCTATCATACACCATTAACAGACCAGTTCTGATTGGGCATGCTATCCTCTGACCTACCAACACATTAAAAATACTATAAACAATATAAACATATATAATACAAATAATGACTACAAATCTGACCTCAACCGCTTAACTCCTCATGACAAAAACTCAACACAACACTCAACTCTCACCTCCAGCCCAGCTCCTCCTCTTCAGTCCATGCTCTGCCCTGCCTGGCAAATGGGGTCCGGCTTCAAGTCCATCAGAAGAGGACACCCAAACTCCTTGAGCTCCCCTTCCTTGCCTGGACATACCTTATGCATGGCCTGCACTTTGTGAAATAGGTTCATCCACTACAGAGACACATTTCTGCACGATCTAACATATATTTACTTTTTTCTGTTGAATTCAACATTCTGAACACGTAAAATAGTGCGTTTTATTTATTTCATTAAATTCGTTAAATAAATAGGAATTGTTTCTAAAATGTGAAGAGGACAACATCCTGCACCTAAAACATAGGACCCACCCGCCTTGCTGGCTGAGGGTAAGTAAGTCCCAATAACCGAGTTCTGTCTGAATTCTCCACTCACTGACTGAATGCAAACTTACGGATCCATCCGCTCTGAGAGAGACCACACCTCAATGCATGCTTTAAAAGTAGTCTTTCACATGCTCAGTGCAATTACACATTTTCACCACATACAACCTCCACACTGGGGTTAGTTTTATACACTAACAAATAAACTGCGGTTTGAACCGGTTTAAATTTACACAGGGTACTTCTCTCTCTCACAGAAGCTCCTAGATCAGTTTATTTAATGTCTACTTTCTCTGTGAAAGTTGGACTTCAGCATGCAAGATGCAATTATACATTCTCGCCAGAGAGCTAAATCCCACTAATGTATGGATTATCACTGTAAGTTTGTTTCCTAAGGATTTGTTCACTTATGTACACAAATATTTGCATAAGGCATACTACTGCATAATACTAGTGTATCTAAAAAAAAAATTAATTGAAAAATTGAAATTTCCAGTACGAAAATTTTATATTCATTCATTTTAATGTGATATATTTCAAGCTTTTTTATTTTAAATTTGATACTGTGGTTATTTTGAGATTCTGCATTTCATGAGCTATAAGCCATACTGATCAACAGTGAAACAAAAAAAATATATATACAAATGTCACTTTACATGTATGAAATATAAAACATGGCAGTTTACCTTCTGAGTTTTAGGTGCAGCAGTATTCACATAAGGTATATGGATCCTAACATTCCAAAATGGAACATGGTACACTTATGACAATGGAAAAAAAGCATGTCTCACACACTTCGTTTCCTTTTTTCTTAAGTTTATTCGTATTCTTCAAATACCAATCAATAGTGCATTCCTGGGCTTGCAGGTAAATGTAACCAGTTCTCAGGTCTTCCGATGTTTGGAAAACTCCAGTGAGACACGCTCCCTCCCCCCCCAAGGGCAAAGGGGGTGAAGCGCGAACCAGCGAGATGGTGGGACAAGAACTGGAACAACCAGAAGGTCCAAAGAGTCTCTCTCTCCAGAACAGGCAAAAAAAAAAAGGAAAAAGAAAACTGTGACGTTCTCTCTCTCTAATTTAGATGGGCAGGGTACCCTCACCCCTCAGGCCTTCCTCCGCTCTCTTTCTCACCACTCAAGATGTTCACTCCAATTCAGGTGAATGTCCACTTGGGAGGTCAAAGGGCAAACCCTAAGCCCTTCAAACTGCAATCCAGACAAGAACAAAGCTATGACATCACAAAAAGGCAGATAAACTGAAGATCTTTAAAGACATTTACACAGGTACAAAGTCACCCCTGTTCAATCCTAAATAGATTTGTAATAATCTCTTTTATTGTAGTTTATTTCTCAGTTACTTTCTCATATATTTGATAAAACATTTCAGTAAAGTAAAGCTTTCCACGACTCATTGATTTTTATACAGCTGATTCAAAACCACACGTCTACTTGGACATTTGACGAACACCTAGCTCAACCTGACATCAAAGAAAACAAGCATGGGTCATTTTCATCCACCTGTCTCTTCAACTTCAGCATTTGTGCTTTAGTCATTGCTTGACAACAGTCACACAGGCCTGTGGTGTAACTTTCATCTGTAACTCTGATCTGTGTAGACCTGACTGACGACAGTTAGCTTACAGGGAGAGGACAGATGGGATAAACGGAGCTAAAGACCAAGAGTTGGTCAGTGCATTTACAGCAACACTTTAAAACTCAACTGCAAAAGAAAAAGAAAAAGGAAAAAGACAGAAACATAAAAAACACAACATAAAAACAAAACACACACAGCCAGAATGACAGATAGTCTTACACTGCCTGTCAGAAATGTGGGGACATCTAGCTGTTAAAGATATGTTAAATATAACAGGTAGATTGATAACAATAACTTTAAAATATTATCCTCTCAGCACACAAATTCAAACCTGGCGAGCTATATAGTAGAGCAGGTACACGATGATCTAAATCAGGGTCAATATATATCACAATTCACCCTGAAGGACTCATGAGAGTTTGTTTATTGAGTTATGTGATTAAATCCCAGACGTGGCTGCACAGCACTGATTTAAAGCATATAAACAGCTCATAATGAGAGGTAGCCAGTACAGCCTCCACACTGGGGGGTTAGCTTTATACACTGTGAAAACCAAACTGCTGTTTGAACTGGATTAAATGTACATGGGGTCCATTACAGGCTGAATTATGTACTATTTTTCGATGAACTCAACAGTGGTGTGATCAATTTAGTCCAGTCTGGATACACATATTTGCAATTTCTTCATTTTTATCACTACTACATTTTTGTTCTACAGAAACTGTTTACTGAAAGACTCCTATTTTATTTGCAATACTTCTCTACAATGACTAGACAAGCTAGTCAGCAATGGGTGCAACTTACAGCAGCTGGATGCATCCATTAGAAGGGGTGTCTGCAAACATTTGGACATACAGTGTATGTGTGTTTGGATACAAAAAAAATGTATTTCCAAAGTTAGAAAACATCTGCCTGAAAACAGTACAGTTTATACCAGGACAGAACTCAATGAGCAGAACACCACCAAGTTCAATGAAAAGGAAAAGACCAGATTAAAAGTGCAATTATAAACAAAAAAGGTTGATCAAACATACGTCATATAAATATTCCATACAGTGACTGTTGTATATTATAGCGAATAATTTGCCTCTAGTCATTTTGATTAAGATGCAGATATTTTTTCTGTATTAAGGTCTGGAAGCTCATCTGGTTTCAACACAGAATTGTATGGAATTCAATTTGTTTTGCTTTTAGTCACAAACCCAAATTAGTTGTAATGTTCACACTATGGCTACATGATATTACAAAAAGTGGCAGCACAATATAGTTTCTAAAATATACACCAATCAACATTCTAACCACCTCCATGTTTCTAACATTCTGATCTCCTCTTACCACACAGGAGCACTTTGTTTTTCTGTACTTACAGACTGCAGTCCACTGACTTCTCTGCATACATCTTTATGTTCCTTTTACCCTGTTCTTCAAAGATCAGGACACCACAGGACAGATATTATGTGGTTGGTGGGTCATTCTCAGCACTGCAGTGACTCTGACACGGTATTGGTGTGCGCTGGTATGAGTGGATCAGAAACAGCAGTGCTGCTGGAGTGTTTAAACACCCCTTTTTCATTGCTGGACTGAGAATCACCCACCAAATGATTGCGTCCTGTGGGTAGTGTCATGTGAGCACTGATGAAGAGGACGATCAACACAACCTGTGCAGAAAACAGATGAGCTTCTGTCTCTGACTTTACATCTACAAAGTGGAGAAGCCACTCGGGTAGGAGTGTCTAATGGAGTGGACAGTGAGTGGACACAGTATTTAAACACTCTAGCAGCACTGCTGTGTCTGATGTACTTGTTCCACTCATACTGGAATTCAGCAGAAGTCAATAATCACTATATGTCACAATATTAGTAATGAACTCTGTGTATCAAAGTTGGAAGTGAAATAAGTTATACTGGTAGATACAATGTGCTTCTGGTAAATATGACATGAAAAATTAGAAGTTGCCTTACATGATATCACACATCCTGCAATGTGAGTATTGCACATGTGCACATTGTGATGATGATGATGCTGAAACAATATATTGTGCACTCATGTCAATTACAAACTAAACAAATTGTGAATAAAAACTGAATGCAATTATGTAATATTTTATTCAGAATAGAGCACAAATCACAGATCAAAATCATCACCACACAGATCATTTTTACCACTGTGTGGTATTGCTACTTGTCCCAGCTTTTTTGGGATTTGTTGACACTGTGAAATTTTGAATCAACATATTTTTCCTTTAAAATGTTACATTTACTCAGATTAAACTTTTGACCTGTCGTCTATGTTCTATTATGAATAAAATATTGACATTTGCCATCTCCACATCATTGCATTCAGTTTTTATTCACAATTTGTTTAGTGTCCCAACTTTTTTGGAATCCAGTGTGTATATTTTCAATTCTTGCTGAGATGTGCAGATGAGCTTTGAGCATATAAATACCAATATTGCTTACATATTTCAAATGATTTAGCAAAAACTGAAATGTGTGGATGTTCATTGTACTCCTGTACATTAGTGATGTGTATTAAAAAACAAAGAAGGCAAAATATCCCCAGATTTCAGACAGAAAATTGATGCAGAAAGTTTTGGAAAGGTGCCGGAGAGTCGAAGGAGCTACTATACTAGCAAACACTTCGCTTCTCAGGTCACTCTGTACGTCATCGGTCTACCAGAAGTTGCTCTTAGCACATTAAAAACATCGCTGATGGAGGCCAAGCGTGGCTCATCTCTCATCTTGGGGCAAGGTATATATCTCTCTCTTTCTGTCTCTCTGCTCTACATCTCATCCCTCTCTCCCTCCATTTAAATCCATGCTCAGGCGGCCCCCTGAGCCCTACTGACACAATTATCTCTCCAGCTCATATTAGGTCAGACAGCAAATTTCATCTGTCCTATCTGCAGCTGCTCGTAGCCATTAATGCAAAAGTGGAAAGTAAGAGCGATGCGTCCTGTCAAAAGTGTCTGCCCTCGCAAAAAGCCAGTCCCCGTTTAGGCATCAGCAATCTGATATGCAGGCTGCCTGCCCTTCAGCTGGACAGCAGGCCTATTCACCATGCACCCAGACAGGTCAGTTCTCAGTTCAAGACATGCAGTAAAGCTTTGATTGGCTGTTTTTTGCGGACCATGGTGACCATTGTGAAAATCAATACTAAACAATGGCTTCCTAAAGCATTTGAGAGCCAGTGCGATCATCTAGAGATCTTCTTTTGTTTTGCTCACTTCATTTTGGTACAACACTACAGGCAACATGGTCATACAGATGTCAATGTGGACAGATTCATGAATAAGAACCTAAAACAGCTGGATGTCATTCAGAGGTCAATTTAAGCTAAATCTGGATTATAATATTCTCATAATGACCATATTCTATTGTGGTACACAGGTTTTAAAACGGAATACAGATAAATACAGAATGTGATTAAAGGGCCCACATCATGAAACACTCCACGTTTCTCAGTTTTAAAAGAGCTTGTCATTTACTCTTCATACAGCCAATATATGCAAATGAAGCACCCATACACATTTACATATGTCCACCTTTTCAGCCTACAGCAGCTTATGCCCACATTTAAAGAGAATTTCAACATATACAGACCTTATTCCCAATTTATTCATCTCCAATTCCCATCATTTAGCCACACCTCACCCAATGCTACCAGGGCTGGGACGGTGCTTCCTCCAAGTAACAGAAAGCTAGCTAACTGCATTGTGTTCAGCTTCCACTAACCCAACCCAATGTCAGCGTACAGCTGAACATGAATGGAGGAGAACACGGATTTCTAGTTCTAGTTTCATCAGTTAACCTGGAGAGCAACCCTCCTGTGAACTTTAGATTGTGCTCTAATCGATTGAACTGCCTTCAGTTCTTGATTGGTTCCGATTTGGGTTAGAGCTGAAACCTGCAGGAAGGTAGCTCTTCAGGAGCAAGGCTGGTGACCCCTGTGCTATGGCCAGGGATCGACCAACAATCTCTTGATGACAGGGGCCACTGAGAGCACGCTTGGATTTTTTTTATGATGCAGAAGCAGGATAGCCAATTAGAACAGATGTTATTTACAGACATCATTATTAAAGGCACAGTAACAACAATGTCCTTTTCTAAAGTACAGCCACATATCTTCAAAGAATGGACTTGCATGCTTAAAAAGAAAGGTGCTTCTTACGCTTCTTCGAGTGATGTCATAGAACCACTTTTGGTTCTATAAAGAACCATGGTTGTGATCAAGATGTGTAACGAACCTTCCCTTGATTTAAAGCTTCACACTCTCACATTTCTATTACAAGCATGATTCTTTAAAGAGCCAAACACAGTAAGAGTGTGAGAAAAAAGAAAATGTGGGATATGGGCCCTTTAATTATGAAAACTATGATCTCTAACACAGTCTGATGCAAAGCAGAGGTACAGGGGACAGAGGCCCCCAACAGTCTGACATGTTACTATGCGTCAAAGGAAAACAACAACAAATTCAAGACACTGGTTCACAAAACACCTGTTAACATCGGGACGGCATTTTTTTTTTTTTTTTTTTTTTTTTTTTTGCTTTTTTGTTTCTTGGAGAAAGACAAACATCACAAACTTGCTTCAACCACTGATTGTACTGTACAATGACCAGGGAACAGCGAAAAACAAAGATAAAACAAATAGGCATCAGAGGACGAATTACAAACACTTGAATTAGCCCTTGAATTGAAACAGTTCAGAAAATCAGTTGAAAATATGCCCAGATTTAGGAGAGAGAGAGAGAGAGAGAGAGAGAGGAGAGAGGAGAGAGAGAGAGAGAGAGAGAGAGAGAGAGAGAGAGAGAGAGAGAGAGAGAATAAACAGAAAAGCAGGCAGGTGTGGATAGAGCTCAGCAGTATCCAGTCAGCTGGAATTGCATTCTGAAACAGCAACCTTTTGTTTGAGTCCTTTGGCGAGGAAAAGTGAGGTTTGGGATGAGAAAAGATCCATAACGGTCACCTCCAGCCTAAAGGTCAATTGCTTTATCGTAGGCCTTGTGTCGCCTTCTCTCTGCCAAAGCACTGCAGCTTTGATATGTGTGCTCTTCTCATCTAAAGATAAAGATTGTGGTCACACAGTAACACGTCCACCTCTCTACAGCTACTCCTCACTGCTTGTTCAGCCAGAACATAGAGTCATTCAACAGGTCTGTGTGAATCTGCCATCATTCTTCAGGCTTTGAGTGTTCCTACAATTAAAATACAGCACTTCTCTTTGTATTTTATAGTCCTCCTCTATGACACGGGTTTTCAGTTAGTTCCTGGAAAACAGAGAGCACCAGGGTGGTCAGTTGGTTTTAAAGGGACAGAAAGGACTCAGAGCGAGAGGAAGAGTCAAGAGGGGGCTTCTGTTCAGTATCTGTGCCAAAAGGAGTCCGTCTTCAGAAAAGGGCACAGTACAGGGGTCCTGGTTGTCCATGTGGACGAAGGGAGCAGTTGGAAATGAGGGAGAGATCTGTGAAGAGAAGTTTTCAGGGGGGAGAAGGACAGACCACTAACCCAAGGCCTCTTTGCCAGGCTCTCGCACCGGCTGACCACTCTTACTCATCTTCATCTCCGTCAGCTGGATGTACCGCAACACATTTGTGTCTACAGATGGGGGGGGACAGGGGCAGACAGAAATAAAGACAGATTAAATATGATACACACATGTAGCACAAATGTGTACATTTTTTGTAAACCAACTCGCTTGCTGTATGTCCCACATTCTCTTGAAATTGAGCTCATGGACAGGTGTCCTGATGTTTTCCTTTAGAATTTGCTGTTACAATTCAGAATTCATCAATGATGGCAAACCACCCTGACCCAGATGCAGCATATCAGACCAAAACCCAAATCACTGTGTTTCAAAGACTGGATAAGACCTATTTGAGTCTCGTCCATTCACAAAACAATGTCCTTCACATGTCCATGTGGTCTTTATCAAACTGCAGTAATGTTCTTTTTGTGGAGCAGAATCTTGATTCTGCCATGCACACCACTGTTGCCCAGTATTCTCCTGAAGGTGGACTCATGAATATTAACATTAACAAGACCTTTAGGTGCTTAGAAATTACTTTGGGCTCCTTTTGGGGCCTTGTGGACTATTACAACTCATGGGGAGGGTAATAATGGTCTTTAGTTTCTTATATTTATACACAGTGTGTCTGACTGTGGATTGGTGGAGTCCAAAATCTTTAAAGATGGCTTTGTAAACTTTTGCAGCTCGATGGACATCAACAACTCTTCTTATGAGCTTATCAGAAATCTACTTTCTTCATGCCATGATGAACTTCCACAAAGTGTGCTATGAAGTTCAGGATTTGATAGATCCCTGTTGTTTAATGAAAGAGATTGCCCATTCATACCTGATTGTCATTCCATTGATTGAAAACACCCGACTGATTTCACCTTCAAAGTATCTGCTAATATATTTAAAATGCGGTTCTCCTTATCTACTTTTAGAACTGAACATCTGAAGTTTTATGCAGAAAATTTTAAAGGGATCACAAAGTTTCAAGCACTACTGTAGAACCAATAAGGGTACAATTATGCTAGATAGTTATTACACATTTTAGGCATTTAAAAATATTCTTTAGTATGACATTTATTTTTATAAGACCATGAAGAACCCTTTGGAAGTTTAAATAAATATTTGTTTGGTTAAATATATATATATATATATATATATATTTTTTTTTTTTTTTTTAATGAAAACTACGTAGAACTGTTTATGGTTCTATATAGCATCAATAAGTGTTCTACTATCCCTATATGTCAAATGACCCTTTCCTTAGTATACAGAACTTTTTGCTTAGAGTGTAGAATTATACAAAACAGGCATTTATAAAATGGGCATTTCTACATCCTTTAAATGGTTCTTCAAGATTTCTTTATTTAAGGCAGGAATTATATAGAATTATGACATTTTAGCCCTTCTGTGCTCCTTGTCTCTACAGGAACTCTACAGTTCTTTACATGAGACATTTTCTAATACTCCTCAACACAAAGGAACTATGATCTGATGGAGTACTCGGTGCTTTAAATCTACCTGTGATTAAAGCAGGCCTACCTGTGGGCTCGCGGCTCTTGGCATCACGGAGGTAACGCAGGGCACACTCGTAATCTCCCAAGTGGTAGAATGCAATCCCTGCACGGTACATGGCTTTAAAATGGTCCTGCTGATGACCAAGCACCTTCAAACAATACTCCTTCACTCGCTCATAATTCACCAGCTCCGACTGCAGCAGACAAGCTGGAGAGAGAGAGAGAGAGAGAGAGAGAGAGAGAAATGCAATAAAAACACACCTCTTAAAAATGGCAATTCAAGAATTTAAGAGGCTTATGTAAGGAATCTGCAGACAGCACAGAAAGTAGATTGTGTGTGTGTGTGTGTGTGTGTGTGTGTGTGTGTGTGTGTGTGTGTGTGTGTGTGTGTGTGTGTGTGTGTGTGTGTGTGTGAGAGAGAGAGAGAATGAACAAGCAATAATTAGACTGCAAGCTACATGAGAGTGAACTGATGCATGGAAAAGGGCAAATCAAAGCTATCACAAAGGACAAAAATGCACAGATAAAATGAGAGAGCTGGAGAATACAAAGGGCAGAGGCTGAACAACACAAATAGGCTAATAATTTTATCGGTTAACACAGAGAAAATGGCACAATGCCTGCATCGTTTCAGCAGACATAACAAACATATTAAGGGAATTGCAATATACTGTCAATGAGAGACAGTGATGGCTTGGTTATCTGGAGGACCGGGCAAAATCCCAGTGGGCCTCTATGGGTGTGGACCACTGAGGACCCCCAGTATTGAGCTGTGGATCAGTGGAACTGTGTTCTCTGGAATGATGGTGCTCCATCTACTACTTTTTGGATTGCTTGGGTGGAGATGAGGTTGGGTTGTCATTGAAAGCAATCAAATCCTCACAGCAATGCTCCAGAAACCCTTCCCTGGACAGCAGAGACAGAGTAAGAGCAGAATAGACTATTTTTAATACCCTTGATTTCAGAACTAGCAGGAGTCCCAATACTTCTGTTCACATGGTGTATATGACCAGTTAAACAGATAAGAATAGTTACATAGATATATAACATTATGTAATTCTATTAATTATGAAATAAATATTAAATATACAACCTTTTTCATATTTAACCAAATTAAGCAATTAATTATGCGTTGCAATGTGGAGAAAAAGAGAACCTGCATCTGTTTCCTTTATATAAAGGTGTTGCTCTCTGACAAAGCATTTCCAGACCCGTTATACCACTCTGTACCCTGTATCTGAACAGGCCAAGGTCAGTGTTCACTAATGACAGCAGGTTAAATCTTCCATTTTTAAACAATACCAGACAGATGAAATCCCATTTCCTTCCTCATTTCCAAGTTTAATGAATAAAACATTACAGTTCCTTTGCAGAAAAAAAGAGCTACAGCTAATTAATAGCTCTGTGGAATAGTAAAATTAGATGCACTGGCCCTGAAAGAACATCTGCACTGCAAATGAATTAGAACGGAGGCTGCCGGGCAGTCGGCCACATGCTGTCATCCCTGCACCCAATCACACGCGTTTATTTAAACAGCAGGAGGGACGCTGCTGGACCATGATGACAGGGGTTGAGGAACTTAATTTCATATTTCGATTTCGAGCTCATTGGATGTGCTGAATATTCTGCATGTGTGTGTGTGTTTAATCCTGATTTAGCTTTAAAAGCAGTGGTGCTCACTATGCATGAGGTTCACTATATCAGCTGTGGCTGAAGCTCAAGCTATTATTATCATCGCCGTCCAGCCTTGTCATTCATTCTGACACACACACACACACACACACACACACACACACACACACACACACACACACACACACACACACACACACACACACAAAAATGGACCCCTTGCTCTAGGATTAGCTATTCTCCAGTTCATGTTAATATCCATCATGGCTCTTAAGGCCACACTCATGTACCAGAGTGTGCAATATGGAGCTCCAGCCAAGTAATATCATCTTTAATATATCTAATAATCTAGTCAACGTATCTAATATTTCTCATGATTAAATCTTTATTAGAATATTATAACATTAGTCAAGCTGTTTAAAAGCTGGGAAAAATTATTTAAAACAGCAACATATACAGAACTAGATTATGATGACCATGTGATACCATGTGAGTTTGTCCACCTTTTGATGCAGGAACAGTGTACTCTTCTTGAAGAACTTTACACGAGGCACTGGATCATTGCTGTGAGGATTTGATTGCATTCGTCCATGATAGTCATGGGTGAGGTCATGTTCTGATGTTATCCTAAAGGTACTGGATAAAGGAGCCATGCACATACAGAACATTATATTTTATGTGTATGTATAAATATATGGTACACATACAGTATATGTGTGTGTTACACACTGGACCCATATGCAGCATATTGGTAGATAAATTCAAGACTGAACCTTTTGGAATGAATGCCAAGCATCATGTCTGAAAGGAAACCAGGCACTGCTCATCATCTAGCTAATATCATTGAGAACCTTCTTCACAGAGCAAGGTTGGAGCTCTGTTACAGTGGCCATTGGGTTCTTCATCACCTTGCTGACTAAGGCCCTTCCTCTATAATCACTTAACTCTATGAAGAGTCCTGGTGGCTCCAAACTTCTTCCTGTGTCTGAGGTTTTACAGACAATTCCTGAGACCTCATGACCTGATATGTGCTCTGACGTGTACTGTCTGTTATGGGACCTTATATAAACAGGTGTGTGCCGTTCCAAATCATGTCAACTGCATTTAATACAGCTGTTCTCCAATCAAGCTGTAGAAACATCTGAAGGATAATAAGTGGAAACAAGATGCACCCGAGCTCAATTTTAAGTGTCAAGGCTAAGGCTCTGAATAGATATGTGCATGTTATATGTGTGTGTTAGTTCAGGCTGTAACAAAATGTGTAAAAAGTGAAGCACTGTGAATATTTTCTGAATAAACTGTATGTACATGAATACAACATTTAAGAATCCCATATATGGTCCTAAGGTCACACATATGATGGTCCAAGACTCCGGTGTGATTGCTTACATTTGATTTTCAATGTTTCAATGTTTCAATGTTTTTTCTAAATTGTTCACAAATTAGAGTGGAGTGTCTGGATAGTTTTGGACATATACCGCCTCACTGTTGTGTATGCACCTGTAAACACAGCATAAGTGGTGATAAATACATGTAATGAATATCAGCGCTCAGTTCAGTGGTGTATCCATAAAGAGCCCAATTCACTTTAGTGAGTCACTCAGCAGTGCCAGCTCAGTGCTTGGCAGACTGGCACAGGCTGACCCTGGCCAAGGTTAATGTCCGTAATACGCAGTGCGCAGAGGAGAGCAGAGCCACCCCTCTATCCCTCTCTCAGTCCTTCTCTCCCTCTCTCTTTTGCTTATCTCTCCATCTGCTGCTGACACTCAAACACTTCCCTGAAAGCCATGAGTCAGGGGCTATCAGACACAAGGTGGGAGAGAGAGAGGGGGGGGGGGGGGGGGCAGAGTGACTAGTATGAAAGAAATTGTGGACCATAGTAGGACACAGAGGGAGAGAGGGGGAGTTGAGAGAAAGCGAAAGGGGAGATGAGTGCAAAAGAAAGAAATGTACTGTACAGGACAAAGTGGGGAGAGTACAGAGGAGAGAGGAAGATGGAAGAGAGTCATTGATCTAACAGAAAAGAGAGAGGGATAGACATGCTTGCGTATGATATATACTGCTCTCAGTCCACTTTTTTGTTCATAAACGTCTCTCTCACCCTCATCAACGGCTTCTACCGTACTCTACACTCATTACACGACTGCCTTTAGTCTTTCTTCTTTTTCTGTCCTCTTTCTTTTCTCCCCAATGCCATCCCTCTCTCTCCCGCCTGCCCACCCTAAAACACCCTTAAGGCCAAACTGTTTCGTGACACAGGACCTTCTGAAGAGGGAGGGGAGACACACACACTCCAAGCACAATGTTATTCAAGGTACAAAAGCAGTTCTTAGTGCTTGACCAGTAGCTGTGAGAGCAGTGGCACAACTACCAGCCGTGCAGACAGGCCTATCCTACTGGGTTGTCCATGGAAACAAGGCCATGTTTGATGTCTTTATTGAACCCTTTATATTACTATTGCCTAAGTTTCACACCCAAGACAGTGTGAGTACTTTTGCTGACCTGACATGACATTTTATGTTATTTTTATATTACATTTTATATAAAAAATATAAAAATTGCAAAAAAGGTTATCAAATAAAAAAATACACCTCTGGGTCCTAAAACAACTTTAAATAGATGGTTCGCTCAATCATAAAAGGTGCCAAGGGTTATTTGCATAGTGCAGTAGAAGAAACCCTCTTCTGGCTTCACCAAAAATGGTCAGTGGATGGTTGAAAGAACATATTTGAATGAGATAGTGGAGTGGAGGCTGCAGCAATTTGGAATGAGAGGTTCAACAAATATATATGGATGTGTGATGTATGATGACATACTTTTGGCCACATAGAATAAACAAACAAACAAACAGAAAGATTATCTCTTAAAATGTCTTAAAAATAATGACAATAAAATAAGTTTTGCATATTGTTAAATGAGAGCCTTTCCATGGTTATTTCTTCAGAGAACTTCAGAGAATGTTTTTGGTAAATGAGTTAGACTGAAGAACATTTTATAAAATTTGAAACATCGTCTTGGAAGAACCCTCAAAATCTAGAGAAAATTCTTCACACTCACAAGAATCTCTTTTTCAAACTTCTTAATGAACTGAAAACTGAAATAGGTTTTTCTATGAGACAGGGTTCTTCCAATCTGGTGCTGGATGACCAGTGTCCTGCACAGTTTACCGATTTCCTGTTCAAACAGGTACAAATCCTCTGTTAGATGCCAGGATTAGCAGATGGGTTTGAGCAAGGGAAGCACCAAACTGTGCTGGACATTGGCCCTTCCAGGACTGGATCTGAAGAACCTTGTTGTAAGGAAGCACTCTTCAAGGAACCATTTTTGAAAATGTAATGTGTGAGGGTGAAGAACTTTTTTGTGGTTTAACCTCCACACTTAACCTTTCTTAGAATGTATAGCCAAAAGAAGAACTTTTGAGGGAGTCATTAGTTAACATCATAGCTTCGTCATCATTAAACAAGTAACGTAAACAAATCTTCACGTAGTCCTAGTATAGATCCTAAACTCAAAGCTTTTGAACTATTAGAAGGTTCTTAAAACTAATGTCCTTCTTCAGACACAGTTCTTTGGAGAATCTGCGGTATCAGAAAGCCCTTTGGCACATTTTTGAAAGTAGACAAATACATATGGTTCCATAAGAAAAAATCTACAAGTGGTTTTGCTGAACCATTGCAAGAACCATTAAACCAACCAACCAACCAAACAAACATATCATGTATATAAAGAACAGAAATGCAACAAAAAAAGCATAAAACAAAATGTGCAACAGCATTTTTTACACATCAGAAATAGCACAAACACTTAGCATCACAGCAAACGAGTGCTCAGTACCCAAGCACCCCAGGCAACTCTCGCTTCCACCTTAAGTAAAATACTGTCAGTGAACTCACGATTACAACAATATTAAATAGACGCCAGAGCCACAACAAACGCAAGCAGAGAGCTCTTCTAACAACCTGCTTTCTGATCACATCCTGTAACTGAGCCTGAACACTGGCCAGCGTGCGCATGTCAAGGTCTCATGAATGATCAGAGTTCAAGGGAGGTCTGATAGCGGGTGACAGATAGATGGGACATCCATTTCCAAAGATGTGTAGGCACTGAACACTCAATGATCCACAGTAGCCACATTCACATGCAGCCCTATAATCTGAACTAAAATTGAAAATAGAAAATAATCTGGAAAAAAAAACTAAGATTTGGCTTCCATTTAAAACCTATGAATATCTTCTGTCGTTACTGTGTTTCTTGTCATGGGTGACCACAGGCAACACACTGCTGCTCCTCTTTTTGATTGGACTCACATGATGCTCATTGTCATTATATCATGTACACTAAGTTTTACTGAACAGATGTGTGACATATTGGATCAGATAGCAAGCATCAGTAGTATATATATATATATTTATCAGATTGGAGAAAATCTTGTAGGAATCTTGTAGGAATACACCATAGGATACAAAGCAGCCATTGCCTGGTGCTTAGGGAACCAGCCTTGTGACTAGTAAGTTGCTGGTTTGATTCCCTAAACTGGCAGGACATTACTGAAGTGCCCTTGAGCGAGGCAATTAACCAACTGCTCCCAGGAGCCATGGATAAGGCTCCCTATTGCTTCACGCATGTATGTTCATTACCCCCTAGTGTGTGAAATCACTAGTGTGAATTCCCTGTGTGCAAAAAAGTGAATCTAGATGGATGTTTACGGTTAAATGTTTTGAAGGCATTACTACTCAAAGTGGGTGTCGGCATCTAACCTGAATTGTAAGACATTGCAATGACAGAGCTCTGGCAAAAATCACATCCACATTCAATGCAGGAGACCCCCCACACATATCTTACAAGATAGTGCAGCGTTATTTTGCTTGCATGGGATGATATGATACTAGTGTCCATTGACTTTTGGCATGTGAGCGTATAAAGTCCTAGTCATGGCAAAAAAATAACAATACCATGATATACTGTGAAACATGCTTTGTGTTGTTTTCCCAGTTATCTATGTCCTATTACCTGGGGAGTGGACTCCTCAGTGCACTGGGTGAGACTGTAAACACCTGTCAACTCCAATCTCTCTCTCTCTCTCTCTCTCTCTCTCTCTCTCTCTCTCTCTCTCTCTTTCTCTCTCTCTCTCCCTTGTCAGTGCCTGTTTAGCCACCCAGGATGCTGCTGTATAAGCCCCCAATGTATTCAGTTACACACCATAAGGGCTTAATGGATCATAACTCTTTTTGCAATGCTCTGATTTTTCTCTGCCCCTTGCTCTCTCTCCACCCAAACTCCAATACACACACACTGCTGCAGACTAATTTACCACACAAATGGATAGGGCGTCACAGTGCGGATCCAGAGAATTGCACTTAAGTGTGTGTTGAGTGGCCGTGCGAGTGTAATAACGATGCCGTCAGGGGCCACACATTAATGGGCCTGCTGCATTTTCATCAGCAGCTCTCCGAATTACAACGCAACAAGGCTGGGAGTGGTTGTCCCAGCAAAGCAAAAATAATCCATCCTAGTACTTTATGGAGAGGAATGGATCAATATCTTTCATTTCTAAGGAAGGAAAAGTTAGCAGCACCGCCCTCCTCCACATCCTGCCCTCTACATCTCTTTCAGAATGCAGAGATGTTCTTGAGGTTTCACCCAGAGATCTTTATTGGTGATACAGCACTGAAAGGCTGTGAATGATCAAAAGTATGTGGACACCCAATAATGGGAAAACCAAGTAATGATTACAAGGGCTGGGTCCATAATCATGGGCTGTTCCCACTATGCAGTGGTCAGGACCTACAAAAGTGCTCCAAGGAAGAACAACCACTGCCTGGCGACAAGGTCACGGTGTCCTGGGCTCATTGATGTAATCTATAGAGACCTCACAACTCACAGACTTAAAGTATCTGCTGCAAATGTTTTGGTACCAGATATCACAGCACTTTCAGAGGTATCGGAGTCCATGTCTGGAGGGGTCAGAACTGTTTCGGTGTTACAAAGGAGATACAATTTTAATTTGGTTATGGCTGATCAATGTATAAATGTGACATATGAATCCCTATACGCTTTTGGCCTCGAAAACATTCCAGAAGAGTTCCAAAGTTCCACTGCTCCACAGCTCAATGTTTGTATCTGTCTAGCCCATGTATGGCATTAGGCATCATGCCAAAAGGTTTATTTTGTATTTGCCCCAGAGAGTCCTATTCTATTGGCAGTGTTTCTCTATGGGGCTTAGATTAGCTATGTGTGTGCATTTGCACATCTGTGTCAGCAATGGGAGCGCCTTAAAGTAGTTGAACTCATTCTTTAGAAGGGGTGTCCACAAACATTTGCACATATAAAGGTTATGTAGAGCCTTTAGCTTTACTAAGAAATAATCAAAGAACTACTGAAGAACGGCCCACAGGGAGACCTGTCCAGATTCCAAGAATTTTCTAGACTGTGATTCCTAGAAGACACTATGAGTTTACAATTAGAGCCAGGTGGAGATGTCCTCTAAACAGGTGCGGGGACAGCTGAGTGTGTTGGCAGCATGAGTAAATCCTGAGGATTCCCCATCCTCCTGTACTTTGAACATCTCAGACGGGAAATTATGTAAACAGCCCTTTATCTAAGCGAGGTCAGTTAAAGTAGGTAAACAGAAAGATCAGAGAGATGACAGACAAAGCGAGGGAGAGATGAAGGAGGAGGAGGTGGTGGTGGTGGTCAGAACTGGTGATAAGAACAGCAAAAAAGTGAGTCTTTCTAGAGGCGGCGAGGAGTCCAGGGTAATCAATCGTACATGTCCAACTACTGCAACATCCATCTCCACTGCACTGAATTGGTCCATCTCCATTGCTCGGCTGCTCTTTCTCCTCCTCATCTCTAGCACTGCCCCCCGCCCCACCCCCTCGCCCCGTCCAGCTCACTGGGGGGCACTTTTCCTCTGACAGGTCCAGAGCTCACAGCAGTGGAGCTAATTTAAAGCCAGCGTTAGCAGCCGCTGATCACCCTGCTGTCACTCAGGCAGTAATTAGTTCTCTAGGAGCTTAATGGCTGATGCAGGGACCCATCATTTCAGCTGACGCTTCCCCACCCACTGCGTCCTTCTTTTACCCTCTTGACCTAAAAGTGCCTCTGGCCTGCAGTTTCTGCTGCATTCATTTTAACAATAAAACATAGACTATTAGAGACATAAATGGTCAAACTGACCTCTAAAATAATGCTTCATTTTCAGAGCTGCAAGGGGTGTGTTAAAGCTAAAACAGGCAGGGCAGGGGTGCCTCCAGAACCAGGGTTGAGGAGCTCTGGTTTAACTTGGATGTAGCAATAAAATAGCAATAATAATCTGTCCATCCATCTCCTTACTTGTCAGGAGCCTACTTGGAATCACTGAGTGCAAGGCAGGAATACCCACCGGATAGTACACCAGTCCATCACAGTGTACCACACACTACCAACTTCTCAAACCCTGAGGGCATATTTGCATGGCCAATTGCCTTTCCATGTGTATTTTTGAGAGGCAGGAGTACCCAAAGGAAATATATATAAAGAGCCAGGGAGAAGACACCAAACTGACTGGAGCAGGGGATTGAACCCACAAGCCCAGGCGGTCACTGCAGTGCCTCCATGCTGACCTTAACAACAACAATGCTAATAAACTATTTTACTTATTTTGCTTTTGAAATTTAACTGACTGTGGCCTACTAAGGTCCACATGGCAGTATAAACATAGGATGGAGTCTGGTTGGGATCCAGCCATGTTTATTTGAATACAGTCCTTTAGACAATTTAATCTACAGTTCTCTTATTTTAAGATCACACCTATTATTTACTCATTTTAATGTTCAAAAGTAGCCCATTAGAATTCACAGTTTGATTAGCTCCAAACAGGTTAAAATGACAATATTTTATGGTAGATGTAATGTAACACCTTTTGTGCCTATTTCAATACTAGTAAAGAGGAGTCAGACCATAGAACTGGAGAGTTTAAACATATTATCACCTAATTATCCTGACTACTTTGTGAGCCTGTGAGTTTAGGAATAGCCTAAGCCATTGCCTTAAATATAGATAACTCGGCCTTTTCTTTTTGGCCATAATTTATTTTATTTTTTTTACATATTTTACATACATAAATATTTTTCAATAGACCATCCAGTTTGCCTCCCTGCCTTGCATTTGGTCACACCCTCACATAGACAGATATATTTAACCCTTACACATGGTGGTCACTACAGTAGACAGCAAAATAAAGTCTTTTTATGTGCGTTTTTACTGTCTGAGGTTTTTCTGGAGACTTACTCATTCATTCATTCATTCATTCATTCATTTATTTATTTATTTAGCTCAGTAGTTATTAGCTATTTGAAAACACAGGGCAGTTGACTTTGGTTCATGGTTTTTTTTTCCATATCCAGACCAATATAAGTTAAATCAGGGTTTCTCAACCTTTTTTCACCCCATGACCCACCTGTTTTTAACTAGAAAGCTTATCAGCCCACAAAAAACAAAACTCAACTTTTAACTTAAAATTGTTTTTGCATTTCACTTCTCTATATTCTCTCTATTTCTATTCCTTTAATTTCTCAGAAACACTTTGAAAATTAGGCCCGAACAACAGCTTTAAAAATAGCAGGTCTTCATGAAAACATCTGTCCCACATCTTGTATGAGCAGTAAATATACATTGCCAACATCGGACATGTCTGGTAATTTTACTTACTTTTTTTATGAAGAAGTACATATCTGGGATAATGAGGATGTAAGGTCAACCATAAAGCCACAAACGTTCTGCACTACTTTATGTAAACGTGCACATAGACCCGCTGTGCTTCCACACAGGGGAATTCGTCCTCCGCATTTAACCCATCCACACAGTGCAACACACACATATACACACTAGTAAATTCACATACTGAGGGGCAATGAGCACACATGCCTGGAGCGGTTGGCAGCCCTATTCAAGGTGCCTGGGGAGCAGCTGGGGAGTTATGTGCCTTGCTCAAGGGCCAGTTCAGGGAATCAAACAGGCCACCACCCAGTCATTAGGCTGGTTGCCCTTACCTACTGTACTTTGTATACGTTCATATGATTCATTGGATTAAAACCTGCAATCTCACCATGACAGAAGCTGGGGCATTGTTTCAGGACGATATAGTGAAGTGGTCATACAGTAGCTTTGGACATAGGCCAAATCCTTCGGGCTGCAGTCAGAAACCCTGCACTCAAATCCATAATTTAAACATTAGTTACCTCAGCACTGAGTGGCAGTTTCTATGCTGGGTTCGGCAGCCTGTTGCTAATGTGCTGTCACTCAGTGCAGTGTGGCTTGAAGGACACTGCGAGGAAGAGGAAGGCCATCCCCTAAATCATTAGGTTCTGCCTGCAGCTCTCTCTCTCTCTTTCTCTCTCTCTCCATACTCTTCTGCTCCCCATGGCCTCTGTTTCTCTCCATCCATAAATCTCCCCCTCCTTTTTGATCAGTCCATCTGTCAATCATACACTATTACAAGTGAATAACCTCCATCTGTCTGTCATCAACATTTTTTGCTTTCTAATCTTTTTAGCCCTTTCTTTTAGCATCTTCATCTTTGCTCATTGCTTTCAACCGCTCATTGCTCGCTCTCTCTCTCTCTCTCTCATTTGTTGGAATAAATATAATAAGGGCTCTCCAGTGTGTTATTAATAGCCTGAGCTGACAACCACGGATGAACTACTGGAGTGAGCAGAGGCTAAGGTCATAGTCATGGTCTGCCAAACAACACCAGTTCACAACCGATTTACAAGTTTTATCCCATCCTGTGTCTAAACCTCCTAGAAGGCATAGAAGAACCAGTTGTGGTTCCACAAAGAAGCTTTTAAAGGTTTATCAAAGTTTGCATAGTTGTGTTAAAAAAACATCTCAACAGCAGATAACCGGACATCTATAGGGGCTATTAAAATGGGTCCGGATATTCTTCTGAAGTCCAACACGAACACTGATCTGACACAAACATTTCAACAAACATTTCCCCAGAGGTCACATTGTGGAAGCTGCATAGATCTACAACATCATGCAACCACAGAGCCAGCAGAGCAAAGTAAGTAGAATTCAATTAAGTGCAGTAGAGAAATACTGTATGAAACTCTATGGCAACCACACCTCACAGAGAAGAGTGTGTATGTGTGTGTGTGTGTGTGTGTGTGTGTGTGTGTGTGTGTGTGTGTGTGTGCGCATGTGAGAGTGTGTGGTTCACACTTCGCTTTTTCCAGTAAAACTGTCACCTCTCAGGAAAGCAGGAGCTTCATCCAGAGCTGTTATTATAACACACCAGCAGACGCCAGCAATCACTGCAGACTTCGCTCGTCAAGTGACGACACATGCCGGCAACACTTTGCATGTCTTTGCTGGATCAAATGGAGGATTTTCCTCTGGTTCCATTAGCTTTTCATTGTCACAAGAAAAGGGAAAAACTTCCAACTGCGCTTCCTCAACATGTCTAATTCCTCTTTTTTGCTCTTATTCTATGTTCTTCCTTCATTAGCTCTGTCTTATCTAACATATCATTAGAGGTACATTCAAAGAAATTGTCTTTGTCCCCTTCAGGGTCTGTCTCCTACGATTTTTCTCAGAAGCCTGTTCCCTGAGGTGAACCCTGCTTGATGTGTTGGAATTAAAGAGTTGTTTTCAGTGCATTCAGGACTTTTACACACTACATGCTTCTAAGGCTTCTTGAAGCAATCCCATCCAAGAACTAATTCTTGTTCCATGAAGGATCTTTTAAAGGTTTAATAATGAACTCAATGTAAAGGTTCTTTACCATTTTAATGGTTCATACCTACTGAGCAAAAATGAGACAGACCTCACTAATGATGGTCTAATCAGCTGTACCTGATTCTAATTTTAGGTAGTAATAAATGTAAGGACGTCCTAACATTTGCCCCAAAAGAATTTCCTAATGACATTTTTTTGTGTTTGGTTATACAGTATATCACCCTCTATATTATTAAAATGATATCTAAAAGTTTTTCTTGGGATGTCCCAATTTTTTTAAGTAAGAAAATTTCAGTTAATTTTCCAGGATACAGATCCTTTCATCTCCCTTTAACTATCAACTGTGCTATGTGTCCATTTTGTACAGTACAATGGATCAGTTTGTGGAATTGGAGCTGCCTTTACATCTAGATGCACTGTGATAAAAAATACCACATCCAGCCCTTCTGCCACAGCAAGGCCCTGATCCAGGAACGGTCTGTCTCTGTCCAAACCAAGTTACACAAGCTCCTTCTGGCTCTTCCAGGCTGGTGGTACTTGCCTGGGCTTCTGTGCTTGCCCTAAATTGGATTAAGTAAACAAGAAAACATTGATGTTGATGTATTGAATTTACATAGATTACTGTACATTTTGAAGAATCATTATGTAGATTTTGTTCTTAAAATATACTTTCTGTATTGTACTATTGCTCATTCTCCAGTCTTATTATACTGCTAGCTTTGGTGAAGCAAGAAGGACAGTGATTTCCAGAACTGTACAATGCTTCATAAGTATTTTATCTTTTTGGTGTAAACTCCTGTAATATTTCTCTACTGCCTCAATCCACATCCTTTTTTAACTGTTCAGCTTGTACAGAAATGCATGTGAAAAGTGTATCCTGGAGTGGTGGCTCTAAAAATGAATTACCAAATATTCCGGACTATAAGCCACTTATAATGAGGCTCAGCTTTTTCTTCTTATATATGTTATTTTCCAGTTTTTTTTTTAACTTTGCGGGTGCGGCTTATATTCCGGTGCGGCTTATAGTCCAGATAATACGGTAATCTGTAGGGAGACCAATAACAAGAAATGCCAATTTTTGCATAATGCTGCTTCAAAGGACAAGAATACTTTTAAAAACAACAACAATAATTGTCTCTTTGAACGGATGGATTACACAGGCTAAAGCAAGGATCCCTAGGAAATGGATAAAGAAAGGAAAGGAAAAAGGGGGGGGAACCCCTATCTAGATCACTCAGTTAGACATGCTTGTAAAGAGCAGGAGTCAGATGCAGAGCATGTTTTAAAAGGAGCAGATAAAATATTAATGGGGTATCTCTTCAACTTTCTTCCCACAGCTCCCCCAAACACCGCAACCACACACCAACCCTCAGACATTGACACACAGATTATTCAACACTCAGAGACCTATCCCAATCCCTACTCCAAGCAATGACATCACTTACGACACACCCAATCACAACCATGACTTGCTACTATTTAAACTGTGCAGATATGAGAGCTTTTTATGACCACAGATCACATTTCGATGTTGAGGCTGGATGAAATGGAGCAGAGCCGTTCCCAGTTGGGGCCTTTAAGCGAGGCACTTAACATGAGAGGTTTCAGCACAGCAGAGTTACAGCAGGGCTGAGCGAGCCATCCAAAAGAGCTGCTCTTAGATACAGACATGCTGATTCTGCATGAGTGCAAGCGAGAGCAATTCAAAACACACACACACACACACACACACACACACACACACACACACACACACACACACACACACACACACACACACACACACACACACACACTCTCAAAGTAAGTTTACTTTGGTTTCCAGGAAAGTATCACTGTGCTCTTCAATACATAACGGAGGCTCAGCAGTTTTGAAAAGCATTGTCCACAATAATATGGACACGTTTGAGAAAGCATTCAACTTTCGTTCTGCACTGAAACAGCATTTTTATCCACTGAAAAGCACATCTCTTAGGAAACGCTGGCCACTGTGCTGCTTTGGCACTACAGTGTTGTTGGAGGAAGCCATCCATAATCCTGTCATAGGCCTCTGATTGAACCCGGCTCCAACAATGGAGAACAAGTTCATTTGAATGCTGATAGCAATGTCTCTGTTCCCCTCTGTTCTGATAATTATAAATCGGAATTGAACACCTTTACCTACATTCTCATACAGAAATCTGATACATGCCAATATACAGATTCAAATACATGATGTATTTTGGAATACACAAAATTCCATTACATGCAAAATATATTTCTCCCATATGGAAATATATGTGACACATTTTCAAAGACAGAATTTATTCCAGATATATGTCAACATATACAAACACACATGTGTAACATGTATTTAAAAACATGTTTGTCTGATCTGTATGAATGGCAGAGAGAAACGTCCTACCCCAATGGTTTGAGTCAAAAACAGAGACCAATTGTTTGCTCAGATGATGTGATTCTGTCTCCCTCATTTTTTTAAGACTTAACAGCTAAACCGATACTGTGGACATGTTAGAAATGAACACAAATAGTAAAAATAATTCAGAATTCATTAATAAATATTTAATATCTAAATCATTTTGGTAGAAGGGTAGATTTAGTCTTTTCCATTTCACCCTGAATAGGGTCACAGTGGATCCAGAGCCTGGAATCATCAGGCACAAGGTAGGAATGCCCCTTGGACAGGGTGCCAGTCCAGGGGGTTATAGGTTAGATTTAAATTTGATTTTTGCAAAAAAGAGTCTGTGTTCAAACAGGCCCAGAGGACCCAAGAATGTATGGGTCAACAGAAATGTAACATGGAGTCACATGGGCAATTAATTATCTGCTAAACTGCTAATTAACTGAAATGCTGCTACTGAAAAATATATGATGTGTACAAGGTTGGGGTGAAGGGTTGGAGTCCCAAAGGTCAAAGGTCAACGCCAGTTCCACCATGTGCTCATTTTATCACACAGTGACACTCATTTGCCATTTCAACAGCTTGTTCCCTAGTTATCCGTGTCACTTTACTTCCCCAGTGCCATAAAGGAGTAGGCACTGGTTCCCAAAGCACAGTTAAGTGTGTTTGCCTGCCACTGACAAAGAAGAGCTGCCAATGATGCAGACTCAGGAGACTATGAGGATGCTGACTCAGAGCGCTTTCCTCTGTTTGTTTGGGGATTCTCTTTGTTGCCCCATCCATTTCACCATTACCCAAATTCTCTTACCAGTGCAGGTCCTTAAACACATGATTCGAGTTATAGTACATTTTCTTAGCTATCAGCTCCAAACCTGGACCTGGAGCCAGAATCACAGGCACAGATTAGATGACTGCAACTCTATGGTAACACTAGATAAATACACTATATATACATTATACTATTATAATGATGATAATAGTATTAGTATTAGTGCTCCCTGCTGAAACACTGTTTTTATTTGATGCTCTGAACTGGTCTTTGATAGTCAAGCGGGTAAATATACCCTATGTCAGTGAATCAGCTTGTTTAGCCCTTGACCACCCTAGCATCTGTTCTCATGTGAGCTTGATGGTCTAGGTGGTCTACCAGTAAGACCAACTTCATCAAGTTTTTCATACTGGTGGACTAGTTCGCTAATGCTGGTTGACCACATTAGTCAAACTGGCCAGTCGGATAAGGATGGTTGACCACCATTGTCATAATGGTCATGCAGGTCAACCTCTTTGGTTGTGCCGGTGAACTAACAATCAGTTTGGATATGCTGGTCAGCATGATGTGCTACTGGTCAAAAAGCTTGGTCACACTAGTTAGGTTAGGTAGGTTGCCAATTACAGTTCTATAACACACTGGTTAAATATAGCACTATAACAATACTGAATAACTGTATGACTATACTGGCAAAACTGATTATCTATAGCACTGCAGCGGTAGTGCACACAAATAGCACTTAATCAATAGCATACAGTCACAGCATTACATTCAAAAGCTTTACTGGTATCGGAGATAAAAGAATACAGGTTCTGACTTTGCATTCTCTGGGTGGAAAACATGTTGTGCTGCTGACCCGTGGTGTTGATGTTAATGAGGGGGGAGCAGCAGACTGTCCCAGCATGACTCTGTGTCCTAGAAACAGCCAGCAGTGCACCAGGGGCATGGCCACCTGAAGGCCCAGTCAGCCCTGGCCACACACAGACTTGTCATATAGGACAAACATCCCCCCCCCCCCCCCCCCCCACACACACACACACAGCATTTACCCTGTCCAACATCCAGTATGAGCACTACAGCAAGCCACCATACACTGCTCTGCTAATAACACCCAGGATTGGGCTGACAGCTGCTTAACCTTTAGAAGTCAATAGTTATTACTGCTAGTTTGCAATACTACATAAACATGTTATATATTTAGTCATGTGATGAGTGATGTCATTGACATTATGTTAACTTCAACATTTCTGTTTACCATTGTCTCATACATATTTCATGGACAGTTTGCTTCAGAGCAGTATAAAAGCTGGGTGACAGCCATGTCCTGGTGTTTAGGAAACCAGCCTCATGACGTGAAATTCCCTGTTTCAATTCCCTGAACTGGCAGGACATGACTGAAGTGCCCTTTAGCATAGTTCCCCCAGGAACTATGGATAGGGCTGCCCACCGCTCTGAGCACCTGTGCGCACTGCCCCCTAGTGTGTGAATTCACTAGTGTGTATGTGTGTGTATCACAAATCTGATCTCTCAAATTTGGCAAGTATGGCTTTCCATCAGACCACACACTGATTCAAAACCTGCTGCTGTAGTGTAGCTTCACTCATCCACTCTGTCTGTTGTTTGAGCAACACCACTGGAAGAGCAATCAGAACTCCTCTAGCCTTTCTTAGTCTAAACACTCTCAGAGCAAGCGTTTACCTTGTACCATTGAATACAGTCACGGTATTGATCAATTGATTTACATAGCAAATGCAGTAAATAGCAATGAAAAGATCCTTAAAGAATTCATTACAGTCTAAATTATAGACATTATATACTATATTGGTGTGGATGGTGTTACTGGTAATGCTGTCATTTACACTCACAACAAAGCTGCCTATGACACCACTCATTCAACATCATATTCATGTTTAACTACTGAACAACTGGCCTCTATAGTCAAGAGGCTCAAATGTTTGGAGAGTGTTTCTGTAAAGAAGAGTGATAACTTGTGGTTTTATGATCAGAAACATTATCTAGAATAGTATTCATTTCATTACAAAGTGGCTTGGCCACCTTTTGTCCTGCTCCTACATTCAGCTGAAAGACAGTGATCAATACATCTGACCTACACTTCTAAGATAAAAAAAAGATTAAAAAAATTTCATTTGGCTCCATTGTGCAATGTTGAAATCTAAATGTTATACA